>JANRMT010062796.1:71200025-71219809 GCA_026402145.1 Polypterus bichir lapradei
TATATATATATATATACACATAGCAAAATACCTGCGTTTGGCAGCAGTGAAGTAAAAAGAAAAGGAAACATTTTAATAATAATGTAACATGATTGACAATGTAATTGTTTTGTCATTGTCATGAGTGTTGCTGGCATATATATATACACTCACACACACACACACACATATATAAACATATATATACATATCATATATATATATATATACATATATATACATATACATATAAATATATATACATATATACACATATATATACACACACACAAATATATATACATATATACACATATACATATCTACATATATACTGTATATACACACATATATATATACAAATCTACATATATATCTACATATATATATTAGGGGTGGGACTCGATTAAAAAAATTAATCCAATTAATTAGAGGCTGTGTAATAATTAATCTTGATAAAAATAAAGTGGTAGTTTAAGTACTTTAAGTACATTTTCAGAATGGTATTGTCTTTAAATAATAATAACCAAAATTTCAACATAAAGTGCAGTTTTTCTTCTTAAAAAAATAAGTCAGAAACATAAAAGTTAATTTGACCAACTTAATCTTTAAACTCTGAGTAACCTTAGCCAAAATTATTTTGTACATTAGGCTAAAACAGTGTGATCATTGAACATTTTGTAATTAGATGTAATTAGAATTACTAACGGTCACGGAAGTCCAATGATCCCCAGTAAGAGCCACAAAGTCCGCTTTCTGTAATGCATCTAATTTTGCTTGCTTTTCAGTGTGCACAAAACCATGCTTTTATCAAGGCTTCGCTCGGGTAGTTTTTTGAAATGAAATTTTCCTCCGATCAGTCGTAGGAATGCGCTTCATTCCGACTCTAACATTTTTGTAGCTGTGATGTGTGCATCAGTGTAATCAATGTATGAGGAAATCATGCATTGACAAAAGTTCCCCTTTGCTTGGAATTGAAAGTGTGATTAAATGCGTTATTTTTTGTTATGGAGTACATGCATCGAAGCTTCTCAGCTGTGCTTGTGCTAAGAAAAGGAAAGATTTTAAAAATAACGTAACATGATTCTGCGTTAACCGCATATTTGTTCATACATCTCAAACCAAGGAGATGCGAGGTTAAAATGAACCGAGAAGTGCGCGTACATACTCAGTACATCCCCTCTCGGGAATTGAGCCTCAGATGTAGGCGATAGAGGCAAAGCCTCTACAATTGCGCCACGGTGTGTGGCTTATCTATTTGAGAGTATGTAGATCGGGGTATATATATATATTCGCAGCGGAGACGTAGTGTGTTAAAGAAGCTATGAAAAAGAATAGGGAACATTTTAAAAATAACGTAACATGATTGTCAATATACAGTAATTGTTTTGTGAGTGTTATTAAGTGTTGCTGTCATCAAGGATTCGATTATCATTATTTGTTTCAATCAGGGTCGTATTTGTACGATGTGTTGTGTTCAAGTTACATTCCGTGTTTGTCAATCGTTGTAAAGATAAGAGGTTTCATTTATCGATTCGTTTCTTACTGCATCAATAAACAGCTCGTCTTCCTCTTTATCTGAGATGTGACACACTGCATGCACGGGTTTTTTTTTACACTGTCTTCCTTTAGCGGGACATTCACTTTTTGCACCGTGTACTTTGTTTCAAGTTCTATTTAAATTTTAAATAGAAGGAATTTTTATTTAGTCAACAGAAATATCTTTGGTAGGAATGGTAAAAACAGACAGGAATATTACTCTTGAATAAATCAACTCAAACCTTAAACAACTTATAATATTTTGCTCTCCATAAAAATATATCCTGTCTAAATTATACAAGTTAGAAATAAAGTAAACGTTAAAAGAACAAACATTCAAATTTCTTTACTCTTATGTAATTTTATATAAAAAATAAACTTAGATTTTAAATATCCCAAAAGATTTTGCTCTCCATAAAAATATATCCTGTCAAAATTATACAAATTCAAATATGAACATGCTGCATAACAAAACCTGGAAATATAAATAAAATGTGTTCCTTTCAGCAATAACAAATCAAATCATTCAGTTGTCTTTGCTCATATGTCATTTTAGAGCTGGACGCCTGGCATCTTTTTTTGGCAACAAGTTCGTTTATGTTTGGTGTGAGGTTCTGTGTTGTGGAGATTCTCAGGATGGACTGCAGGTGCTCATCAGTGAGGCGACTCCTGTGTGCTGTTTTGTTAGTCTTTATCACTGAGAAGAGCTTCTCACACAGATATGTGCTACCAAACATGCACAAGGTTCGAGCCGCATGTAGACGGACTTTTTTTGTTCTTCAAAGTCACTAAAGCGCCGTGCGCTCAGTTTATCAGCAAAGTGCGTATTTGGGAACACCGTAGTGACGACTTGGTTCAACATTACTTGGCAACAGGGAAAGTGGGGCAAGTTGCACTGGTGAATTTGTGTCTCCCATAAAAGCAGCTTCACTTGAAATCACTTTGTGATTGTGCACGGGTAAAAACGTCCGCTGAAGTGTCAGATTCTTATTTAATTCTTCTGCATTGCATTCAGGTCTTTCAGGTTACCGTGATGTTTTGTCTCATAGTGCCGTCTTAGATTAAATTCTGTAATTACAGCCACATTAGCTCCACAAATGAGACACACGGGTTTAACGGCAATGTCAGTAAACATATACTCAGCCTCCCATCGGTTTTTAAAGGCTCTATTTTCAGAATCAACTTTTCTCTTAAGCATCGTGTGGGCTAGCTTCGCAATAACTTGCAAGCTAGACTTGACTAACGCGGTAAGTGTTCGACAAGGCAGGTGAAGCGCTGCATTATGGGATCTGTAGTTTATTGTGTTACCAGCGCTTCATATACCCGGGCCATTAATAACCGTAATACAGTATATAAAATGATCTCGCGGGCCGGATATAATTACACGCCGGGCCGGATGTGGCCCGTGGCCCTTGAATTTGACACATATGGACTAAATAGAACTTGAAAAGATATATTTTTTCGTACATCGAGCCCGCGTGCTAATGTGGTTTTGCCTGTATGCCTCAATAAGTGACCCTCCCCTCGCTCTTAGTTTTTTACCGTTCATCTAATGAATACACTGAGTATGGCTTTACCAAAACAATCATTGATTGCGAATAAAGTATTCATTATTCGAGTATGTAGATCAGGGTATATATATATATATATATATATATATACATATACATATATATATACCCGCGTATCGCAGCGGAGACGTAGTGTGTGAAATAAGCTATGAAAAAGATTCGTTTCTTACTGCATCAATAAACAGCTCGTCTTCTTCTTTATCTGAGACCTGACACACTGCATGCACGGGTTTTTTTTTTAACACTGTCTTCCTTTAGCGGGACATTCACTTTTTCCACCGTGTGCTTTGTTTCTGCAGTAGCTGTACTTATTACATACTTATCTTGTATTTATCAGACGCTTCATATTTTTTTGCTGCCTTTTCAATTGTGTAATTCGGTTTTTGTTCAGCGCTCTTCGGAACTGTTGCTTTTTGTCTGTGCACTGCGTCAGTTCACGTGAGCCGCTCGGTGTATAGGCATCGAACTTTCCCAGCTGTGCTGTTGCCATGTCGTGCTATGTCCATGGCTGTATCTAATGCTACCGAAGTCCCGGTACTTAAAACTTTCTCTCGCAGTTTCGCTGAGTTTGTGCCAAACACCACCCTGACTATGTAACTTCCTCTGCATAAGCACAGTCCTTCACCCGTAAATATTTACCCGTGGCAGTTTGCTATTGGATTGCCGCTGACGGACGGCCTTATATGGGCAGGCACTAAATTACAAACGCCAGCGGCAGCCTGTCTATGAACTTAATTTAAAGTGTAGGTTTACACTGTGCTTTGTTTCCGAAGTAGCAGAACTCATGAATATGGTTGTATATATCACTCGCTCGCTTCTTATTGTTTCGCTGCCTTCTCAATTATATAATGCATGTTTTCTTCAGCGCTTTTTGGGGCTCTTCCTGGTTTTCTACGTACTGCGTGATTACGTGGGAGGCGTGATGATGTCAAACTCCGCCCCCACGGGTTTCAAGCTCATCTCCATTACAGTAAATGGAGAAAAACATCTTCCAGTTATGACCATTACGCGTAGAATTTCGAAATGAAACCTGCCCAACTTTTGTAAGGAAGCTGTAAGGAATAAGCCTGCCAAATTTCAGCCTTCTACCTACACGGGAAGTTGGAGAATTAGTGATGAGTGAGTGAGTGAGTGAGTGAGTGAGTGAGTGAGTGAGTGAGTGAGTGAGTGAGTGAGTGAGTTAATGAGTGAGTGAGTGAGTGAGTGAGTGAGGGCTTTGCCTTTTATTAGTATAGATTATACTTTCTTTTCTCAGATTCTCTTGATGAAAATAACCCAAATGTAACAGGCCACTTTTTGTTTTAACTTACTGTATTAAATAATAATAATAATATTTCTATGTTGTCTGTATTAAATACTAAATATTTTCAAATGATTTCACTTTTCTATATTTTTTAGCTTGTATTAAATAATTTTCAAACGATTTTACTTTTGTTTTCCTCATAACCCATTAAAATCCTTGCTTTATGTTTTTAACTTATATCTCTACTTTTATATAATATATTGGTCTGGGTGTGTAGGGGGCATGTATAAATTTATATATACAGTAATATAGAGAGAGATTTTAAGAGTGTCCCGTATTTCTAATTTTCTAATTTGGCAACCCTAGTAATACATGAAACGTTTGGAGGATGTGAGACGAATTTTAGATTAATGAGCCCATGAAAGGTGATTGGGACAGATAACTAAAGAGAAAAGTTGTACAAAGCCAAATAATGAGCTGATTGAGTTGAGAACAGACAACAGCATCAATTTATTTCTTATATAGCCCAAAATCACACAAGGAATGCCACAATGAGCTTTTTTTTTACCACCCCAGCATTGATTCCCAAGGAAGACATGAAATTACTCTACAACCAAAAAAAAGGCTTTAGGGAAAAAATTGAAGAAACATTGAGTGTGAAGAAGCTGAATGCACCCCCAAGGGCCGCTCCTCCGAAACCCCCTCTTAAACAGTGATTCAATTACAGAAACAAATACAGTTTTTTATCTCCTCTTTGCTAGATCAGCTGCAGGCTTGCTGCTGCGGCCATGCTGCGTGATCTGCGTCTTGCGCTGCGCTTTGAACATTTAAAAGCCTGTACTGCAGCTGTCTTTTGGTTCACTGTCTTGTCTATCTTCCCCCAGACATCCTCTGCTTTATTCTTTATGCTTTATTTTTGAATAAAGTTTATGTTTCTTGAAAACCCTAAATTAATCTGTGTAACTGTGTGACCCAAGCGTGACATGGGAAAAGTAATTCAGAGAGAGATCCCCTTCCAGGTAGGTCGGGCGTACAATGGGTGTCAAAAAAATAGGGTAAATACGATACACAAAACCTAATAAAGCAATCCTCTTCACGGAGCTATATGGCCAATCTGTTATTACCACCACAGGAATATAATACAATAGTAGAAAATACTTTGTTCTTGCAGAGCACTCCACACCAAGTGCAGGAGCAGAGCACCATGACAACTCATAAAGATGACACCACTTATAGATCAGATAATAACCTGAAGACAACAGACCAGATAATGACTTAAAGAGAGCAGACCAAAGATGAGCTAAGCAGACAGACTAAAGTTTAATAACAAGTTAATGTGCCTCCTGAAACTACACATCTAGTATTATCAGGTTGTATGGTTTGCAAAGCACATTCTTTTTGCTTGTGTTTATGGAACCAGCTATAATATTGAAAGATCAGTACTATCTACTGTCACAATAATGAGACATACTCTGATAAAGGTTTGGGGCGGGCAGCCACCCGTATATTCTGGTATCCTGGCTGCAAAGTCGTTTTTTTATCAAAATAAACAGCACTGATGTGCATACAAATGAGTCCAAAACAAGACTGAGGATTTAGGGAAAAGGGACAGGCTTTTAAAGGGAAGTGAGGTCATAAGGATCAGGCCCATGTTCTTTAGCCATTGGTTCGAGCCCGGACGTGACATCACAGGGGCCGGAGCCGGAAAGGTCTCCTTCCATTGGCTCGGTCCCGGAAGTGACGTCAAGAGAGCCAGATGGAATCTCCCGCGAATGGTCTACAGGAAAGAGAGAAAAAGAGTCAGTGCAGTCTGCCAGCTCCCGGCATGCCTCAGAACTGCCGTCATTCAAGCCCTTTAGCTGCCTCCCATGCACACGTGTGTGACACTACAATACATGAAAAATGTGTAACTTTCTCTTCCGCCTTTTCTGGTACTCTGTCTAATTGCCTGGGATTATAGATCTAAAGAGTAAAAGTGAAAAAATAGAACTACGTAAAAGATAGGGAGAAGTACTTAACTATGTGGTAAGAGTATATGATTTGGGGTGTGTCCATTAAGGTCTACATAATAAAGAGTATAAAGGGGTGAATAGTGTCACCCTAGGATCCTACCATGATAAAACACTTGCCAACAGTCCATTGATTTTAATCCATAAATAATTTTCAGATTTCTGCTTTAAAATTTAGGACTATCAACAACGTGAAATTTGCTTCAATAAGTTGTATATTAATGTGGCAACATTTGGTACAATGTCTGAGGACATTTGTTTCCAGTTTTTGAACCAGTGTGATACTCAGACAGCTCTCTATGCTACACCTGCATAAATGAATGAATAAATAAATAAATGTGTTGATTAATGAATGAATGAATCAATTAATTAATGTCATTATCTGTTTGGTGTTTGCCATAGGATTACACTACATTAAATTAAACACTACAGGTTCTGAAAAAGGAGTACATTAACAATGAATGAGCTATGAGCTGCTCCCCTGCATAGCTGGCTATTTGCACCAGAGCCTGCCTATCGAAATTGGATGCCCCTTGAACAGCAAATTAGGTAGAGAGTGTTTAATAAGCACCATATATCAGTGAGTCTAAAAGCAGGACACAGAGTACAAAGCAGTGCATAATCTTAAAGCTAAGTGAAAAAATGAAAACCGTAACATCACATTTTGAAACCTGCTTGTTCGCACTCAGGGTAACAGGGATGCAATCCTGGAAGCGTCACATTCTGACTCAGGTGACACTATTCACACTTACAGACTCTTTAGGGTTCATTTAGCTAACTCAATCAACTTGACAACCACTTCTTTGGGGATTAGGAAGAAAGCCAGAATACCCAGAGAATAAGGTAGAAAGATGAATTTAAAAATAGAAATCATATTTCGGATTTGAACCTAGGATTGCTTCTCTGAATGCTGTGCCCTAGCATCATTCCAGCGAAACCTAAAGTAACAATGAACCAAGCTAATCAAAGATTCACCAATTAAGAATTAATTTCAATGGGAGGCCTTAACTCTTGATGCTCCCCAAAATGGAGCTTGAGGAGCCTTGATCTTTCTTTTATTTTCAGACAATCTCTTAGCTGCCTCCATGTTTATATGCTATGTGGACATCAAGCCTATAAAGTTTTTGGAAAGTACAATTACTTCTGGTCTCTTCATATTGATTAAGTATTATTCACTATATAGCTTCTGGTAGACCAGATTGTGTAGAAATAGCCATTGAGCGAAATCAAAATGGCTGTTTGATCTGCAGTTCAAGTCCGGGAGAAAGTTTTGTTCCCTACCTCGTTCTTGTGAGCAACTCTGAATTTCCCTTAAAATAGATTTAGAGTGGATTTGTAAAAAATGTCAGTCCGTTTTTTTAAGGTGATTTGACCATCAGGCCCTAAAGAAGGAAAATGTTTCAAAATTGTGATGGTGATGGCATGGAAGTGATGTGGCATGGAATATTTCTGAGATGGACATTTCTAACTGTGCTCCCTATTATCAACTTCATTTTTATGTTTTGAAGTCTTTATAAATATTTGTATCTACAATATCATCAGATGCCTATGGGTTCAGTATGGAAGCTATTGCAGTTCAGATATATTGTATGGAGAGTTTAAATATTTCTAATGTTCCTAATATTTCTCATAAAGTGAAATGTATAAAGGATTTTTTACAAACAGTCTATGCTGTTCCAATGTGTTATCAACTCTGAATTCCTCCCATGGTCCAATGACATGATATTAATTCAATAAATACATTTAAATTGGTCCTTTGTGAGCATTTGTGGTTTATACGTGAGTGAACCCTGTGATGGACTGGCTTGAATGGATGGATGGAAGTTTAGTTAAATGGAGGGGTCTTTTATTGTGTGCACTTTCCAAAAGAATGAATGAGATTACATTCCCAGACTCAGACTCAGCCACTGCAGGACATTATTCTTTTTAAACCATTTCTGGGTAGCTTTGGAGCTGTGCTTTGGGAGTCTTTAGGTAGAGGTCCAGCCTACACCCTCTTTTGAGTATATGGATGGAGTGGACAGTTGATATTGACTAAAAAAGTTTCTGGGCTTAGCATTTTTAGGCAGTTTTTAAATTTTTTATTTGGAAGAATTATTAAGATATTTGAAAAGGTATGTACCAAGAAACGTACCCATGTTTTAAAGTAATACTTATATATATCCTTGTTATGAACTGTTGTGAATTACTCTTTTTTTCTCAGCACAGTGTTATTTATTTATTTTCTTTTCCACTAACTTCAATATCATTTTTGAAGTGCCCTTCGATGTTTTACTAATTTATTACTAATGGATTTTGCACAATAAAAACATTTCTTTTGCACCTCTGTTGTCCACCTCCCTCTTTGCTCCACTGACTCCTTGGTCCCACAAACTCTTTGTCTTGATGTTTTGCCTGCAATTACAGATGGATAAGTACACCGGGACATTGACAGAGGGCAAATACTTATGTGATCAATCATTTGGTATTTTATACAGTGGTGTGAAAAACTATTTGCCCCCTTCATGATTTCTTATACTTTTGCATGTTTGTCACACAAAATGTTTCTGATCATCAAACACATGTAACCATTAGTCAAATATAACACAAGTAAACACAAAATGCAGTTTTTAAATGATGGTTTTTATTATTTAGGGAGAAAAAAAATCCAAACCTACATGGCCCTGTGTGAAAAAGTAATTGCCCCCTTGTTAAAAAATAACCTAACTGTGGTGTATCACACCTGAGTTCAATTTCCGTAGCCACCCCCAGGCCTGAGTACTGCCACACCTGTTTCAATCAAGAAATCACTTAAATAGGAGCTGCCTGACACAGAGAAGTAGACCAAAAGCACCTCAAAAGCTAGACATCATGCCAAGATCCAAAGAAATTCAGGAACAAATGAGAACAGAAGTAATTGAGATCTATCAGTCTGGTAAAGGTTATAAAGCCATTTCTAAAGCTTTGGGACTCCAGCGAACCACAGTGAGAGCCATTATCCACAAATGGCAAAAACATGGAACAGTGGTGAACCTTCCCAGGAGTGGCCGGCCGACCAAAATTACCCCAAGAGCACAGAGACGACTCATCCGAGAGGTCACAAAAGACCCCAGGACAACGTCTAAAGAACTGCAGGCCTCATTTGCCTCAATTAAGGTCAGTGTTCACGACTCCACCATAAGAAAGAGACTGGGCAAAAACGGCCTGCATGGCAGATTTCCAAGACGCAAACCACTGTTAAGCAAAAAGAACATTAGGGCTCGTCTCAATTTTGCTAAGAAACATCTCAATGATTGCCAAGACTTTTGGGAAAATACCTTGTGGACTGATGAGACAAAAGTTGAACTTTTTGGAAGGCAAATGTCCCGTTACATCTGGCGTAAAAGGAACACAGCATTTCAGAAAAAGAACATCATACCAACAGTCAAATGGTGGTGGTAGTGTGATGGTCTGGGGTTGTTTTGCTGCTTCAGGACCTGGAAGGCTTGCTGTGATAGATGGAACCATGAATTCTACTGTCTACCAAAAAATCCTGAAGGAGAATGTCCGGCCATCTGTTCGTCAACTCAAGCTGAAGTGATCTTGTGTGCTGCAACAGGACAATGACCCAAAACACACCAGCAAATCCACCTCTGAATGGCTGAAGAAAAACAAAATGAAGACTTTGGAGTGGCCTAGTCAAAGTCCTGACCTGAATCCAATTGAGATGCTATGGCATGACCTTAAAAAGGCGGTTCATGCTAGAAAACCCTCAGATAAAGCTGAATTACAACAATTCTGCAAAGATGAGTGGGCCAAAATTCCTCCAGAGTGCTGTAAAAGACTCATTGCAAGTTATCGCAAACGCTTGATTGCAGTTATTGCTGCTAAGGGTGGCCCAACCAGTTATTAGGTTCAGGGGGCAATTACTTTTTCACACAGGGCCATGTAGGTTTGGATTTTTTTTCTCCCTAAATAATAAAAACCATCATTTAAAAACTGCATTTTGTGTTTACTTGTGTTATATTTGACTAATGGTTAAATGTGTTTGATGATCAGAAACATTTTGTGTGACAAACATGCAAAAGAATAAGAAATCAGGAAGGGGGCAAATAGTTTTTCACACCACTGTATCTGTAATTGGTTTAGACCACTTTGCAGGGAACTATTATCACATTCACATTGAAGAGTCTTTTTCTGTTGATCAATGTGAAGAAAGCCAATTTAAATTCACTTTTTTTTCTCAGTATTTGTTGCAGCATTTTTTGCACTGTGTTGCTCTCTGCACTTTGTACGCATATATATTGTAAAATGAATCAGCCAACACAGCAAAAAGATTTGAGGGCAGCCACCCATATACTTGAAACAGGCTCTCAGAATTCAAAGATTGGTTCAAGATGGTCTTAAAAGACAGTAGTCCAATACAGAACTGGTGAGACAGACAAAACACGGCAGTTTTAAAGCCGGGCAGGGGAAATGACATCATCCGGGCAGTAACCGGAAATGATGTTATCTGGTCCAGACCAGGAAGTGATGTCATTGTGGCCAGAATCAGAAGTGACGTCAATGAGCCCAGGTAGAATTTCTCGTGGTCGGTCTTCAGAGGAAAAAGAGAAAAGATTAGTGCACTCTGCCACCCCCGGTCCGGCATGAGCCCTTTAGCTGCCTCCCATACGCATGTATCTGACAATATTCATATTTAAATTCGCTGTCTTTTTTTTTTAACCTGAGGTGTGTGATTAACTGTTGTGTGAATGTCGATTATGTAACTCATAATTGAAGAGTCACCTAAACTGGAGTGAAATTCCTTGTATGCGTTCATACTGAGCCAATAAATCAGATTTTATTTCTGATTCTGTGATTTAATATTGTAAAATGATAAAATGTTAAAACGTCTAAGGGGTGAATACTTTTTATAGGCACTGCACTTTAGAACAATTTTAAATAACTTAGAAATAGAAGCACTGGATATTTGAAATCTGTAAGAACTCCAGTGTGGACGCTCAAACCCACAACCACTTTTGCAATTTCTTTTGCCTTCGGTGGGAAGAGCAAGATGAGTTCCAGATAATGACACCTTCTCAGATCCACTCAGACTTGTAAAAAGTACTCAGAAATGATATTTGAGTAAAAGTAGAAATATTTCATCAAATATTTACTTCTGCTGAAAAATAGCTGTGTAAAGTAAAAAAGTGTCAGCGTGTAGAATTCAAGTACAAAAAGTAAAAGCACATTTTATATGAATGAGAAGTGCAAAGCTTCATCCAGAGAATGCAACACAGTTTATTTGTAAACAGTGCTCACACAATATTATTGAAGAAATACATGTATGGAAATATACAGAAATTCATTACAGAATAACGAATTGTACAAATGCAGTCATGCCTTTGATCATCACATCACTGCAGTCAGTATTACAGTGATGACCTGAAGTGCGGTACTAGTGAGCGTGGATATGACTTACACTGTGCCTCCCCTACTGGGACACCCAGCAGCAGTAGATGAGGCACCTCTGCTGTACCCCAGAAGGACAAAAAGTAAAATAAAACACAAAAATAAGAATGAAAAAAATGAAGTTAATAGCTCACAACCTTATTATCTGAATAGATACACAATATACAAATCTGACTGAAAATAAACACAGATTGGTTGTATTATACTTCACTGAAATAATGATGGATTTTAAAATGACAATTACTAAATTAAATAGTAATGTAACAATTTCAGAACTGTAATTTACCTTTAACAAGAATTCTTTTATGAAAGCTGTGGTTTTCTTTGTTCAGTTTGGTACCCAAATATTATCTTTAAATGACCAGCTCCACCACTCATGTAAACTATAGATTTAACCATAATTAAGCTCAAGATATATTATTAACTCTCCAGCATGAGATGTATACCAGTTGGATGTCTTATAATATATTTACAATATTCATATTTCTAATGCAATCCAATATAAAATTAAGTTTTGCAGAGCAACATTTCCTTAATTTTGAGCATTAAACCAACTTGCATTAATAATACAGTCTAATAATTCAACTTCAATGCAACATAATAAAATAGCAGTTGCATCGGTCCCATTCAAAGGAGTGACACTTCATAGGAGTGACATAACAAAGGAGTGACATAAATACCGTATTAAAGGAGTGATATTCACCAACCACACACAACTGAAAGTATGCTCGCCAAAAAAATCATTGTCGCCTCACGTACCACTTGGATGATTGGTTGGATGGTTGTCACTCCTTTGAAATTTATATCTGAGGTTTCACTCTTTTGTTATGTCACTCCTATGAACTGTGACTCCCTCGATACAGACCCCAGTTACATATCTGAGAGTCAGTGTTCTACTGAAGAATGCTCTACACTCGATTCAATTCTGTTACATTTAAATGCTTTCTTTTAAATGGTGTAAAGGACTAATAATAAGGTCGACTCTGAGAAAATATGTAACACACAATGCAGTTCAGTTGAAGATAGAATAACAGACGTGCAGTAATTCCCCAATAATTTACCAAGACAAAATATATTGCTGCTCAAAGCTTGCAAAATGAGAATATTCACTCAGCAAGTCTCCTGTTATGTTCCTTAGTCGTTGCAGGTCCAGAGTCGATTCTGGTTGGCAGGGCAGTGTTTCGTTAGCTTTCCCTGCGCTCGCTGTCCATAAGGTAGCAACAACAATATTTATCTCTGCTTGAAGGAAAGCTGACAGGCCTTTTATTAACACTCACTTAACAAGGGACAGCAACATGTCCGGACATAGGGGTACTATATGCACCCCTTGCACGCCAACAGTGACTTTTATGGCTGGGCTCACCCTAATGTTGCGGTAATTGGCCTTGTAAGAATCTGCCACAATATCTTGTGCACACAGCATACAGACATTGTTTGCACAATTTAAAACTTGTGGTCTCAAGATATTACTTGTGTCCATAAAATTTTGTTTGCACAAGATTAAAAAGACACTGCGTTTTGGGTCTTCACATAAGATAGTTTAAGAAGAAGGAAAAGACGCTTACCTCATAATGCTTCTTTAAGTTTGAAGGTGAATTCTTGAAAGCAGAGATTTCTTTAGATGTTGGCAGGCACAGAAAGCACTGCATTATATATGAATCACCTTTGAATTTTACAAATTTGAACATAGTGTTCAAACGTGGCCATGGTGTAAATGCACATTCCGTTTCTATATCTTAACAGTGAGTTGGAAGAGTGGGAATGAACTACCAAATGAGCACTGGAAGGTGAGTTACGGCACTTTTATTTTTGAATTCATAATAGTTTGGTCTGTTTAATGACTAATGAGGACTTACTGAAAAACGTACTGAAGTAAAAAGCATACTATTTAACCTAAAAATGTTGTGGGGTAAAGGTAAAAGTAGGTCTAAATGAAATTTACTCAAGCAAGGCACACATAGCTGAACATTTCACTAAAGTAAACTAACAAAGTAGTTTTACACCTCTGAACCCTCTTAATGCAATTCAGGGTCTGCATGGGGGCTGCATGTGGTATAGCAGGTCCGCAGCTCAGCTATGGTGGTACTTTTTAAATAAATAATTGTACCCCAAGAAGGTGTTGATGCCAGTTGGGCACAGGTGTGCGTGAGTGTGTTTTGCTCTGCGGTTAATTGAGGTACCTGACTAGCCGTGCTGCATACACATGCTGAGATGGGAGGATCGGTTAGGTGTATCAATGATGCTGTGGAGATGGTGGCTCCTTGCACCTGTGCCCCAGTTAGGCAACAGAGTATACGAGAAGCCTGCACAATATGAAAAGGGGAGAAAAAAAAAGTGGATGAAAAGAAAGAGGCACGAGAGTGGAGGTTAAAGGACAGAAGAGAAGGGCAAGAATGAGAAAGGGCTGGTGTGAGAAGAAAGGTTTGAGAGAACGAGAATGAGGACAAAGGTTAAAGGACGGGAATGTAAGCCCTGGGAAAGGAGCATGTGGCTGGCACTTGAGGGGGCTCAGGGTGGCTCCTGCTGAACATGGGAGTAACAGCAACACATTTACTCAAGAGGACTCCCCCGCAAGGCCTCCATGGGATGGGAGGCAGGGACACAGCAAAACCGAAGGTTGACATCTCTCCGTGCTGCGAGATCCAAGTAGAATAAGCCAGAGACACATGTCTGTTTAAAGGGAAACACAGGGGATTGAGACATTTATAAGAAGATTTTTTCCAGGTTTTACACCTCACTTTTATGGATTTTATTATTAGGATTTTAACCTCCACTATATCTGTTTTATGAATTATTTATTTATTGAACTTTTGATGCACTGCACTATTGGACACTTTTGTTTATGACTGTTTTTAATAAAAATACATTGGCACCTTTTTGCACCTACCACCTGTCTGGATGCATGTGTCCTCATCTGCCTGGATCATCTTAGTTATGACTATTGATGGTCCGGGTTCAAGAGACTACTGGATGCAACTGGTAGCATGGAGCTAACCCGGACTGTCACACTGGGATCTGCTCTGGCAGGTTGGTGCTCAATCTGGGCCATTCCAGTGCAGTAGTTGTCTTGAAGTCATAATAGGAGATGACTAATGATTTGCTCTTAATCAGCTTGTGGTAATGCCATGAGTACAACAAGGATGGTTTGTTTGTTGTTCACCTACAAATCTTGAAGGAATAGCCTTTTCACTTTGGCTTCTGAGGTCCTTCTAATTCCAGCCATGTCAGACAAAGTACTCTGTATGCCAGTTATGGTGAATGAAGGAACACAGATTGAAGGCATCAGAACCTACTCAGATCTACAGTTTAACTGGGAAGGTCACATAAATATGAACAGTTTTTAATTTTTCTTTGTGATTATTCCAGATATTTCTGTGATTTTTTAAAAAATATCGTTTTAGGGGTTTCTGAATATGTGGAATTAAATTCTGCTATTGGTTTCGTTATCTGGGGTAAATTTCAGTTAACTTTGAGGGCTGAATATTTTTTCCAAAAAACTCAGTTTTCTGAAAAACACACAAAGCAATGGTTTCACACATAAGTCAACATAAAATGTCTGTTGATATGCGCTGTGGCTTCTGTTGGCACATGTTCAGCATCTCTTTGGCGGCATTGGCTGTGTGGGGCCACCTCGATGTCAGCAGGAATGCATAGTGGGCCAGCTGCCTGGCTGTCTTAGCACGGCAGGCAGTGGCAGTGGCAGTTGCAATGTGATGCAATATGGTTTGTACCCCTTGACATCACAAGTGGTGGTCCTACCAGGCAAACGTTTGTGTAGGCGCATCAGCCTCGCAAATGTGTTCAGCGCCATAATCAGCTGGGGACCGATCAGATGATGCTGGCACCTCACTTTTATTTTTGATATCCATCTCCAGATCACTTGCATCAAACTCAGATTCCGACAAGTCAGAGTCCTATTCAACGAAATTACTTAAAACGGAGTATGGAGTATTTTGCTTTGCACATTTGCTTTGGTGTCTCGCCAGATGTTGGTGCCATTTTAGAGGTTGTTTGCTCTTCGTTGCTCATGCACGCATAGGGAATTGAGGTTAAATCAACAAAGCTATGCCACTTTCTTTCTAGCAAAGAGAATCGAACTAAAATGTAACCGTGAATTTTGTTGCAGTTTACAGCTGATTACCATCCTCTACTCCTAAATTTTGACAAAAGTCGACATCAGCCTTGAAAGAGTTAAAATAGAGCAGGATAAAGAGACCAGGAAGAAGGTGAAAGTATCAGGAAATGGTGTTAGCCTTTTGAGAAGGAGCTGGATTTTAAATGGAAAGGGAAAAGGAGAATCAGGGGAACTAAATACCGCCACTGTCCCTAAAAACACCTTCAAGTGCTGCATATGAATATTGAGGTAGGATAACAAAACAACTCCCACAAAAATGAGAGCAATTATTTAGTTTACAAAAGGGCTAAAAAAGACATTTTTAAATGCCAGGAAATAATGCTCAGGATAGACTGGACAATGAAGATTTTGCTTCTTGAACACTTTTGGGGGTATCTTATTGATTTTGCCCTGCTGATCACAAAAATCACCTTTCATTGTTTTTTTTTTGTCATGTGCTATTTTATTGCAACCTCCTGTTTTTGTTATATTAGAAGTCTACATTGTGATGGATGGTGTTGATAGGTGGGTGGCCCAGACGGGAAGGAGCAAGTTTCCTTAACTGGACGGGAGGCAAGCCCTTCAAATCCACAAAAAAGAGAGTGAAAATCACCCTGCGTCAGCCAGGAGACAGGCAGAAGATGCCAATGCGACAGTGGGTACACTGGCTCCTAGCAGAGTTGGACCAAGGAAACATGCATCCCTGGCATGATAGGTGGCAGCCCTCCTGGATGATGTTACCTGTGTGGACACCAGCAAGGTACACTGGGGACTGTAGTCCCATACGGCAGCTTTGTTGGGTTCCGTTGGTACCGCCAGGGGGTGTTACAGGGATCCATCATTTCATGTTTGTGGAACTTCCATGTTTGTCTGGAGGAGTGGAAGGAGAAAGATAAGAGAAGTAGAAAAATTCTGTTTTGTAAGGTACTTGTGAAAATAAACTTTTTTTTACTGTATTGGGACTTGTGTTGTGGTGGTTGCATCTGAGGTTTGGGGATACTGCAATGCCCCTACTGTTCACAAAATATACAGTACAACAACATCAAATGGAACATCTGTTGTGATCTAATTGTGGTGGCACTGCTACTAGGAATGGAGCTCAGATATACCAAGGACTGAGAATGAGACAGCCATGCTGAAGAGTCTCACTATAATGAAAAAAACTGGTGCTTCAGGATAGTAAAGTGTGGCACATAAACCACATTTTGTCTCCTCTTTATATAAAATTTGGACTAATGAAAAGTTTAATGAAAGCAATTAAACAAAGAAGGTGAAGAATTTCGATACTTGAGATTAGACACATCATCAATGAAAGTGGTTTGAAGATCTGATAGTGGGATGGAAGAAATCGTAAAAAAGGCACTCAAGGATGTCATTGGGAATTTTGTGGCAACTACAGAGTACTAAACTATGTCCAACTGGTTGACAACATGCTTCAAGCATACAAAAGCATAAAGTGCAGCATGTCGCTAAAGATTTCTTTTCTGCATTCACCCTTGGAATTCTTCCCTGATCATCTTGGTACAACCAGAGGTGAACATGGTGAAAGGTTCCACCAGGATGTTGCAATGATGGAAAAGATGAATCAACATTACTAGAATCCATTAATGCTGGCCAAGTATTGTTGAACGCTGAAACAAGGAGCATCAGCACAAAGAGAACAACAGCAGCAAAACATTTAACTCAGCTGAACGAATGCAGTGTGTCAGCATCATTAAGTGATTAAACACACTAAATTCAATCATTTAGTTCATTTTGTGTTTGTCCAAATTCCCATGTCATACACTTAATTAGAAATTATATTTGTGTTTTGCTTGAACCTGAACTCTTTAAAAAAGGTATTGTCCAGTGCTATCAACTCCTGTGGAAGGTAGTGAGTAATTCATTATAACAGGGTTTTTCATTCTTAAATCGAAAAACAAAATGTAAGCAAAATGTCCAGATTAGTAACTCCATCCCCCATTTGACTGGTCATAACCTGGATTCACTTTACACAAACCAAGGCCCCGGGGCATTCATATAACACTGTGAGATTTATTCTGGCACACATTTCGCTCCTAACCAGTAAACAGCTACCGTTGCTCATCTCTCTACTAAAACTCGATAGCCTTGAGTCCTTTACTGTCAGGACGTCCAGATGTGTTCTACGAGGAGATTGAGATCATAGTCTGCATAAAACCTTTATTGGTAGGCTGTCTTCTCTCAGTAACCCTGGAATTCATGACAGCCCTAATAAGACTTTAATGTCCACTTGCCTTTGAACCCTTCTTAACACAGGAGTGATCCTCTTTACTGCATCTGGTGCAAGAGCAAATAACCACAAATCCAGGGATTCATGTAACTGAAGTAGAAACCTTGACAACCTTTAAGAGGTATCTGGATAAGACATTGGGACAGCTTAGCTTTTAACTCAACCAATGAGCCTAATTGGCTCCTTTTGTTTGTCAAATTTCTTATGATTCTTGTGTCCTCACTTCCATTAATAGTATGTCATGCTCTTGTTGATAAATTTAAGAGGTGAAGAAAGGCTAATTCACATATTACCCTTAATGAGTACTCCTGGCCCAGAGGGCACACCTTGTTACACTCTAAACCTCCCTTATTAGCCTAACTCGGATTTCTAAGAGGAATAAAAGTCTAACGTCAGATCTTTGATAACACGATCAAACCCTGATTTGCAATGATAAATATGGAGACTGCACCCCCCCCCACACACACTCAACTTAGAACACACACAAAACCTTGAGTGGCGAGTTAAACACCCACAACTGAGTACAGCGAGGCTTCACCGCATATCCAAGTCTTTTTGTGATGCTATGGCTTCACAATCCATTAAACGTGCAGTTCAAGTCCTCTGGCATACATTATAAAATGCATCATTACAGCTATTCAAAATAGAAATATCATTAACTCCAGGAATTCTACTTTCCATCTCCTCTTGACTTGCTAGCCTGATGATGCAGTGTCATTACTCTTCACACAATCCCTCTAGATGACTGTTCACGTTCTAATAAATCAATTATGCCTCCTTGCATGGCTCCCTCTGCCATGACCCAGGCTCTGTCAAGGCTGGCACTGTTTGGGCTACGGTGATAATGAATGGCCACTGGGTACTGGACCTTTACTGTCACCTCATTCTGTTTGTAATTTCCTGATTTTAGATGAAGAGCTGCAACACGGAAAGCCAAGAAATGAATGAAACTCTATCTTTCTGTTTATGTACTTATTTAATTCTATATTACTTTAAGATTCAGGTGCCTTTCACAAGTTGTCTTGGAAACTAAGTAGACAGCAGGAGTTCTACTGCATTAGAAGACAATTAAAATATAAGCATTCATACAGAAGCACATTTTTATGAATGAATGGAATGAATGAATTAACACAATGAATGAATGACTATTATTTATAACTCCTTTCACAGTGTGCACTTTAAAGCATTTAGCAGAGCAACCATTAAAAATGCCCTTCGTGCTTTGAAAAGCAGTAGGAAGTGAAGACAAACAGAACAGGAACACACTTGAGACACAGTCCTCTCTGTTTACAGAAAAAGCATGTCACAAGATGGAGACATCACAGCGGATGAACACCGAGACAGACTACAAATTAAACCAGCCTGAGAAGATGCAACATCACAAAAATTTTAATGTCTTAATTAAACGATTTCAATGCAAAATATTACAAAGGCGCATGGAAAATGAATTTCAATGGGACATAAATTTTTAGTCATGATCTGTTGTTATTGCTTTAAAAACAAATCATAAATATAGTGAAAATACCACAAGATCTCCAATTAAATCTGCAACACCCATCTGTCAAACCCTCACAATAAAGTTAAGAATGAAGAAGCTGATAGATAGATAGATAGATAGATAGATAGATAGATAGATAGATAGATAGATAGATAGATAGATAGATAG
>JANRMT010062796.1:71232911-71334129 GCA_026402145.1 Polypterus bichir lapradei
TCTGTCTGTCTGTCTGTCTGTCTGTCTGTCTGTCTGTCTGTCTGTCTGTCTGTCTGTCTGTCTGTCTGTCTAACATTAAAACAAGTTATGCGGAAAATGAAATGTATTTCACCTCATCATCTTCTGATGTTAGCATTCTTTTCATTATCTCAGGCAGATTACGAATCTTGATTAATACAGGTTTTAATGAGTTGTCCTCGATTGATTGAATAATACATTATTCCTTGATTTGATTACATTCCCTCACCACCAAGCCTGACCCATTGTGGTGTGATCTGCCATTATTTATTATAAAGCTGTCACCCAGGGAATGCATATTACTATGTCCAATGCATGTAAAATATTTCTTGCTGTCTTTTGTTCATTTGTCACCTGCCTGGTGATTTATCCTATTGCAGAATTTAAATCATTTGTGCAGCTATGTTATTCCCAAAGTTCTGCAGCTTTTAGCTTGCTTCATAAGACAATTTCTGGCAATAGTATGACATTTTTTCAAATAATTCCACTACTGAAATATATCTAAATATAAACATTTATGAATATTTTTTATATTTTCATAAATATAAAAATTCATAGCAAAACTGTTCACACAAAAATTGAGAAAAATGTATATTACAATGAACAAAAACTTCTTGTTTAAAGAAAGTTCTACTTAAGGTTTATTTATCTTGATTCATTTCTTTCTACGTTTGGTGTAGAACGGGCAGAAAACTGTTTGCCAATCTCCTATTTGCTAATTTTTCTTACAGTCCATGCTAACAGTGAGATTATTTCCAAAACCAGGCTTAACTAACACTCAGGTTTACAGATATAGCTGATAAAGTTCTTTTTCATGTTAACTTATGGGGGGTAAAAGACTATACCATAATCTAAGCAAACACTTGAGTGAATTTTACATTTCCATTACCTTTGTAAGATCGGCTCTTACAGTTTGTTTTGATTCCTACTATTTCTGCATGTGATTTCTAGTTTTGTGCTGTTTTCTATTTTGATTATATGCTCAGTACTCCTGAAAGGTCTCCTTTGCAGTGCGGTATCCCCCTTTGTCTTTGTCTTCATGTCTGTCTGTGTGTCAACCCAATTGCTATGTCACTGTCATTCCTAAAGATGTAGCATCACCAACATTAGCACTGCTTGATGAATCGCATACCAAATGGCATATAACAGAGACACATTTATTGTACGATGCACTGCAAATGTTATTGCTGAGGTCTACGTTGCTTACTTAGATTTCAACCCATCATAGATGGGTAACACAGCTAGTGTAATAACAAAGCCAATTGCCAATATATATTCCATATATGTGACCTCTTAGACCGGTGCCCCTTGTGGCCTGTAGGGGGCATCTAACAGCCCTAAACACAATCCCAGGAGTCCAAAATGACAAAACAAAACAAAGGCTTTAATAACAAAGTCTCAGTTAGTGGTACAGGGGAACAATAATATACAGCCAAAAGAAAAAATAATAAACACCTAACTAAACACTAGTGACCCCTGGCTACTCTGTTAACACATTTCCCAAGCTCACCTTCCACTGCTTGGGTCTTCTTCCTGTCACTGACCAGCTAAGCTCTTGTCACTGGCTGCCTCCCACCTCTAACCTCGCTTAGTGAAGGAAGCAAGGCCCTTTCATGTTGTGCCCCAACCGCATCCCAGGTACACTACTGTAAGCACTTCCAGGGGTCCCAGCTGTCATCAGTGTCTGGTGTCATATGGGTAGGTCTCCCCCTCCTTCAGAGCTTCCTGCATGTGAGGCTCACCACAGAGGTGTAATGAGAAGGGGCCAGATTGATTGTCCTCCCCTGTATGCCCATTAAGACACAACACATTGCCTTCTGAGTGGTGTGGGGACCTCAAACCCTGTAATGGGCCTTATATTATGATATTGGGGGTCTTGAAAGACCTCTTGCTGTGAGGGTATAGCGTCCCCTGCTGGTCAGGAAGGGTACTGCTACCCAGATTAACTTCACCCCTGAAGGTGAAAGCAGAAGCTTTTGTGATTTTGAGTTGGTTGAGCAAACGACGAGTAGTGCAACTGTCATACGATAACCAATGGCAAAGAATATTTGACCAGCAGCGCAGTGGCTCTGCTTTGACCCTGCAGCCCTCCTTCACATGCTGTTATTGACGCTCATATCATATCACGTGTAGCAAGCCCAGATATGTAGTGAGCCCAGCTTGTGATAGGATGAAAGCAGCCTCTCATCAATGTCCTTGCAGTTTTTAACTCTCTTGTTTCCCAGGAAATTTGCACAAAGTAGTTTAAAACAGCCCCACATACACTGTTCTTAACTATGGAAAATTTCATCAAAGTGATCTTCCTTGAGAAGTTCTTGCATTTGTGGTGCCACATCCTTTATTTTTGCCTCACTCAGCCTTAGAAACTGAGAGGCAGAAGTCTTTTCCCCTCTCAGATGATGTTCTCTGCTTCTACAAACTAAACCTAAAATTCAATTTCCACAGTCATATTCATGGTCAGAATTTGGGGAAATCAGATATTTAGGTCCAGGAAACATTTTGTCTTTTGATCAGTGTTGTTAATGAAGTATGCAAAGCATTCCTGATTAATACTGCATTAATAATGTTTGCATGCTTTGCTTAAACACAAATACGCAGAATACAAAGGATGCAATCTGGTGACGTTAAATGTTAGATTAAAGGAAGGATCGAGGGTTTCCAAAGTTTGCTGTCAGTAAATTGTTGTGTCCCGACACCTCCTTCTCCGAGTTCTGACATAAAGTGTGAATATATCATTGTGATCGAAGCTCAGAGGGGGAACCCTCCTTGCTCTCCATTCTAATGTATGAATGTCATTCCGATTGAAACTGAAAGGCCCCACTCTGCTGGATTAAGAAATTAGGTAAAGTGTGGAGGAGAAACAAGAGAGCCCTGGTACTTATTTGTTTTCACTTCATGCACTGTATTAAAAATTAAATAGAGAAAAGAGCTTCTAGTCAAAGAACAGTTAAACAGTCAGAGGCCTTATCACTGAAAACATGAGGGTAACATCAATGCTTTTGATTAAGCCATTCTTTAAAGCTTGAGGAGGAGCAAGGGGGTACGGATTTGAAGGCACAGTTTCACAAAATGGATGGCATTGTGGTGCTGTGGCCTCACACTTCCAGTATCCTGCTTAAGGTTCAACTTCAAATCCAGCCTGGACCTGGGCCGTCTCAGTGGAATTTGCACCAGCCCTGAGTCTCTGTATTCCATTTTTCTTTCTTCATCCTGAAGATTTGCAGGATAAATTGGTTGGTGACTCTAATTTGGCAGGAAATAGTGAGCATTGGTCTGGTTCTTGGCTTATGCTCTGTACTTCTAGTACAGATTTGGCATCATCTGACCCTAAACTGGGTAACTGGATGAGCCTATTGAGTTGGATGGCCTGTTCTTATCACAGGTTTGTAATGTTCTAATGTTCTAACTGGGCTAAATAATAGATGGATAGATATAGTCAACTACCAGAGATGGATTGTTAGATACTGGATTGGCTTGTATGTGAAGAGTGCAGCAAACCTTCTAGAAGGTCCACGGAATGTTTTGTTGATGCTTTAACCAAAATAGAATAAGACAGTAAAGGAGAATTGCTAAACTGGCCAAAACATTATCGACTTGCTCAGAGTAACACAGTGAGTCAGCGGCTGGCTGCCTTGAGGGTTAAATTCCAATGCCGCAGCCAAAACAGGACACACTACCTCTGTAAATATTATTGATATTAAGCACTTAGGAGGCAGTATGTACACCCGGAACCTTCAAGTTCAGTCCTGAAAGACTGAAGTGGCTGCAGGTCTTTGTTCCAACCCAACTTCCTATTAGCAGCCAATCCTTGTGCTTTAATTCTATAGTTTTTATTCTGCCATGTCATTTGTAGAACATTTTTATGGAATATCAATGAAATGCTGATAGTAAACAATTATTAACACATTTTCTTCATGATATAAATGGGACCAAGTTAGATGGACAAGACTTCTTTGTCATTTGCATCCCATTGTTGCTGGTTAAGAAAACAAAAAAGCAATTAAAAGCAGCTGTTAATGACTAAATGGCACAATCTGAGATTCAGAATCTCAACATGCAGGTTTGCTATAATAAACAATAATTGGCTTCTAACTAAGAAACTCATTTATAATCACTATGGCCCTCCAGAGTTGAACTTGAGGACCCCTGGTCTGTAAGGTGGCCATTAGTGAGGAGTAATTTTCAGTTCACATACAATTTTGACAAACTGGCAGTAGACATCGTTGATTTCCACTTTCAAAGAGTTTGGGGTGGGGGACATTTAAATTTTTCTTTTAGGTGGAAAACAAATGTAACTGCTTTCTAAGGCCGTGTTCAATCTTTCATGTTTACCTGCTGTAATAAAATGACAAAAAATATGAGAAGAAGGGTTGGGGTACCCAGAGGTGTAGGGTACCCTATATAATGCAAACAAAGAGAGTAGAACGTTAGAACACTCTAGACGAGAACAGGCCATTCAGCCCAACAAAGCTCGCCAGTCCTATCCACTTATTTCTTCCAAAAAAACGTCAAGTCGAGTTTTGACAGTCCCTAACGTCTTACTGTCTACCACACTACTTGGTAGCTTATTCCAAGTGCCTATTGTTCTTTGTGTAAAGAAAAACTTCCTAATGTTTGTACAAAATTTACCCTTAATAAGTTTCTAACTGTGTCCCCAAATTCTTGATGAACTCATTTTAAAATAACAGTCTCAATCCACAACAAATGGGTCATATTTGGACAGAAATAATACAATGGACCATTAAGGTCACTTGTGACGTTCAATAAGTCGCTTCTGCTGCAGCACACTCCAATACTGAATGCAGCAATTGCTATTTAAATTGAGTTCTGGGAGGTAGAAGTGGGACTTTCAGTGAGCAGCTGTAGGAAGTGACCTCTGGGATCAGTTCTGGATGAAAGAGAAAAGTGAGTTGCCAAAAGCTCCCTCCTCTGCTCACCAGTGGCATTGCACTTTTATTAACCTACTAGTTGCTCCGTTCACTCGCATATTTAACATTCTCTTCTTTTCAGCAGCTGCTCAAAGCATCTAAACTGTACCACACATTAAAATCAAGTGTATTTATGCCTCTTAATACTAACAATGTGGAGCAGTGAAGTACATTTATCCACAAAAGGACACCCTAAAATGCATCATCATGCACTTTACTGTGCTTTCTCTACAGGAAAACGCAGTACACAAAATGTTCTCTCTGCTAAATTCCCATTTCCCTTTCCCAAATAACCACCTTTTCCTAGTTGAGGATATGCACACTTATGGTGATTTTTCTACTTCCACTTGAAATCTATATTTAATATTAAATGACACACGGATGCATGAAGAATTAATGCATGAAAACATTTCCAGACAGGTACTAAATGATTTTTTCTTCTTGTGCGAATGAGATGAAATGTAATTTATTTCGTTAATTTGTTTACAGAGCAAAATAGTGAGTCTTGCTACGAATTCAATGTTTTTTCAATTTCAGTTTTCTTTCATTCATCACTATTGGTCAACAATCCTTGACTGAGATTTGGTTCAGGAGCTCCACTACACAGTACGTGTTTTCCCACTGCAGGAACTTTGTTTTCAGAAACCAATGAGTTCCTGTATAATGTAGACCCTGGGCCACTTGTGCTCCTTGGCCACTTTGGTGTGTTGTGTTCCCACGACAGGAACTGTAATCTTTATGCAAAATATGTGTTGGGTAAGGAAGAGTGATGCTGTGAGAAGTGTGGCACGATAAGCTTGATCCTTTTGGTTGATCCTGTACCTTATTACTTTAACACATTCTGGACTTCATGGGGGAGATGATTGCTTTGATGCCTTATTACTTTGAAGTGATAGCGAGTTCACCAGGGAGATTATTGCTTTGATGTGAAGCACTGCAATGTGCACCAGGGGGGCAGCTATGAAGATGGATGCAGTGCGAAGTGTAGTGCTCCATTTTTACTGATAACTCTCCTAAGGGTAAACTATTAAGAGAATCGTAAGATGGTGTCAGTGCTCGTGGTCAACCAATCAGCACAATTCCTCACCCACGCCCCAACCATGATAATGCTAAGTTGAATAAAAAGTATATATGTTGGAGTATGAGCTAAAAAAAGTATTGGGAACTACCTACCAGGAATTACAAATGGCTGGAGTTCCTGCAGTGGGAATGCTACACAATTTCCTGAGTTTCTAAAATGTCCCTGGTTCCTGAAAAAAGTTCTTGTGGTGGGAAAGTGCCCTATAGCATCAGTCCTTTCATCGATGAAAAGCAACGTGCATAACAAATCAACCTAAGAATCTATACTAATAAAAGGCAAAGCCCTCACTGACTGACTGACTGACTGACTGACTCATCACTAATTCTCCAACTTCCCGTGTAGGTAGAAGGCTGAAATTTGGCAGGCTCATTCCTTACAGCTTACTTACAAAAGTTGGGCAGGTTTCATTTTGAAATTCTACGCATAATGGTCATAACTGGAACCTATTTTTCTCCATATAATGTAATGGAGTTGAGCTCGATGGCCGTGGGGGGCGGAGTTTCGTGTGACATCATCACGCCTCCCACGTAATCACGTGAACTGACTGTCAACGCAATACTTAGAAAACAAGGAAGAACTCCAAAAAGCGCTGAACAAAACATGCATTATACAATTAAGTAGGCAGCGAAACAATAAGAAGCGACCAAGTCACACATACAACCATATTCATGAGTACAGCTACTTCGGAAACAAAGCACGGTGTAAACCTAAAGTTTAAATTAAGTTCATAGACAGGCTGCTGCTGCCGTTTGTCATGTCCACGACTAATGCGGGATACAAGTTTAATGAGAGGACGCAGAATATAAACGAGAGTTTTGATCACTTGGTAACTAAGTTAAAATTACTGGTGAAGGGCTGTGCTTATGCAAATTCCGAGAGACTGTCTTTGTGGGGGGATTGACAGTTAAGGCGGGTGGGAGAGTCACGTCATCATCTCCCCTCCCATTCACCTCATTTCGCTGTAAGCTGAGCTCCGCAGCTAACGCAGTCTTGAGGAACCAACTTTGTGACGCTGCCACCAAATACTCACAGAAAAATCCACAAGTTAATACACACGCTGTCTCTACAGTTTCTTCACACTCTGAATCCTCCAGGCACTACTTACAAAAGGTTACATTGACAATCGTGTTACGTTATTTTTTAAAATGTTTCCTTTTCTTAGCACAAGCACAGCTGAGAAGCTTCGATGCATGTGCTCCATAATGCGTTAAAAAATAACGCATTTAATCACACTTTGCATTCCAAGCAAAGGGGAACTTCTGGCAATGCATGATTTCCTGGTACACCGATTACATTGATGTACACATCAGAGCTACAAAAATGTAACAGTCGGAAGAAAGTGCGTTGCTACGCTGATTGGAGGAAAATTTCATTTCAAAAGACTACCCGACGGAAGCCTTGATAAAAGCGTGGTTTTGTGCACATATATATGTATATATATGTGGATGTATATGTATATATACTGTATATATGTGTGTATATGTATATATATGTTTATGTGTGTGTGTATATATATATATGTATATATATATATATATATATGACAGGAACACTCATGACAATGTCAATCATGTTACGTTATTATTAAAATGTTTCCTTTTCTTTTTCATTACTTCTTTAACACACTACTTCTCCGCTGCGAAGCGTGGGTATTTTGCTATATACTGTATATATATATGAATGACCTCCAAAGAGCGCTGAGACTTTTGATCACGTGAACGTGTCTGCAAAAAGTCGTGTCTCCTGCCCTACAAAACTCGAGCAGCCGGCGCGCGTGCATAACTGTGCCGGCCTTTGAGACGCTAACTGCGCTTCTGCCTTAAGTCAAAATGAGCACTTTTAATTTTTTTCATCCTCCCCCTGAGCTATAGCCCAGACAAGTGCAAACACGGGATCCCTTTCCTACACCGCGGCAAACTAATATTAAGGCGCTTCGCACTTTCTTTTGCATGTATACGATTATGAGGTCGTAAGCCTTTCTCTCTTAACACTGCAGAGGACACAAAACTAATTTTCTTTAATTGCTGGTAATGCCGGTAAGGCACATTATCACAGGCAGAAATTTGAACGTTCACATAGAAAATGTAATTTCTATACCACAGCCGTCGTGTAGCGCCTTTCAAAAGGGATCAACTACCGAGAGATGATCCATATACATTTTAGCTGCTGTTAGTACTACTTACCTGTTGTGTTACAGAGTCTTTAAAATGTAGTTTACCCGAAACCACTCCAGTAGTGCTCAATGTAGCTTTACTTCTTAAAACGTTAATGTTTTACTGTTTAATAACTTATAGACTACATTTTATTATTTTTCCCTTGCACTCAGTGACCAAAGCTATACACACACATATAGACACATACATATATATACACATATATATACCTGTGTGTATGTTTGTATGTATGTGTATATATATATATATATATATATATATACACACACACACACCTATCTACATTATATATATATATACACACACACACATACATACATACATACATACATACATACACATATATATATAATTTGTGTGTGTGTATGTATGTATGTATGTGTGTGTATATATGATGTACATAGGTATGTATATATGTATGTATATATATATATATATATGTAGACTCAAACCGATTATGACAGCAGCAATCCAAGCTGTGAGAAAACAGTAAAAAGGGGGCGTGTCAGACGTCGTGGTACATTTTCTGATGCAGCTAGACGAAAACAACTTCGTGACGCTGCCGCCAAATACACAAAACAATTACTTTGACAATCATGTTACGTTATTTTTAAAATGTTTCCTTTTCTTTTTCATAACTTCTTTAACACACTACTTCTCCCCTGCGAAGCGCGAGTATTTTGCTAGTATGTAACTAATTCTCAAGAGATAAGATGAACCCCTCAACTTGTTTGCAGTTGCTATCAAGTTTGTTTATTCTGAATCAGATTCAAAGAAAAAGCTGGCAACACTTACCCTTAGAAATTCTTTCAAACTGAATGGCATTGGTTTAGATGGCATACAATGACTTGAAGCAGATGTGTTACAGACACCTGATGAACTTAGTTACAAAGCCAGCTTAGTCCAGTATTAAGATAGTTATACTTTAATTATGCACAGGGCTCCTTAGTTTGTGATGGTGTGTCCAGCTAGAAAGGGCTTTTGAAAGGCAGAAGGGGCAAAGGGCAGTCGCACAACAAGAAGCAGACGTGAATCACACTGGTAATTGTAAATCTCCCCAAGTGCCACTGTAAGTGAACCGATTCCACGAGGTGTGGGTGGTCTTGTAGCGGTACTTACTCAGTGAACCCTAAATGTAAGAGGTTCCCTCAAAGGTGTCCCATTTCAACAGGGACAGGCAGTATGGGAGCAACTAGAGATATGTGAATGCTTAATGTGGAGTTAGACCTCAAAGATGTAGGGATACCTAGAAGACTGTCTGCATACTGTATTACAAAAGAGTTTATTGGTTTTTCCTTGACATTGATATCTTAAAGCTGGAGTCAGGGATGAGGTGAGGCTCAACTTACAGGAAGGTTATGTGGCCAGAGAGTATGGAAAGTGAAGCAGGCAAGAAGAAGAAGGTAACACTTCTTGAGGTACAGTGGGATTTGACCACTGGCTGAATGACTAAGACAACTTACTTAATAAACAGGGAATTGAAACTGTGCAACCGGGCCAGTGGGGATTTTGTTTAATTATTATTTCTTGACGTGGCAAGAAGATGGCTTGCATCACATGCTAGAGCGGGATCATCGTTAAGTGGTATGAGATCATTGTTTAACCCAAAAATGGAAGGTTTCAGATTTAAGTCCTTTGTATGTAGCTGGCTGCCTCACAAGCCATGTGTTGTTTGAGCATACAGTCCAACCAATAATCTTAAATCACTTAAACAGATTATGAGCCTGATGCCCACACAAAAGGAGTCAAAGTCATTTCTAGTCACGTAACCATGATAATGTTTGACACACAATATCAACCGGTTTGAAGAACTCGAAATTATTTGGCTACAACACATTTTTGAAAGGGTATGCCAGTGCATTTTAACAACCTTAGACAAGATAGCAAGGCGTACGTGGATTCTGGGAATAGATGAGACCTTACAGAAGGCGACAGTGGGATTTCAAGGCTCACTGACAGTTAATGCAAAGCAGAGCTCAAGTGCGTTCTAGGGGAAAAGACTTTATAAAACGAAACGTGACAAGGGCAACAATGGAAAAATCACAAAAGAAATGTTTGTAAATCAAGGAATACTCCTAATGGTAACGATGGCTCAGAAGCTTTAGTCTTAGGTTGTAGAAATTCTCATGGCAGTTTCTGTGTCTACAGACAATAATCTAGGAGGCACAAAGCCAGGCAGCTTTTCAATATCTTTTTTCCTGTAATTTCAATACAAATCGTTTTCAATAAAAAACAAAAGAAGTGGGAATTCAGGGCACAGTCTGTAGATGGGTTCAAAATTGGTTTAAACACAAGAAGCAAAGGGTAATGGCGAGAGACAGTTTTCAGAATTATGTGATGTTAAAAGTGGTGTCCCTCAGGGGTCAGTGGCTGGGGCCGCTGCTATTTTTAATAAACATAAATGATCTGAACAAGAATATGATCATTAAGCTGGCTTTGTTTGCAGATCATGCGAAATTAGGTGGAAGGGCAGCTAATGCAGAATCAATTAAATTGTTGCAGAGGGTTTTAGACAACAAGCTTGTGCAAGCTTGTGACAGATTAAATTTAATGTAAGGTTTTGAGTAATTAGAAATGTTATCTTTGAGTACACAATGGGAGGTCTGCAACTTGAAAGGGCCGCTTATGAGAAAGACTTAGGCCTGGAGTATACTTGATGCTCAGAATGCTTCTGCGCATGCATCATGGCTGCCACACATTCCCTGAGTATGCCATCAGAAATTAACACATCGCGTTTGTGATTTGCCCTACCAGCAAAAAGTTGGGTGGTCAGTGTGTTCAGATGTTGGTACGTAACGTCAGCATCATTGCTTATTTACTATAAGCATGGCTTGTAGCTGGCTGCTAATGCTCGGAGACTAATGCCTATTGTAAGATAATGCAGCTTTGATGTTTAATGAAAGGTCGATCAATCATCAAACTTAAATTGTGACATACGAAAGTATTCATGGTGCTTTTCTTCATCCATTTCTCACAGAGGAAATACAAGAGTCATATATTCCCAATTGTTATGATGCAATTCATTTAAAGGTCTCAAGTACCATCTTCTGCATTGCTGTGGTTTTTTGCACCTTCGCAACAGCATCAGAATGCAAGAAATTTTAATCTTCGATATCATTCTCCTGTCAACTCAAAACACAACAAAACCGAACGTTGTTTTCTCACTGTGATGATTTCTTGTGCTGCCACCTGGTGGAGTCCTCTAGATTTACATAATGTATGAGAACAAGTATAATCAATACACTGCTTGCATAGCAGCAGCATCCGCAAGCACATGAGGTGCATAGTGTCATGTATATCTCGGCCTGTAGGAGTCACTGTGAACTTGTCTACAGCAAAACAGCATACAGAAGCAATTGAGAAGGCTAATAGAATGTTAGGTTATACAGTGCAATGTGTGGAGTACAAGTCAAAGGATGTTATACTCAAGTTATAATGTATAACATGCTGGTGAAACCTCACCCTGAGTACTGTGTTCAGTTTTGATTTCTGGACCACAATAAAAGACATAGCAGTGCTAGAGAACATCCAGAGAAGAACAACTAGGCTGATTCTGGGACTGAGATGTATGAGCTATGAGAGGAGAATGGGAGAATGGATCCTTTTAATTTAAGCAAATGGAGACTAAGAAGCGACATGATGGAAATGTTTAAAATTATGAAAGAAATTCGTACAGTAGATTCCATTTGTTACTTTAAAATAAATTCTGCAATGAAAACATGGGGACACGGTTGGAAACTTAAGGGCAGATTTTGTACAAATGTTAGAAAGTTTTCCTAAGAGCCATAGACGCAGGGAACTAATGACTAAGTAATGTGGTGGAGAGAAGGACTTTAGGGCCTTTCACATCTCAACATGATGTTATTTTGGAGAATCTAGGTAAATAGGATGGGCTGAATGGCCTGTTCTTATGACAATGTTTCTAATGTTCTAATGTTAAGCATGCTGTGTCAACAACTGACATTAAACACCAGGACAAACTATAGGAATTTGTGCCCATTCTGCTGAAAGGGCATTTGTGAGGTTAGATACCTGATGTTGAATGAGAAGAACTGGTTTACATTTGGTATTCATGTTTATTCCAAAACCACTCAAATTGGGCTCAGGTCAGGGCTCTGTGCAGGCAACTTGAGTTCTTCTACACCAAACCTGGCAAGCAATACCTTTATGGACTTGACTTTCTGCATAGGGGCATAGTCATGCTGGAACACAAAAGGGTCTTCCCCAAATTTTTGTCACAATTTTGGAAGCACAGAGTTGCCTAAAATGTCTTTGTAGGCTATAGCATTAACAGCCCCCTTCACAGGAACCAAGGGTCCTAGTCTAAGCTCTGAAAAATAGCCCCAGACCATTGTCTCTGCCCCATTAATTTTTATAAGTTCAGAAGGCAGTGTTCTCCTGGTGTCCACCAAAAGGCTACTCTAGACTATTAAAACCTTTGAAAAATTTAGAAAGATTCATGATTTACCTTCATCACATTCCTTCACTTCACAGCAATATTGTTTTTGCCATATTTAAAATTTAGTAGGTGCTGATTTGCAGGTAAATGAAGCTTGTTTTTTTGGACACTGCTATAACTGAGAATCGCTGGTTTATTAATCTGGAATAACTGATTAATAAATGCAATTGCAGTTTATATTCCTCCTAATGTTAATGTCATGAAAACAATAACAAATCTGCATGTCACCATTAGCAAGCAAATGGCTACACACCCAGCAGGACCTTTTATTGTTGCATAGCTTTCTCACTATTTCAACAAGAAAACTGTATTGCCTAAATTTCACCAAAATGCCTTGCTAGAGGAGGCTGAAATTTGGACCATGTCTTCACAAACACTGCTAAGGGCTTATAAGGCCACCCTTTCCTCATTTGGGAGTTTGGTTATCTCTCTCACTGTTCCTAATCTCCATGTAGTCACCACTCATCATACACATGAAATCATCAGTGAGGACACTTAAAGCGTGTCCTGAAAAATCAGTCCCCAAGCTGCAGTACTGTTTTCAGTATACAGACTGGAGTACATTGACTATTTAAGCCATCCTGGATTCCTCAGTTATTCTGTTCTGGATTGCTTAAATACTTGCATTGATGGTGTCAATACCCTGAAAAATATAAGAATATTTCCAAATCAAAAGCTTTGGAAAAACAGTGAAGTCCACCTGTTGTTGGAGGAACATAGTACCGCTTTTAAGTCTGGTCATGCAAAGAACTATAGTTCATCCAGGTATTAGGAAAGCCAAATACAACCACAAATTGTGCAAAGAGGAGCACTTCCACAACAGTTCTGACCCACACCGCATGTGATAAGGCCCCTAGGCCATTACAAACAATACAGATAGATAGCTGTTGTAGGTGGGACTAAGATAGATCAAATCGTATCAGGTCTGCCCAGTTGTGCCACAGGTTTACATTTAAAGGCATTTCACATTTAAATAAAGCAGGTACACCTTGTCGTGTTCAGAAATGGAAAAAAACACATACTGAAAAAAGCTTTTCATTGTTCCTTCCAGAGTTCCCCTGGTTAAAGTCAGCACCATTTCAGTGTCAGAATGATTCATCATTAAAATGTTGATGGCAGAGTGAATCCTTTCTTTTGCTGTGTCCCTGTTTGCAGAGGGAGGAAATTAAACATTAATCAGGATGGTGTAAATTGTTGATAAGAGAGATGAGATAGAGTATAGGAGTCAGGTGGAAAACTTTGCTTCTTGGTGCAGAAAGAATTGTCTGCAACTAAACATCAGCAACACCAAAGAACTGGTTATGAATTTTCACATCAAAGAGTCTCTTTGTCCAGACACAATTCAGGAAGTGGATGTAGAAGTTGTACTAGGGGTCCACATTAGTGATAGGTTGGACTGGTCTCGTAACAAAGAGGAATAATATAAGAAAGGGTAGAGCAGACTCTTCTTCCTTAGGAGACTGTGTTCCTTTAATGTCTGTCACATCTGTCATATGTTCCACAACTTTGTTATCAAGTCAAGTCAAGTTGGGGAGCATGTACTGGTACACTGCGTTGCCACACACAGTACATGACGAAACAACTTGGGATCCCGGTTTGCAACCCCCCAGGCAGACACGAGGTCCAGTCCCACCCTCCGGAAATGACCCTCTATCTGCCGGGTGTTACGATGGTGATCCCTTGGCCTGGTCCAGCAACTTGGGTCCCCAGCAATGAGGATCTTATGATCCAGATCACCCTCGGGGAAAGGCGCCACATGTTCGTAGTGCCGTAACTGACACTCCCTTACAATGCAGGTAATGTGCCTCATTTGGGACTCCATGAGCAACCGCTCATTCGACACAAAGTCAAACCAACGGTACCCAAGGATTTTCTGGAGAGACACAGTACCAAAGGAGTCCAGTCATTGTTTCAGGTCACTGGATAGCGTTCATATCTTGCAACCATATAGCAAGACAGGAAGAACCAGGACTCTAAAGACTTGGACCTTCATCATTTGCATAGATATCGGGAGCGCCAAAACACCCTTTTTCCAGTGACTTCATGACCCCCCCCATGCTCTCCCAATCTGTCTACTGACTTCATAGGAAGAGTCACCAGAAACATGAATGTTACTGCCAAGGTAAGTAAACCTCTCGACAAGGTCGACACTCTCTCCGCAGACAGACACACTGCTGATGGCTGTGCCTAAGAGGTCATTAAAGGCCTGGATCTTGGTTTTTATCCAGGACACTCGCAAGCCCAGACACTCAGACTCCTTGCTCAGTCTCTTGAGCACCCCGATTAGCGCATCCATTGACTCCGTGAAGATCACAGCATCGTCAGCAAAGTCAAGATCCGTGAATCTTTCTTCTCCAACAGATGCCCCACAGCCGCTGGACCCCACGACCCTGCCCAACACCCAGTCCATACAAGCATTGAACAGAGTAGGAGAAGATCACACCCCTGACAAACCCCAGAATCAACTGTGAAAAACGCAGAGGTCCTGCCTCCACTCTGCACAGCACTCACAGTACCAGTGTACAGGCTGCCATGATATCCAGCAACCTCCAAGGGATCCCACAAACCTTCAGGATGTCCCACAGAGCAGCTCGATTAACTGTATCGAACGCTTTTGTTTCAAGAAACTGCCGATATTTGTGTTTGCACTCCATAAGAAACCTCAGTGCCAGGATGCGGTCGATGGCAGACTTCTTAGGCATAAAACCAGACTATTCTGGTCGCTGGAAGGTTAGCAAGTGATCACGGATCCTATTGAGGATGACCCTAGCAAGGACCTTACCCTGTACAGAGAGCAGTGTTATCCCCCTGTAGTTGCTGCAATCCAGGCAATCACCTTTCCCTTTCCAGATAGGGATGACAAGTCCTGTTTTTCAGTCAGTTGGGATGATGTCTCCCAAATGGAAGCAAAGATTGTTTGAAATGCCAGCAGGACAACCTTACCACCAGCATGGAGAAGTTCGCCCCGGATACCACAAATCCCTGTAGCCTTTCCTACCCTCAGCTGGTTCACCACCTGTGCAATCTCAGTGAAATTGGGTGGTTAACAGCTAATCACAGCTAACTCTGTGATGACCAGTGCAATTTTCTATACGGTGGTGTTCTGAGGTGGTAACATCACTTTAAGAGAGAGCCACCGAATTATCAAGCTAATTAAAACGGCAGGTCCAAATATAGGATGCACTCTGGACACCCTGTAGGTCGTAGCAAAGGAGAGAATTAAAACAAAACTGAGCGTCATTATGAACAATGCTGCACAGCTTCTCTGACAAATTACCACTGAGGACTTTCAGCCAACAGAAGTGTGTTAAGAAATGCAACTAGAGGTTCCATTTACCTACAGCAATACACTTGCATAGTGCCTGGGACTGGGACTGCCTACTCAGATGTTTTCTTTTTTTATAATTTTCTTCCTGGTTAGTCATTTTGGTGTTTGTCTGTGTTTACTGTATGTTTATTTATCTATCTATGTAATTATTTATTTAAAGAGCTTCTGTAAAAAGCCATATTTCCCCCTAGGGCCAAATAAAGTTCTATCTATCTAGGCAGTAATGTGGATGATTTTTCTGACAGTCTGTATTTCAATGTCCAGATTACAGGTTTAGGTTCAATTGTAATATGGTCACTTTCTTACCATTGCTCATTCACATAGATGCTCAATCCTCCTCTGCCTTTTTCTACTCCAATTGATCATTTAAGATGGAATCCATCCAGCATTAAAATTAGCGTCTGGAATAAGAAGTCTAAGCTAGTTCTCTTCAATACACAAAATCCCACCGTACTTGCAGGATGCAACAGGTTATCAGGCTTAATTGAAAACAATTGACTATCCAGTTTTATTTGATGAGAGGCCAGTTCTGAAATCTTTCTATCATTCTTTTATCCTTGCTCTGTTTAATAATATAGTTCCACAGACTGGCTGTGCTTCTTTTCCTTATGACCTCAGTACTTTCTATGCATAATTCAAGCAGGACAACAATGTTTCAACAATAAAAGCTACCCCATGATTGTCAATCTCTCCCTCTCTCTATCAATGATGGATGTTCTGCTGTATGTTAAGTCTACTAGCCCTAATGGCATTCCTGGTCATATTTTCAGATTGTTGTGCTGGACAGCTGGCTGAGATCTTCACTGACATTTTCAATCTGCCTCTGGGCCAGGGCAGTTGTCCCCACTTGCTTTAAGGGAACATCCATCTTGTGTGAATAAAAATAATTTGTTTCAGTGGGCTGCAATGATTTCTGGCCTGTTGTGTTCAGCCTCATCAATATGAAGTGTTTGAGAACCTAGTTCTGAACCACCTACTTTGGATTCCTATCATTTTGTACACTATTCAAATAGGTCAACGGGAATGATATCTTACTGTACATATAATACAACTCTAAATTGCCATATGAACTCAGTAAGCATGGCTTTGGTACCTCCATCTGTAACTGGATTTTAGACTAATCGACCACCAGATTTGTTAGGTTAGACAACTACATTTCCTCCGCCCTGATCTTGACCGGTTATGTCCCTCAGGGCTGCATGCCGAATTCTTAACTGTACTCCATTTTTTATTTATGACTGTGTACCCATTGTGGAAGTTCAGCCCGGACACAGACAGGCAAACACCGATGGTTCAAACACACACGTTTATTTACACTATGTACAGTCTCAAATAGTCCCGCACAACACACAGTGCTCTCGCACCAAATACCCTTCTTTCCGGGCCTTCCAATGGTCCTTTACTGCCTCTGTCTTCCTTCCCGAGCTTTGTCCTCTTTTTCCCGACTCCGGCTTACGGCTGGAGGGAGGAAGCCTCTTTTATACACACCCGGACGTGCTCCAGGTGCCCTCTGATGAACTTCCTGCGGCACTTCTGGCTGCCCTCTCGTAGTCCGGGGAGGCATAGTCCCTCTCTCGGTTCTTCTAGGCGTCCCGGCTGGACACAGCCCCCTGCTACCCACCACACCATGTATGGTTCCAGTATTTATGCTTAAATAAACAGATGACACCACAGTAGTAGTCCTTATTAGAAACAATGATGAGTCCTCTTACAGAGAACAGCTTCAGCATTTGGCAATATGGTGCTCCTACAATCTAATCCTCAATATTAAAAATACCAGGGAGATCATTGTAGACCACAGGAGATCCAAAAGCCGCAGGCTAAGTGTTAAAATCCTGGGTGTCTGCCCATCTGAGGATCTCTCTTGGACTCTCAACACTTCAATAATAGTTAAGAAGCCACAGCAGCACAACAGCATCTCTGTTTTCTGAGAAGAAGTACAGTTAGGTCCATAAATATTTGGACAGAGACAACTTTTTTCTAATTTTGGTGCAGTTGAAGTGCAGACTTTCAGCTTTAATTCAGTGGGTTGAACAAAACGATTGCATAAAAATGTGACGCAAGTAAAACATTTTTTTAACACAATTCCTTCATTTCAGGGGCTCAAAAGTAATTGGACAATTGACTCAAAGAATATTTTATGGGCAGGTGTGGGCAAGTCCGTCGTTATGTCATATCAATTAGGCAGATAAAAGGCCTGGAGTTGATTTGAGGTGTGGTGCTTGCATGTGGAAGATTTTACTGTAAACCGACAACATGCGGTCAAAGGAGCTCTCCATGCAGGTGAAAGAAGCCATACTTAAGCTGTGAAAATAGAAAAAACCTATCCGAGAAATTACTACAATATTATGAGTAGCAAAATCTACAGTTTGGTACATCCTGAGAAAGAAAGCAAGCACTGGTGAACTCAGCAACGCAAAAAGACCTGGACATCCATGGAAGACAACAGTGGTGGATGATCGCAGAATCATTTCCATGGTGAAGAGAAACCCCTTCACAACAACCAACCAAGTGAACAACACTCTCCAGGGGGTAGGCGTATCGATATCCAAGTCTACCATAAAGAGAAGACTGCATGAAAGTAAATACAGAGGGTGCACTGCAAGGTGCAAGCCACTCATAAGCCTCAAGAATAGAAAGGCTTGATTGGACTTTGCTAAAGAACATCTAAAAAAGCCAGCACAGTTCTGGAAAAACATTCTTTGGACAGATGAAACCAAGATCAACCTCTACGAGAATGAAGGCAAGAAAAAATTATGGCGAAGGCGTGGAACAGATCATTATCCAAAGCATACCACATCATCTGTAAAACACGGTGGAGGCAGGCAGTGTGATGGCTTGGGCGCGCATGGCTGCCAGTGGCACTGGGACACTAGTGTTTATTGATCATGTGACACAGGACAGAAGCAGCCGAATGAATTCTGAGGTGTTCAGAGACATACTGTCTGCTCAAATCCAGGTAAATGCAGTCAAATTGATTGGGCGGCGTTTCATGATACAGATGGACAATGACCCAAAACATACAGCCAAAGCAATCCAGGAGTTTATTAAAGCAAAGAAGTGGAAAATTCTTGAATGGCCAAGTCAGTCACCTGATCTTAACTCAATTGAGCATGCATTTCACTTGTTGAAGACTAAACTTTGGACAGAAAGGCCCACAAATAAACAGCAGCTGAAAGCCGCTGCAGTAAAGGCCTGGCAGAGCATTAAAAGGAGGAAACCCAGCATCTGGTGATGTCCATGAGTTCAAGACTTCAGGCTGTCATTGCCAGCAAAGGGTTTTCAACCAAGTATTCGAAATGAACATTTTATTTCCAGTTATTTAATTTGTCCAATTACTTTCGAGCCCCTGAAATGAAGGGATTGTGTTAAAAAAAATACTTTAGTTCCCTCACATTTTTATGCAATCGTTTTGTTCAACCCACTGAATTAAAGCTGAATGTCTGCACTTCAACTGCATCTGTGTTGTTTCATTTAAACTTCATTGTGGTAATGTACAGAACCAAAATTAGAAAAAAGTTGTCTCTGTCCAAATATTTATGGACCTAACTGTATATCTCTCTCTTCAGATTCTGCTCAACTTTTATTAATGTACCATTAACTAACTGTATCACAGTGTAGTATGACAGCTACGCCTTTTCTGATTGTAAGGCCCTTCAAAGGTTGCGGAGATCTACCCAGTACATTCGTGGTGCCCCACTCCCTGCCATTTAGAACCTTCAATGCAAGTGGCATCTATGGAAGGCATCATCATGCATGGATGGTTAACTCTGGTACCTTCAGAAGGAAACACAGAAGCCCCCATGCTAGCACTAGAAGGTTCAGGAACAGCTTCTTCCCTGCAGTTGTTTCTCTGTTGAACTCTACACTCCAGCATCAGAAATACCCAATCCCTCCACCCATATCTCTTCTTTCCTTATCCATTCTCCTATGTATATTGCATTTTCAGAACGAGCTCCATTTACGCTTTTTGATTCTTTTTTTAATGTCTCTGCCATTATATTGCTCATATTTATTTCTTATAACAATACTTTATTAGTACTTATGTTGCATATTTTTATTGCATATCATTCCATTGTTGTTATGTATTCACATTTATATGTATCTATATTTTGTTTTTATTTATTTTTTTTGCACTTATCTTGCACCATTATTGCATTATGGGTTAGATGTAAAACTTTGTTTTGTTGTCATGGTGCTTGTTCTGTGTGCAATGACAATAAAGTTGAATCTAATCTAATAGAATCTAATCTAAAATATTTATAGCTGTTTATACTAGTAGGAAAGTAATGTTTATAGAATTCTAAAAAACATAAACATATAGCATCTTAAAATTGCACAAAAAGGCAATAGGATGTGTTGTGTTTGATAAATTATGATTTCATTATGACTTATGAGTTTCATTCAGTGATCACTTTATGCGAGCACTTCTAAAAATTAAAACATGGCATGTATTGCATTTTGTGATTAAACTCTTCTGATGATCATCAATAAAGTGTGGGAAGGCATCATGTGACAATAACGGTTTTGTTGACTTTTTATTTAAAAACTTTACTTTTATCCGCTTCTTACAATATCTGATTTCTATAATCCACACACACTCTGCCAATTCATCTTAAGCTCTATTAAGATGGGACAAACTATCAGGACATATGTCTGTAAAGTCACTGTTACTGCACAATGTTGATAACTTTTACCATGGATTCGCAAGGAAGAGATGTGTCTAGTAAAATTACAAAGATATCTACTATTACGCAGTGATATCATATGCAAAGATATTATTATATCTGCTCTTATGCAATGTTGCCACGTCAAAACAGCCGCACGCATTGTAGCTGCATAATTATTGCTCCTCCCCATAACAAGAAAAGAAACCTGGAGGTAGCCTAGGCAACCAGCTCCTTTGTCCACAAACTCGTCCACTTGACTGACATGACATGAACTGGTTTGAAGTGGTTGTCGTTGGTCAAAGAAAATGTGGACAAGTTCTAAAAGTCCACAGGAAAATACCATTTTAACAGGAAACAAAAGAATTTTACTGACATGTTGATTCACATGAGGGGTTATTTTTTACAGACTTGTTGTAGAAGGTAAAAGCCTCTGTAATCTTTACTGAAACATGAATGTGCCGCCCGTAAAAAGATACTGACGAGTGATTCAGATGGGACTAAAATCACACAGGAAATAATTACTTTACTGGTGTAAAACTAATCCTGTTCCAACAGTGCTTTATCCATATTCCCAAATTAGAGTATTGATGCCTGTTCAAAAAGGGATTCGTTTTAAGGAGGTGGGGTACTTTAATTATTATGGAAGGACACCTGTCACTTTTAGGCATAGTTCAGAAGGGATTCATTTTACACTAGGAGATGAGGTAAAGCAACTATTATCAGAAAGCCTCTGTAATTTGTATTCTGAACAAATTGCTCTTATAACCTAGTTTTTCTGACATGTCAATTCACACAGTACTAGTTTTACCTGGGATTATTTTTGATGGACTTTTTATAGAAAGTATAGTCTTGTGGGGCTACATGTGATTCTTGAATGAGAATACACGTCTAGGGACAACGCGTTAAAAAGTATGTAGTGAATAGTGGTGAAATCCTGCACTGCAAAGGCTGCACCCACAGGGCTTCTTCCTAAAACATCCACCCTTAATTCCTCCAGTCCATGCATTTTAAACCACCACAGGGTTTTTACGGAGAGCGCAAAAGATACTGAGCAAAAAAGTTGATGCTTAGAAAATAAAAGCTAAAATGTATCTTATCAATTCAGGAGCTAAGTACACAAAGTAACTGAAAATGTATGATTAGTATGGACAATTTAATGAGTGCATTAACAGAACAGATGGATTCACATTTTAAGAAGTGCTTCTGTCTGCTACGATATCTTTCATTTTGACTACTGTATTACTTTACTTCATAACAGTGAACCGAGTAGGGATAAGCATTGTGGTATATATACTAAATGTTGAAACGATGCAGCTATTCTGCCGTGGCATGTTTTCGTTTTCAATTAGACAGTAATGTTAATGTTGTTTAGACATGCAGTCAACAGGAGGAGGTTGTGTAGCCTTGATGTTCTTCTGCTGTCATTAGGCAGATTTGGTAATTTGGGTGTGTTGAGTACTGAAATATGCAATTCCTGTGGCTCTTTGTTATCAGCTCAGTTAACATCATTCCATTCGATGGATTGTGACATACTGTTTACTTCAAATGCATTATTTTGCAGTTCGTACTTTCACCAACATAGCTGGTAATTCCTTAAAGCTTACATCGATTCCTAGATTATCATTGCAACACTGAACAATAGAGAGCGCATGCTGCACTTACGACAATGTATCATTTATGTTTACCATTCGTCAGTTGATTCCGTCATATGCCAATATATAATCTGATGCTACAAAAAGTTTTTTTCCTTGCAACAGGTTATACTTATTCTTAACAAACATAATGTACTCACTGCACACACAACACACATATGTTTAATTAGGATATTTTTTAGGAAACTTTTTGACTATACAGATGATCATAATCAGAAGCATCCTGTCTGTCGGATTATGTTAATAAGAGCACTACCGCTCTTTGCAATTCAAAATCACCCCCTCTACAATGAGTGCCACCTTCATGTTTATAAATGTAACACTCAGTGAGCTGTCTAATTGTTCCTATTATACGTCTGGCTCAGTGAGACTATGTAAGGTTAAAGGTTCTATAATATTTACTCAGATGGGAATGCGTGTTCCATAAAATGTTATGGACATGAATGATTTGGACAGGACTAAAATGACAGAGGTCCGCCAGTGATAATTACTTTACCCCAACTCCTGGTGTAAAATGAGCTTTTGTGTCTTCTACTAAATAACACTGCGCATCTTATTCATAACTAATACTTTGGTTAAAAGTTCTAGATATGTCTATCAACATTCAACAACCATGGCAAAATGGTTGTCTTTTTTTGTAATAAACTCAGCTTTTTTACTGTACCTGCACCTCATTCCTAATGAGACTGTGCCATAGAATCAGTGCTAACAACCACATTGGAGTAGCATGCAGTGATGACTTACGTAAAGTATATAAGACATCTGTTAAATTTGAAAAATCTGTTGGAGCTTTTTCAAAGGTTCCAAAAACACTTTTACTATTGCAGTCAGCATATGGCATGTGCGATACAGACAGTTACCTATGGTGTGTCTCAAACACAGAATGTATTCATGGTTTGAAAGAAGTACCAGCCAGTGACAGAGGCAAACTAGAAAATGGTGCCATTTTTGATGAGGAATATATTAGACCTTCATGACTGCTCACCACAGATATTAAATATGTTTCAGTATTTATAGCTTGCTATTAATGAGATTTCCAAATGTGAGATTTTATAAGCTATTTTTAAGATGCGTGCAGAGAGACAGGCACCTTGGTGGGCATTAAGTAGTAATGCTGTAAGTCAACTGGTGAGCAAAACTCGAAAGACTTTTGGAGACGAATCTACCATCTCCAGGAGAAAATGCTTCAGGCATATTTTAAGAGGATAAAGTTTGATGAGTGAAGAACAAAATTGAAAAATAAAAGGAAAGAAAGCAAGTGGGTAAACCAATAGCAGTGCTGCCACACAACAGGAAGGGAAGGCACTTGCATCCGAATATCGAGGAAAAAGTTACAGAATTGAACAGAAGAGAGAGAAGAACAGAGTAGTGACTTAAAGAAAGCTCAATGTTGAAACAAAGATGTCTTTGGCAGCTTGGAGAATATAGATTTTCATTTTTAATATGATAGGGGCTGGGAAATGAGAGGCAATCGTGTGAGAATACATGAAAGTAAAGCCTCAATCCTCCTAAGCGCAGTATTTCTTTGAGCAGTTATCCACACTTTTGTGAGAATTTAGTTTGGGGTGGCTGTCCAGCTTTCCCCACACATATGTGGAAACATGGTGCCTCTGTGGTGTTTAAATTTTGACCTTGATCATCCAGTTTCTCTTGTTGATTTCTGTTTTTTGCCCCAAAGAGGAGCAGCAAACAGTGATCCACATTTTATGGACTGAAGGTTACACCAGTTGCCAAAATCTTTCTTGGTTTATCAGAATCATAGTTTGGACTTGTTCAATGTGATCATCGGTAGTGTACTCCTTTGCCCTTGTCCTGTCATTTTTGAGCTTCTCAATCCATTCATAAACACTCTGCTGTGGTAAACTACATTGTCTCCATATTATTCAGAAAGCATGTATTTCATCCCCTGGTACACCTTCAGCTCATGAAGTGTGGGTCACTGCTCGCTGCTTTTCTTTGGTGTAAATGCTGAGCAGAATCGTCATGTTTACTCCTAGAAAACAACAAGAAAACTTTAGTGAAACTTTAGCAATGTGGCTACAGACATGCTATTTTTCCTCATGTGTGTAGGAAAAGCTGCCTAGCCAACCCAAACAAAATGACTTACCTTATTATGTTACGGGATGAATGGTCAGTAGGTTGGTAAGTCACATTTCCCTGTACAGAGTTTGTGACTCTAACCTGACACCCAAGAAGCTTTTGGACCCTGCTTCCCAGACCCCAAAGGTGACTATAGTCATATAAACATATAAACATATAAACTCAGCATCTGCCAACTACGTGTTTCTATGTTTTATGCATCATTGTTCTGTCAAAGACACCACCTAAAGAGTATCCTGTCAAACTACAGAAAAGTGCTGACCTTATTCGTGTAGCTTGTGTTCTCAAGAAGGAGATGAGACAGATACTTTTGCCGTTTTTGATTTCTGTGTACTCTACACTGCATTTGGAGAACAGAATGTGTGAAGGTGAAAATTTCACTTTGAGGCTTCAATGGATTTACATGTCAATGTCAATGTCAATTTATTTATAGAGCACATTTAAAACGACATCAGTAATGCTGTAGCCAAAGTGCTTTACAATATAACGTACAATTAACATAAATAGAATAAAATACAATAAAACACAATACAAAACAGTAGCAAATTGAAACAAACAAATGACTAAGAGGAAGGAATCATTAGTATTACTGAAGGTCACGGAAAGCTAGAGAATAGAAATGCGTCTTCAGTCTCATTTTAAACAGTTCAGTTGAAGGTGACTCCTTAATGTAATAAGGTGAAGAGTTCCACAGACATAGAGTAGCAGATGCAAAAGCCCTGTCCGCCTTAGTTTTACACTTAGTAAAAGGGACAACAATAGACAAGTGGCTGGCAGATCTAAGCTCCCTGGACAGCTGGTGTAAAACGCGCAATTCAGATAAATAGACAGGAGCATACCCATGTATTGATTTACAAACCTACAGCAAAATTTTAAAATCAATTCTGAAACTAACAGGCAGTCAGTGTAAAGAGGCCAAAATTGAAGGCACAGAATCAAACTTTCTTGACCCAACTTAAAAACATAAAGCAGCATTCTGGTCCAACTGAGACCTGTGTATCAGGAGTTTGCTGATTCCGGAATACAACGAGTTACAATAATCAAGCCGAGAAAAGATAAAAGCATGAGTAACTTTCTCCAGATGCCTAGGAGATAAAAAGTCTTAACCCTGGCTAAAAGATGAAGCTGGAAAAAGCAACTCTTGACTACTGAATTAATCTGTTTCTGTTACTGTCAAAAATAACACCAAGACTGCGAACTTGAGTTTGCAAAAATCTACAAAAGAGCCAAGAAGTTCAAAACCAATTTGGGCTTCGAGAGGAGGACCAGATAAAAGTACTTTCTTTTTATTTTGATTAAAAATTGTCGGCCATCCAGGATCTTTGTTCTACAAGACCTCAATGTCATCAACATAACAGTGAAAAGAAATCTTAAACTTCCTAAAAATAGCTGCTATAGGATGAAGATATATAGAAAATAAAACAGGACCCAAAATGGATCCCTGAGGAACACCACATTTACCAAGAGCTGTGGATGAAAAAGAAGCATTGAAAGTCACTCAAAATGGTCTACCAGTAAGATATGACCTGAACCACTTAAGAGAAGCCCCTTTGAGCCCCATCAGATGCTTAAGCTGTAACAACAAGATCTCATGGTTCGGACATCATTGTCACCACTTTCAGAGTGATGTCTGTGTGTCTGGATTTGAGCCTGTGGATATGGTAACTCAAAAACAAGTTAAAATGTACACATGGCTAAACATTCAGGTGTGTTTGAGGGCTGTGCAGGTGCCCCACTCCCTGGACTAAGTTCAGTGGGTAGGTTCTAGAATCTTTTCAGTCAATTCCAGGATTGGAAAAAAAGCCTGAAAACAGGCCTGGATAGGAGTCCAGTCCATCGGAGTGATTACACACACACACACACACACACACACTATTCACACATAGTGACAATTTGCAATTACTATTTAACGTAATCTGAAAAAATAACCTTTTGTAATTAATTCTTTCTTTGCTTGAGCATGTCTGGCCATTGTAATTTTTATGAAATGGGATTAACCCTAACCCTAACCTTAACAGGAAATGTTAGGGAAGAACAAAAGTGAAAAGTAAACTTTACTACAGCGAGTGACCATGATGGATATCTGATGAAGTTGGCGCTCTGATGGTAAGTTACAGGGCGACCAGATTTTCAAGGTCCCAAACATGGACACTTGTGCAGAATGTATGCCCATTCATAAAGCCCATCCTCATTTCTTTAATGTCTGCTTTATCTCATCATCACCAGAAAAGAGATCAGGGCACGGGAAAAAAACACATTCACAAGTGAATGGCAGTGTTCTGTTTCTGTCTGGTTCTTGGTCCTCATCCCAATGCTGTTCCAGTTTAATACTAATTCTTAATCAAACTTTCCCACTCAAGAGTTTTGACCGTGCTATTATATGTACTATATATTATACTGTATGTCTATGTTCTATTTTGTTGTTTCTTAGGCAACCTTTTGTTACTTTTTTTGCTGTTGCTTTGTTTTTAATTTTAATTATTTTCAGACTATTTAATTATTAAGAATCAATGTCTTGTTTAATAGGTACAGAGCTTTATGGTTTCAAACTCCCCTTTTTAAGCCTTATAATATTGGTCTGCTTTTTTAGCTGGGCAGGCCATAAAGCCTGTTTCTTCAATTTTCTGGATCAAGCTTACTTAGTGAGGCCTATCTGATTTTATTTGGGGTTTTGAGGCCTATTACTGAGTTATGTAAGCCTCTGGATCGTAACAATTCGATTTATAGATTTAATGTATACAATGGCTGTAAAAAACAATGGTCAGATTAGTCTGGGGTATGGGTGTGCCCTTAGAGTTTCAAACATACTGTTCTAAATATTTTTTTCAGGACTCTTGCGTTGACAGAGCCTACAAAATTAAGAATATTTATTTCTTAATTAAAAAGGGGAAAATAGGGTGACCTTAGGACCCTGCAAGATAAAACACAGTAAAATAGTGAATCGTTATAATATCAGAACATTAGAACAATCTGGATGAGAATAGGCCATTCAACCAAACAAAGCTCATCAGTCCTACCTACTTAATTCTTTTAATACTGTCTGCCACGCTACTTGGTAGCTTATTGCAAGTTTCTATGGTTCTCAGTGTAAAGAAACACTTCCTAATGTTATTGCGTAATTTATCCTTAAGTTTTCAACTGTGTCCCCGTGTTCTTGATGAACTCATTTTAAAATAACATTTTAAAATTCATTCCACTATACTAATTCCCATCATGATTTTCGACACTTCAGTAATGTCATCTCTTAATCTTCTTTTGCTTTACAGTAACTGTAAAGGCTCAGCTCTTTTAATCTTTTGTCATAATTCATTCCCTTTAGCTCTGAAATCAGCCTAGTCGCTCTTCTCTGGACCTTTTCTAGCGCTGCTATGTCCTTTTTGTAGCCTGGAGACCAAAACTGCACACAGTACTCCAGCTTGAGCATAACCTCTTTGAACCTGTACTGCACACATCAGGGCGCTATATAACCTGATATTCTGTTATCCTTTTTAATGGCTTCTGAACATTGACGGGAAGTTGATAGCATAGAGTCCACTATGACTCCTAAATCCTTCTCGATTTTCAGATCTCTCATTTACTGACATTAAATTTCATCTGCCACAATGATATCTTGGTATCATCTGCAATCTTAACCAGCTTGTTACTTATAGTCCTATGTAAATCATTTATATACATTCAAAATAGCAGCCGTCCTAGCACTGACCCCTGTGGAACACCACTCTTAACATCAGACAATAAGGTTCCTTACACCATCATCCTCTGCTTCCTGTGTATGAGCCAATTCTGCACCCATCTACTTCTTTTAGTTTGATGCCCATCCTGTCATGTGGCACCTTATCAAATGCTTTGTGAAAGTCAAGATAGATAATATCATGAGCTCTACTTTGATTATATCCTTTGATTGCTCAATCAGTCATCTTCCAACCAGCTATATCCTAACACAGGGTCACAGGAGTCTGCCGGAGTCAATCCCAGCCAACACAGGGCACAAGGCAGGAACAAATCCCTGTGGAGGGCGCCAGCCCACCTCAGGGCACACACACACACACAGCACAATTTAGGATTGCCAATGCACCTAACCTGCATGTCTTTGGACTGTGGGAGGAAACCAGAGCACCTGGAGGAAACCCACACAGACACAGGGAGAACATGCAAATGCCACACAGGAAGGACCTGGGAAGCGAACCCAGGTCTCCATACTGCAAGGCAGCAGCGCTACCACTGCACCACCGTGCCGACCCTTTTGTTGCTTCCTCATGGAATTCCAGCATGTTAGGAAAACATAGCCTCCCTCTTCTGAACCCATGGTGACTGTTCAGAAAATCCCCTGTACTTGCCCTGCGCTGCTCAATCTTATCCTTAATAATTCCTTCCATTAGTTTTCCTGTGATGCACGTTAAGCTTAGTGGTCTATAGTTGCTTGGATCTGCCTGGTTACCCTTTTTATATAATGGGATGATATTTGCCATTTTCCAGTCCTTCAGAATATCCTCAGTGCCCAGTGACTTCCAAAAATATGTGTCAAGGGTTAATATATGTGCTTGCTAGCCTCTATATTACCTGGTCCTGCTGATTTGTTTAATTTCAGCCTATTTAATCTAAGCAGCACTTCTCCCTCTACAATTTCTAAATCATTCAGAACCTCCTTAGTAGTCCATTTACCATTGGGAGGTAATCCACTTCCTCAGTTGTGATGACCTGTGTCCACTATTTTTCTGTCTGTATCTTTTTTTTCCTCTTTACTATTCCTGATACACTTTACTTCCTCCTTGACTGTTCTTTTGCTGCTAAAATACTGAAAGAATCTCTTAGGGTTGTCTTACACCTTATCTGCTACATTCCTCTCTGTCTTTTAGCCACCCTGACATCGCTCTTAATGGTTGCCCTCATGTTCTCATACACCCTATGATTCAATTTGGAGTTATTAGTCTTATACTCCTATAAAGCTGTTTTTACCTTTACAGCTTCTTTTTTAACTCTTTATTAACACACTGTGGAGTTTTTTTTTGTTTCCTATTAATTCCAAATGTAGGTATGTACCTGTCCTGCATTGCATGTAAAACATTTTTAAATCTGTTTCACTGCTCCTTGACTGTCTCCACACTTAAAAGCTTATCCCAGTCTATCCTGGTAAAAATTTGCCAAAGTTAAACTTAACAACTGTGGTGGGCTGGCACCCTGCCCGGGGTTTGTTTCCTGCCTTGCTCCCTGTGTTGGCTGGGATTGGCTCCAACAGACCCCCATGACGCTGTAGTTAGGATATAGCGGGATGGATAATGGATAGATGGATGGATGGATAAACTTAACAGTTTTAATCTTTGCATCCACACTCTTACAAAACACTGAGAACTGTATTATATTATGGCCACTTGACCCTAGTGGTTCAATCACCTCTACACCCTCAATTCTATCCTGATTATTACAAAATACTAAATCCAGAGAGGCTTCATCCCACATTGGTGCATTAATATAATGTGTTAAAAAACATAGATAAAGAAGATGGTTTAGTGTAAAGTTAATACTGAGTTGATGTTTATTTACTCTTATACATGATGTCACAAAGGTGAATAATTCACTGCTGGAATAAGTTTTGTTTTTTCCTTACTTGCGTTTTATATTTTTAAGGTTAAAAAGACCATTAAACTTACCTATTACAACATAAATCATCAGGAGGACTGAGGTACTTATCCACTCATTCTCTTTTTGCTTGCCATTCAGCCACTGGGAAGACTTTATAAAGTAGAAACAGTTTACTGACACAGAAGTTTCTGCACATGTCAAGATTGACTTGCCAATGGAAGATTGCTGCTTGAGTGGTTGCATGCTCACAAAGTCTGCCAGAGTTTCATTAGCTTGTATTGGGGATCTATTTGCTGTCAGTAGCGGCTATCTGAGGTGAAAAGATGAAATTAAAAAATTACAAGTTAGTGTAACTGCTGTCAAGGCAAAACTGAAACAGTAAACTAATTTGTTATTGACGCCATACAGAATGTTTCATTTTAAGGCAGATTACTTGGCAAATTCTGTCTTTGCTTTTCAATGGAAGATTCTGAAATTTGAAAACTGTGTACAACAGTTTTATCAACAAGATATCTCAATGGAAAGTGAACTGGCTTAACAAATTTCCTTAAAGAATAAGTGTGCCATATTTTAACAAAACTCCTCAGTGGGGGATGAGTTCTTTCATGCAAATAGACAAACGGGCATTATAAGCGAACTTACCTGGTGAACCACTCATTCAGAATGAAACTTGGCGTAGTTTTTCTGCAATGTAAAATGCTAGACACCTATTGATTACAAGTAGATTGTGTACAAAGAGATTAAGATTTTGTGGGTCTTGCATACATTTGTGCCACAACTCTCACACAGTTGGTGGGAGAGAATTCACATTTTTCAATAAGATCTGCTTTTTCCATTAAATTCAACATCATAAAATATTGAAATGTAATATTTTTTAACTGTTAAAATCACAGCATTATGTAGGGAATGTCATGTGCTGGACATGTCTGATTTTTCGCCTAGTGTCAAGTTGGCTTTTATTCATCAGTATTTGTATTTCATTGATCCCTCCACTTTCCTCCTTGAAAAAAATGTGACATGCAAATTTAATTACTCTGCTCTCGGACTAGAAATCTGTATTGAGCCTGGCTTCCTTCAAAAGTCAATGCCTTGCTCCTTTCTGAGTGACTGAATTGTCGTTTTCCAGGAATGCGTAGGAGCCAGCAAATGGTTTCTAATTTTCTTTGTAACATTATTGTTGTAATAACTCATGCAAAGGAGGATAATGCTAATGGTGTGAGTTGGGGGAAAGAGCTTTGTCTGGATATTCATCAACTGACATATACTATATATGTGTGCATTGTAAGGAGGAACAAGAGGACAAAGTGAACAGTGAAGCAGAAAACATCCTTGTCAGGAGTCCATTACTCCAGGATGCCTTGCCAACAGATTCCTGTCCGTGAGAGCAATAATTTCCTAAGCCTCTAAGTGGGCAGTATTATTAGTCTGCTACACAACAACAACAACATTTATTTATATAGCATGTGTTCATACAGGGGCAGCACGGTGTCACAGTGGGTAGCGCTGCTGCCTCGCAGTTAGGAGACCTCGGTTCGCTTCCCGGGTCCACCCTGCGTGGAGTTTGCATGTTCTCCTCGTGTCTGCGTGGGTTTCCTCCGGGTACTCCGGTTTCCTCCCACAGTCCAAAAACATGCAGGTTAGTGTGTTCTGTGCGTGTGTTTGTGTGTGTGTGTGCGCGTCCTGTGGTGGGCTGGCACCTTCCCTGGGGTTTGTTTCCTGCCCTGTGCCCTGTGTTGGCTGGGATTGGCTCCAGCAGACCCCCGTGACCCTGTAGATAGGATATATCGGATTGGATAATGGATGGATGGATGGATGTTTTCATACAAATGATGTAGCTCAAAGTGCTTTACAGGATGAAGAAAGAAAAAAAGAAAAAATCTAAAAATAAAATTAGACAATACTAATTAACATACAGTGGTGCTTGAAAGTTTGTGAACCCTTTAGAATTTTCTATATTTCTGAATAAACATGACCTAAAACATCATCAGATTTTCACTCAAGTCCTAAAAGTAGATAAAAAGAAACCAGTTAAACAAATGAGACAAAATATTATACTTGCTCATTTATTTATTGAGGAAAATGATCGAATATTACATATTTGTGAGTGGCAAAAGTATGTGAACCTCTAGGATTAGCAGTTAGTTTGAAGGTGAAATTAGAGTCAGGTGTTTTCAATCAATGGGATGACAATCAGGTGTGAGTGGGCACCCTGTGTTATTTAAAGAACAGGGATCTATCAAAGTCTGCTCTTCACAACACATGTTTGTGGAAATGTATCATTCATCCATCCATCCATCCATCCATTATCCAACCTGCTATACCCTAACTACAGGGTCATGGGGGTCTGCTGGAGCCAATCCCAGCAAACATAGAGCGCAAAGCAGGAAACATACCCTGGGCAGGGCGCCAGCCCACCGCAGGGCGCGCACACACACACCCACACACCAAGCACACACTAGGGACAATTTAGAATCGCCAATGCACCTAACCCGCATGTCTTTGGACTGTGGGAGGAAACCGGAGTACCCAGAGGAAACCCACGCAAACCCAGGTCTCCTAACTGCGAGGCAGCAACGCCACCAAAGCGCCACCATGCTCCCCGAAGTGTATCATGGCACGAACAAAGGAGATTTCTGAGGACCTTAGAAAAAGAGTTGTTGATGCTCATCAGGCTGGAAAAGGTTACAAAACCATCTCTAAAGAGTTTGGACTCCACCAATCCACAGTCAGACAGATTGTGTACAAATGGAGGAAATTCAAGACCATTGTTACCCTCCCCAGGAGTGGTCGACCAACAAAGATCACTCCAAGAGCAAGGCGTGTAATAGTCGGCGAGGTCACAAAGGACCCCAGGGTAACTTCTAAGCAACTGAAGGCCTCTCTCACATTGGCTAATGTTCATGTTCATGAGTCCACCATCAGGAGAACACTGAACAACAATGGTGTGCATGGCAGGGTTGCAAGGAGAAAGCCACTGCTCTCCAAAAAAAACATTGCTGTTCGTCTGCAGTTTGCTAAAGATCACGTGGACAAACCAGAAGGCTACTGGAAGAATGTTTTGTGGACGGATGAGACCAAAATAGAACTTTTTGGTTTAAATGAAAAGCGTTATGTTTGGAGAAAGGAAAACACTGCATTCCAGCATAAGAACCTTATCCCATCTGTGAAACATGGAGGTGGTAGTATCATGGTTTGGGCCTGTTTTGCTGCACCTGGGCCAGGACAGCTTGCTTTCATTGATGAAACAATGAATTCTGAATTATATCAGATAATTCTAAAGGAAAATGTCAGGACATCTGCCCATGAACTGAATCTCAAGAGAAGGTGTGTCATGCAGTAAGACAACGACCCAAAGCAAACAAGTCATTCTACCAATGAATGGTTAAAGAAGAATAAAGTTAATGTTTTGGAATTGCCAAGTCAAAGTCCTGACTTTAATCCAATCGAAATGTTGTGGAAGGTCCTGAAGCGAGCAGTTAATGTGAGGAAACCCACCAATATCCAAGAGTTGAAGCTGTTCTGTACGGAGGAATGGGCTAAAATTCCTCCAAGCTGGTGTGCAGGAATGATCAAAAGTTACTGGAAACGTTTAGTTGCAGTTATTGCTGAAAAAGGGGGTTCACACCAGATACTGAAAGCAAAGGTTCACATACTTTTGCCACTCACAAATATGTAATATTCGATCATTTTCCTTAATAAATAAATGACCAAGTATAATATTTTTGTCTCATTTGTTTAACTGGTTTCTCTTTATCTACTTTTAGGGCTTGAGTGAAAATCTGATGATGTTTTAGGTCATATTTATGCAGAAATATAGAAAATTCTAAAGGTTTCACAAACTTTCAAGCACCACTGTAGACTAAAAGAGAGGTCTGATTGCCAGGAAGGACAGAAGAGTTAAGACAAGAGTTAAGGTTCCCATATCGGTTTCTGGGAACTGTAGCATTTGCCGGTGTCTCTGTTGGAGCCAAGATGATAAAGGTAGATTTTTATTTATTAATTATCAAGCTGTGCACCTCTATGCATCAGAACAAGAGCACGCTAGTGAAATGAGATGTGTGGACAGTGCAAACCATTAGAGTCACCATCATAGTTTGAAATGATACGTGTTTTGTGACATGGTAGTTGGTCCTGCTGAAAGTATATATTTGAACAAATATAGACGGTTGTCATAAATAGATGTACATGGTCAGCATCAATGCTTAGGTATGCAGTAGCATTCAAGTGATGCTTACTTGATAGCAACACCATCACCATCACCATACCAAAACCAGTCTATACAAGTGACACAAGGCAGACTGGATGTATGGATTAATTCTTTTCATTACAGTTTGTTTATTAAGGTAGAAATCAGCACTCGTCACAGCAGACATAGAACACCCCTAAATAAGCCTGTAGGCCCAGGAATCCAAAGGTCACGGAAAAAATTCAAAATGAAATCAGTTGAGTTTTAGAAGCTGAACCCAGGTACACTGGTAAGAATTTTGAGCCCCATGAAAGGTTCTTTTTTTAATAAGACAAAATCCTCTGTAAAGGAGGAGAACTGATTTATTGATTACTATTATATTAATCTTTTCTGTAGTTGTGTTTAACACTGTATTAAGTACTGGTGGCCTACAATCTATTGGTTGGTTGAGTTTAGCCTACGTCACATTACACGACTTTTCCAGCGATTTTCAGTCATAGCCTTCATTTACATAGTCATAGCCACTCAGAGACAATCGGCAATGTGCTCCTGTGTAGCCAATCACGCCTAGTGACTCACTCTAATAAAATCAAAAGGTCTGACTTTATCTTTAGACTTAAGGATGAGCTTTGTGTGCATGAGAACCAACAACCAATACATTTTTATCCATCCATCCATCCATTTTCCAACCTGCTGAATCCGAATACAGGGTCACGGGGGTCTGCTGGAGCCAATCCGAGCCAACACAGGGCACAAGGCAGGAACCAATCCCGGGCAGGGTGCCAACCCACCGCAGAACACACACAAACACACCCACACACCAAGCACACACTAGGGCCAATTTAGAATCGCCAGTCCACCTAACCTGCATGTCTTTGGACTGTGGGAGGAAACTGGAGCGCCCGGAGGAAACCCACGCAGACACGGGGAGAACATGCAAACTCCTACATTTTTATCTATAAGTGTAATTCATTAATGTAGTGATGAGGAATAAGGAACACGTTTGGACTGATTTGGACCTCACAAACAGAAAAGAAACGTGTCTGTCTGATGTCTTGTGTTTATGTACCATGAAGGAATGCAAAAAAGAAAAGCAAAGGGCAGAGATTTCGGCTGAATTCCCTGTAGCAGTGAACCCTTCCTGCAACACCGGCTCTGTCAGGCAGTATGTTTTGTCACAAAAAGAGGCAAGCATTAATGTACTGGAAGGTCAGCCTGTATTTGCTAAATGCGACATGGTCAGTGACTTTGGCATCATGTAAAGTGACATGGTGTGGTGAAGAGATCAACAATGCAGCCAGCAAGTCTGATGTAATCAGTGACTAAAAGTCTCATAATGTGACATCAGCTTTAGGATAATGTTGATGGCTATAATGTTTTTATTTATTATAAGAAATTTTACAAAGCTTTACATAAACATGCAAAGAAAAGAGAACCAAAACAAATGGAAATCTGACAAAAATCAAGAACATACATTATTTACACATTGAATATTTATGCAGTCAAATTATTTATTTCACATAATATTTCTGCTTTTTTTAAACATTTTATAGACTTTAAATAATATTTGAAATCCATCTCAGAGATGCCAAAAGAGGGAGTGTTCTTAGAAGGTACTAATTTAACTCGATAAAACCCAGTGAACAGTTTAAATATCTCTTTAACCTTCTGTATCAAGAACTGTCCAAACTACTTTCCAGTTTATATTATCAAATGCTGCATTGCAAGAAAATTTTCAAGGAAGGATAAAATGGATTTTAGAAACATTATTATTACATTTCTGTTTTTTTGTAATTTCCACCACATCCAATACGTTATTTACAGCCCCACAAAGTCGCTCAGGTATTCCTCACTGGAGGGCTCAGCACTGGAAGTTTAGACCACAGCTTGTGAGTGTCAGCAGCCGCAGCAAATAATATTGTGTGTCAACCAAGTTTAGCGCCCTATCGTTCATTTGAACAGCCTAAGTTCAAGGAAACTATTGGTTCTGATTTTTGTGATCAAGCAGCCCAATTCAAGCTATTGCAGGATGTTTGTGTTTTACAATGAAATGCAATCTGTCTATAGCCTATTGATTTTTTCCCCGGTTACCAGCTCTTCATATTCTAGATGCCCCAGAGGACGGTTGGGTGTCTCGCCAAGGATGGAGGTGGAACCCTTACCCGACCAGGATGTCATAATGGAAGGATGGACTAAATGGGGGCAATATACAATCGGAGTGGCGTATGATCTTTGTCCTGGGTGGAATGTCCAAAGAGTACAAGAACCAGCAGGAGAGCATGGCAGGGAGCAGTTTATCCCCCACTTTAACAGGTAGCAGTGTCCCTCATATAGCGTCCCAGTTTGGACACCTGCAGTGCTGCATGGGAGTTGAAGACTGAAGGAGCAGCTCTGTGGGTATTATTGGTGGACGGCACAGAGCACAGCCGGGGGAGGCTCTCCCTGGCCTTCTCATTATCTGGAAGTGCTTCCAATGGCCTACGGCACACCACAAGATGTACACTCCGGTCCTCAATAAAAGAGACTGCACTACCTTATCCAGATGAGTCAGAGCTGGGAGCAGAGACAGGCACCACTCACCTGGAGGAGTAGGGAGAGAGGAGAGTGAGAAAGAAGAAGAAACCCTGTTATTGTTTGGTACCAGGTATTTTGTCATAAAACCACTTCACTTGAATTCAGGACTGTGTTTTGTATGTTTGGGGCCCTGTGCCCCCCCTAGCCTTCACGATATAAAGCATGCTAATCCAACTCATACTGTAATACAGTTGGGGAAATTATGTAGAATGTGTCATGTACTCAGCTAGTATAACAAAGTTGTTAAATTGTGTTCAACATCCTATAAATATAAATAAGCATTGGCATTTGAATTAATAATGCATTTTGATTCGTCTTGTTGGCAGGTTAGTTTTGGCTGGCAGCTGGGATTGGTCTAGGGGCCATTGTCTTGTGAGATTTACAATCTGTGACAGTAGTAGAACCGTCACCAAATCTTTTGTCGATGCAGGGAGCTGGAAGAACCAGCAGTGGCCACTATTACTAAAATATAATATAAAATATAAATAAAGTACAGTAAAGAGTTGACAGGTGCAGTGCTAAAAGTTTCGTAAAGTGAAGATTCCCCATTAAGACGCTTAATTTTATTAGCACATCATTCCGGTAAATATCAGATTTTTTGATTTTAGATAACGCCTTCATTTACCGGCTTGGCGGAGTCTTCTTCTTAAGCTGACTGGCTGCGTTAGTGGTCAGTTGACGGGCATTTTTCATTCTGCGTGTATGTGGCTGCCGACTCCCTTTATGCTGCTAAAAGCCAGCAAGCAGCTGAATTCGCAACAGTCAGGGAAAAACGAAACAGGAAAGGGCAAAAGCAATCGCAGTACGGGTATGATAATAGTTTAACTCCAGTCGTTCATTTATTTTATGTCTTGTTGTTGTTTAAGAATTTAGATGTAATCCCTGAGGATGTGTGAGATGTATGTAAGATGGTGTATATGTAGGAATAAAGTAAGGATAAGGAGGTGTTTCTCCCCATCTATCTGTATGGTAGGAGCCCATTGCCTTTAAGCGACTGGGTCGTAAATACTTAAAAGGCCTCAGGGCCATTAGTAAGGAGGGGAGTGTTGAGGACAGGTGTCGCTATTTTGTGTATTGCAAAGGTTCACTTTTTCCCCATGCTGTAGGTTGTCTTAAAGGTATTTTTCCAACCTTTTTAAGCCAGGGAGTCTCCTAGATTTTGGGGAGAGCTTCAGCACTTGGGGAGAGAGCCATTGGACCAGCTATTCAACTTTTTTCTTTTCACCATTTTATTTATCTTTTTGGCAACTCTGTGCATTTTATGAGCCCTTGCCTATAATTACTTTGCATGAATGTTTTCAGTATTGAATTTGTCCTGTTTGTTGGATGCGACTATTTTGTTCTGCTGGATTGTTAAATTTTATTTTTTTTTGTTGTGGATTTTGTCCTTTATCTCATCTACAAATACTGGTTTATCATTTTTTTCACATTAAACATTGGTGACTTTGATTGCAAGAGACTTTGTACTTTATCTGGGTTTTGGGGTACTTTGAGTGTCGTCCGGCGATGAACTACTAGCGGACTCTGACTGAAGACAGTGTTTTGTGACATAATCATTTATTTATCTTTGTTTCCATGTGCATGCGAGTTGTTGATGATTTTGTTTCATTTTATAAATATCTGCAGAACTTTGTGCATATGTGTGCTTGTGAGATGTTGTGTTTTTGTGTGCATATGTTAATATGTGGCTTTGATGTTGTATATTCCTGTGAATTTCTGTGTGTATTCAACTTTGTGAGTCACTGCAGCTATCTGTCTATACTTTCTTATCACCTTTATGATTTGTGTGCTGACAGCTGTCTTTGTGTGGCCTCCTGTTAAGGGACGGACAGATAGAGGAAGAAGCCATGAATTACTACCAGGCCTAAAAATGAGGACCTGGCTTTAGAAATTTAAAATACAAAAGAAGACCCAGAAATATATCGAAATGCCTGACATGGGAGAGGATGACAATAAACTTTTGACTTGTAAACTAAAGGGCAATTATTATTAGTGAAAATAGAAAAAGACAAAAAAATGCTTAAAAGAGCAAAAAGGGATTTTCCTAAAGGGGAATCCGAAGGAGAACTAGTCTCAATAGAATATCCAAAAGCAAAAAGCCAAGAAATGGAGCAAATAATTCTCAAAACAACAGAAAATCAAAGAATAATACTCACAGTAAACAAGGACAGACCCCTGAGGGACTCCTCTGATGACCCCATTCTCCTCTTCTGTTGTACTCGTTGCCTCCTGCCAGTTAACCAACGTGAGATGCAGTTGTGTAGGTTGCCTTGATGCCTACAGCTTCTAGTTTTAGATTTAATCTTTAGAATTGAACTGAGTCAAAGGCTTTTTGAAAGTCTAAATAAATTATTAAACTAAAACTATTCCAGTAGCCTGTTCAAAAAAATAATAGATTTGGCTTGGCACGACCCTCATCTCATAAATCCATGCCGGGTTTTATTTACTAAGCAGTTTTGGAACTGGACCCAGTCTGCTCCTCCTGAGTCTGAGCAGTGAAGTGATGGCGGGGGGTCACACTCCTGCTGCAGTTTATTTATACACTTCTGCAATTGGCCTGGATAAAGTATACCTGCACTTATTAATAGATCTGTGTGAGAGTGCACATTTTATGACTCCGTTTATGTGTATTTATGACACAGTGATTTAGCCTCTGCGTCTCTGTTTGATATGTGAGTGCATGAAAGTGTGGGTGTAGGGTTGATGTATTTTACTGCATTTCTGCGTCTGAGTGTTTATTTCTCCATTAGGTACATAACTGAAGTCCAGTGTCTCTGTGAATGTGTTTGTGTGTGCACCGTTAACTGTGTGTGTTTGTGTGCCTCCTCGTGTGTGTTTATGATGACACTGCATATGTAAAAGTGTAGATACATGGCACCACACATCACATTATACATTTACGCCTCTCATTTCTGTATGTACATGTGTTTTCAAGGTGTGCAATTTGTTTGTGGAGCTTTGAGTGTGTTTGTATTCTCAGGACTTCATATTTGTATCTTTCTATGGGTTGGCAACTTTAACTTTCCCTTATTTCAGCCTCTTTACTTCATATCAAGGTGGACCTTTTTGTTATCCCAGCTCATCCATCTATTCAGCACCCCATCTCTTTTCGGCTCCGGCTCACTATCGCTAACACTTGCCAAGTCAGTATGCAAACTTGGGGTGGTGATCAATAACCAGCTGTCCTTCATGGACCATGTCTCTATGGCCTCTCAGTCTTACAGATTCACTGTATACAATATCATCAAGATCACACTGTAGCTGACAGAATATGCAGCACATCTCCTGGTCCAGACTTTGGTCTTGTCACGTCTGGACTACTGCCACTCTGCAGCTGTACATGTGATGTTCTATAAGCCGAGGTGGGCACATGTCACTTCTCTCTTCAGATCACTACACTGGCTTCTTGTAGCGGTACATATTAAGTTCAAACCCTTCATGCTTGGCTACAGAGTGGACCAATATATACTGCTCAAAAAATTAAAGGAACACTTTTTAATCAGAGTATAACATCAAGTCAATGAAACGTCTGGGCTATTGATCTGGTCAGTTAGGAAGCAGAGGGGGTTGTTAATCAGTTTCATTAACAACAGGTGCACTAGAGGGGCAACAATGAGACGACCCCCAAAACAGGAATGGCTTAATACGTGGAGGCCACTGACATTTTTCCCTCTTCATCTTTTCTGACTGTTTTTTCACTCGTTTTGCATTTGGCTATGGTCAGTGTCACTACTGGTACCATGAGGCGATACCTGGACCCTATAGAGGTTGCACAGGTAGTCCAACTTCACCAGGATGGCACATCAATATGTGCCATTGCCAGAAGGTTTGCTGTGTCTCCCAGCACAGTCTCAAGGGCCTGGAGGAGATTCCAGGAGACAGGCAGTTACTCTAGGAGAGCTGGACAAACCTGTAGAAGGTCCTTAACCCATCAGCAGGACCGGTATCTGCTCCTTTGGGTAAGGAGGAACAGGATGAGCACTGCCAGAGCCCTACAAAATGACCTCCAGCAGGCCACTGGTGAGAATGACTCTGACCAAACAATCAGAAACAAACTTCATGAGGGTGGTCTGAGGGCCCGACGTCCTCTACAGGCTAGACAACGGCACTTTGATTGCCATTAGGTATCGGGATGAAATCCTTGGACCCATTGTCAGACCCTATGCTGTGCAGTGGGTCCTGGGTGTCTCCTGGTGCACGACAATGCCGGCATCATATGGCGAGAGTATGCAGCCAGTTCCTGGAGGATGAAGGAATTGATACCATTGACTGGCCCCCATGCTCACCTGACCTAAATCTAATAGAACACCTGGCTCAGTTATGCCCTGGTCCAGATCTTGGAGGAGATCCCCCAGGACACCATCCATCATCTCATTAGGAGCATAAACTCCCCCCCCCCCCAACATTGTCAGGCATGCATACAAGCACGTGGGGGCCATACAAACTACTGAGTACGATTTGGAGTTGCTGCAATGAAATTTCAGCAAACTGGACTAGCCTGCCGCATCATTTTTTCACTTTGATTTTCGGGGTGTCTTTGAATTCAGCCCTCTGTAGGTTGATAATTTTCATTTCCATCAAACGATGAGGCATCCTTTCATTCCTAACACATTACTCAGTCCATATCAGTAGAGACATCCAGCAGGATTTTTTTTTCCCATTGAGAACTGATGTGTTTTCAAAGCGTTCCTTTAATTTTTTTGAACATAACCTTCTCAACCACTCAGTGGTGTCAAGTCTCGGTTCAGAGTTTTCCATGTGTAGCTCCTGGATGGTGGAACAAGTTGCTCAACTCCATTTGAATTTCTGTCTCCCTCAATGTGTTTAAGAAATATTTGAAAACTCTCTTGTTTGGTGAATTTCTGTCTAACTGATTTTAGCTGTAAGTTTTTTGTAACCAAGGAATTTTAAGTCACTTGTATTTTGTTTTGAGTACTTCACTTGTGATAATCAGTTTTGTAAAATTGTCCTGTAAAATGTGTTCCTAAATAGTCCTCAGACTAATATTTGCTCAATTATGTTGACCTCTTTTATAAGTCACTTTGGATAAAAGCGTCTGCTAAGCAAATAAATGTAAATGTAAATATATGCAAGTTGCCTAAAGGCTATGAGAGAACATCTGACCCAACCTGTAAAACTTCAAACCAAGGGGCGGTGAATGCTGCTGCACCTTCAGTATGTCATGCCTCTCACGCTCAACTTTTGCAGAAACTATGTTGTCCAAATTTTTTCCATTTGTCTTACCATCACGCATATTTCCCAATAATACTGATTACATTTCTTTTCTCATTACTTGCATTCACTGTGTTGATTTATGTTGTCACCTACTATTACCATAATAATCTGAGGCAGTGCAATGAAAGGCAGCAAGCAGCACTCTGTCTCAAAATGGAGAGTACGTGAGAATATATTGTGATGTTTGGGGAGCTGCTGGTGGACTATGAAGGCACAGAAAGCCTGGGGCGCTGGGAAGAAGGGGCTTTGTCATGTAAGGGGCTAACTCCCCTCTTAGGAGATGAGAGACAGAAGAAAAACAGAAGGAATGCATGGTAAGGAGTCAGGAGACAACAACAAGTTGGAGAAAGAGAGAATGTGAAGGGCTTGACACTGATAGATAATGCTGCGTTCACATTCTATCGGACAGACAGCAAATATGAGTTTCAAATTCAGAAATTCCATGTGAGCACCCAGCAAACTCCAAGCCACAAGTCACAAAATTCAGAGAAAACAAAGCACCACAAATTATTTGAGTTGTGATCTAATGCTGACCTTTCACCTTAGTCAATTATTCAAATAAAAAATATGACCTGGTCAGCTAGAAATGCCATTTTTGTGGTCAACTTGCGCTTGAGGCAAAATGACACACATTTAATTCAATATGTTGCTCTTTATTTTGATTTCTATCTTTGCAAACCAAATTAACAACCCTGAAAATCTCTGAATAGTTCAACTGGAAATTCACGTGAACTCATTGAAGTGGGAATAGTGAAATGTCACAAGTTGGATTTACGGATACTATGATAGCACATGAACCCCGTATTAGAAGAGATTTTTTATTTTTAATTTAGAGTTTTGCTCCCTAACCTAACGGAGAAGAGGAGAGAGCACCATTTGTTACGGAACTAAGATTTAAAGTAAACCTTTGAAACTCCAGTACCTTAGAGTTGTGTTGGTTTATTTACGATAATTTTTTTCATTATTTGAAAGTTTAAATAAACATATAACCCTAACTCAGTGGCTGAGTCATAAAGCCATGTGTCTAATCAGCACTTCTAGCACACACATAATGGGACAATTATGAGCTTTCGAATATCAAAGCCATAATAGGGAGTCCCTGAGTAGCAAGGGAGGAATGTCAACCCTTAGCATACAGTTCACATTTCCCAATAATTATGCTTATCCATCTATCTGTCTTCTATACTTGCTTAATTCATTGCAGGTCTTGGGGAGCAGAAACCACTCACATAAGATCATTTTTCTTTCTTTATCCATCATCCAACCCACTATATCCTAACTACAGGGTCACAGGGGTCTGCTGGAGCCAGTCCCAGCCAACACAGGGCACAAGGCAGGAAACAAACCCCGGGCAGGGCACCAGCCCACCGCAAGGCGTGCACACACACACGGGACAATTTATAATTGCCAATGCACCTAATCTGCATGTCTTTGGACTATGGGAGGAAACCGGAGGAAACCCACGTAGACACGGGGAGAACATGCAAACTCCATGCAGGGAGGACCCAGGAAGCGAACCCGGGTCTCCTAACTGCGAGGCAGCAGCGCTACCCACCGTGCCACCTTTCTTTCTTCATTAGTTCAATAAATAAACTTATAGTGCTTATCATGTTCTCATTGACTGACTAGATGTTCTGTATAAAATGGACAAAAAGTATCTCCGTGTAAGTGGCAGGTACTGGGGCATGTAGTGCCCTCCAGAAACAAATGGCATCATAACCAGAGGCTGACATACTACTCTATGCTGAACTGTGCCATCTGTGATTTTTTTTCTGTTCTTAAATTCAAGCTCTGAGCTGAAGACCTGAAAAACAAAAATAGCTTTTTTCTTTCTCTCTGCCTCTTATGTAAACAGAAGGCTGAAATGTACTCAGAATAATACTAAAGCAATTTAATAAAGCAGAAGGGAAAAGTCTGCAGGCGCAGGCCTCCCCGGTGACTCACTCAGTCAGGGCTAATCCACACAGCAGATTCTGAAATAATGCCAGGAGTGCTCACCCACCCTGAGAGCTGCTGACCTGACTGGGCATTAACAGATGGGGAAGGGAGAGCCTCGAAATAGAGACAAAGCAAAGTAATGAAGGTAATGATAGTGTCTGCTCTGCCAAATGTCTACAAACACATTTTGCAGCAAGTTGGAAATGCAAGTGAGACAAGAAATGTTGGAAGGAATGGAGTGTTAAGACAGTCTGTAAGCATCTGAAGCCCACACTCCATTCTAACCAGCCGTTAGTCAAAGAGAAGGAGAGAGCAAGAGGTGCGCAGTCTAATGAAGACTGAGCTATCATCCATTGTGAGCATTTCTTGCCATGGAGGTGGCCCCATTATATAATTGGCTACAGACAGTTTGTCGGGACTGCTCAAATAAACAGAAAATAAAAACAAACAACAAAAAAAGCCTTCCCAATTTAGGCAGTCATTAGCACCAGTATCATTCAATACATACCTTGCCCTCTGCTGCTGCAGAGGCGGCAACACCGGAAATGATAAGAGCATCTGCCACATTGCAAACGTCTCTTGAGAGAGTCGCCTACCTGGTGCACATCTCATAAACTCTTTCAGCTTTGTCTTGGCAGCTTCTTAAAACTGAGGAAATGTGCTGGAGAATGTGCAGGAAGCTGTGCTGCTTACCATCCTCTGACATCTGGTTCAGTTCAGTGCCAGGTTCTTAAAACTGAATACTTGTACTGGCTGGTGAACTCATAAATTACTTTCTTTTTCATGCATCAATTTATTTACTTTTGAATATGTTGTCATAGACTGTCACGTGTTAGAAAATGTTGCTGGTTTTGATTTCATGGATGGAATACTTTTCTATGTAGATTTTGCATGTTCTCCGAGTCTTCATTTCGGATTCTTCTGGAAACATTGGCTGTTTTCGACAGCTGACTTACTGTTAGATTTATTAGTTCCAGTACATTTTCCCCAATGTGAGTGTGTGCATGGTGGCCAGGATTGGTACAGAGACACCACAGCTCCAAACATAGAGTAGTGAATAGAGAAGAAGGGTGAAATAAATTGTTATAGCCTGACTAACGGTGTTATCTGTAGTGTATAAGTACAGATATCAGTCTTTATTTTGCTGTCAGTCTTTGTGCCATGGGCAACCAGTTTCACCAATACCAGTAATGCTTTGCTTCTGGTTGAGTCCTTTGCCTAAAACCAACCCCTGGACTTATTCACCACCTCAGGAGATTGTAAGGAGAAGGCAAGTTCCAAAAATCAAATTCAGAATGAGGTCATTCACAAGAAAAGCAAACATGAAAAAAGGAAGGACTTAAGCCATTGTTGATATAATCTGCAAAAAGGTCACGAAATGAAGCAGTAAACCCAGGCTCAAGATGAAGCAATGATTGGTGACAAAGCACTTCTTTATCATGTCAGAATTGTCTGGATGACACAGGAGGTCCTAAAGTAAACCAAAAATTAATAAATGTCTGCTTATAACCAAGTCTAAGTAAAAATGAGGAATATGAGCAGGGGTTTAACATTAACAGTAATAATAAAGTCATATATACTATTTAAAGAAGTAAAATTACAAAACCAGAAGAGAACAAAACTTTCAAAAAAATGACAATAACAAAAATGCAACAAAGTACATAAATGTGAACATTGTAGATGGAGAAAAAGAAAAATAGAAAACACAAAAAAATTAAAATAAAGAGAAGTAGCGGTGCATAAATACTGGAAACCGCAAAAGATATAATGAAAATAAACACACAGTATTTACAGCAATTTAAAGATGGCAACAAAGGAGTGGTGGGATGTTAAGATGTTGTAATTAAATGAGTGGATCAATGACTACAGGTATTTAACACATACATAGTATATACAGCAAAAGACGTAAAAGGAAAACAAAACAAAAAAAAGGAAAATATCCCTAAATAATGCAATTCGTTTTTTATTACCTTTATATCAAATATTTTTATATATTATTTTCTGCGGTACCTGTTGAAGACAGGCAATAGAATAATTATTAGTCTCTTGCCCTACGTGTGCCTTCAGTGTCTTTCGCTTGTGTCTGAACGTCTCTTAACCAGCACTCACGCCCTCGAGTAAAGCCTGCTTCTCAGACTCTGATGGCGACTCTCTCAGCAAACCCCATGAGCCTTTACTCCTCCTTGTGCATCTCACACTCGCACTTCCTCTTTCTTCTTGTCACCAAAGCCAAACTAGCCAATCACACCAAAGCCAAACTGACCGATCAGATTGCTCAGATGGACTGAACACTCAGACCTTAGTGTTTGATCATATAGTGGATATATTTTACTGGTTTCCATTTGTACACTATTGCTATCTTTTTCTCCATCACAAATGTTCACATTTGATTTTAATTATTGGACTTGACTCTTGTACATTTATGTGAATACATTGTCCTCCTCATGTGTTCTGATTTTATTTAGTACTTTAAACATAAGACTTTGTTATTATTGATTATGTTAAATCCCTACTTATATTGTTTATTATAAATGAAACTTTATTATAAACAGACAATTATTATTATTACTGTTTAAGTAAAATTCCTCCTAATATTACCAGAGCTAAACATGTTTCAGTTAAACAACAAGTCCAGACTTCAATAAAGGGGATAGCTTGGGTTAATGGTATACTCCACTGAAAAAGGATATTTTGTTATATGTAACTTACTCCTTGCACTTTGTAATGATGGCTGAGAAAAAAAATATTCGTGCATAAACAAGGTAACAAATTTCTTGACAGAAAAGGCACCAGCAGTGACCAACATTGGAAATCAGCAAATGAAATTCAAACAAAATGTCTATTCTTCATGTCATATAATCCACTATGAAGTCATCCAGTTGTATGCCCACAAAGTCCAAAGCATAGATATTTTTATTAAAATACTGTAAAATAAAACACTTAGATGATCCGCTGTGGCGACCCCCTAACGGGAGCAGCTGAAAGAAGAAGAGGAAGACTGTAAAATAAAACACTTCTGGAAAACACTCTCATGATTAAAAATGGAATGCACTCAGCATTTGAATTGAACACCCGGTTCCTGGCCTCATTCATTGGTCACGAGTTCAGCCCCGTAACAGCTTATTCATTGACTAACATTGCACTTCACAAGATGTCTACAGTGCAAAGTTCACTGAGAGACATGTGCAACTAAAGATTAAATGTTAAAGACAAGTGATTGAAAACATCAACTGGAAGAAAATATGCCTTGGACTTGAACATATCTAAGATGTTTCAACAAGCTGATGGTCAATTCACGCATGCAGTTTCCTAGGCCCCACTAAATAATCCAGCCGTACTGCAGTTGTGGATAAAAGTATATAGACGTAATGGCGGGAGAGAGATCTATTGTTCAAATGCTTGTTTGCTCCTGAGCACAGTCCATTTTCATTAACAAGTGTTTTTAGAAGAGGTTTATTTAATAATATATTATTAAAAGTGCACATGCTATGAGCATTGTGAGTGTATAACTGCATGACTAGACATGTGGATAATGTGATCCGAGTAACATAAGCCTTTTCCCATGGATGTTTTGATATGATTTGCATTGGTCACCTTAGACATCTATTCTATCAGAAACTCCATTCTGCATAAGAACATGAGATTAACTTGCATTTTGCTCTGTACTTGTACTATTAGTATTGTCCTATTGTATTGTGTTGAGGATTACTGTGTTCTGTTCTGTGTATTGTATTTAACCCCTTTTTTGACACCCACTGCATGCCCAATTTTCCTGGAAAGTGGTCTCTCTCTGAATTAGCTTTCCCAAGTTTTCTTCCTTCTTTTTTCCCTTAATGGATTTTTTGGGGAGTTTTTTTCTTGTCTTCTTAGAGAGTGAAGGCTTGGGGGCTGTCAAAAGACAGGTCCTGTTAAAGCCCATTGTTGCTCTCCTTGTGTGATTTTGGGCTATACAAAAATGAATTGTAAGTGTAATTCACATTTTTTCTAAGCCATTACTGCAACCTACTTGGTGTAATTAACATATATAAAAAATTAATTCTTGGTAGAAGTACAGTCGACCCTTGACATACGACCGGCCTGACATAGGAGCAACTTGATTTACGACCAAAATTTTTGTTTTGATTTACGATCAACATCTTGTGTTACGAATGCGGTAATGTGTATCCACTTGTGCGATTGTAAACAAACAGCCAAGAGCGTTCGTAAGCGTCAGTCGAAGCCCAGATACATGTGTTTGTGGACGTAATTTCGGTCAGTGCAGTGATTTATCTATATATAAAATTCACTAAGACCATGGCAAGCAAGACGCATAATTGCTAAGGAAGGAAGAGAAGATGACGAAGGTAAAGAAAGCGATCACAATCAAAATGAAGTAGGAATTTGTGCGGAAATATGAGAGTGGTGTTCATGTGACCGATCCCGCTAATACCGTATTTACTCATGTACCACGCACCCTTGTGTAAGACGTGCACCCTAATTTTTACAAAGAAAATTGCAAAAAAAGTTTTGCTCCGTGTACGATGCGCGTTGTGATTGTATAGGAAGCGTTTAGAGAGAGCGAGCACTGTCGTGCGAGTGCGCGAGCAAGCGAGAGAGAGTGTGAGTGGGCAAGCAAGCGAGTGAGAGAGAGAGAGAGCGTGAGTGGGCAAGCAAGTGAGCGAGAGATAGAGAGCGTGAGTGGGCGAGCAAGCGAGTGAGAGAGAGAGAACGTGCCCAAGCAGAAGAAGTTTCCTCGTGTATGGCGCGCACCTGATTTTCTAATGCTAATTTTTGGGAAATAAATACGGTATGTACAGTATGTCGAAATCCACCATCTAGATAATTTTACAAAGAAAAGATTTGCATAAGTAGGCTCCTTCTAAACAATAACCACCTTCCGTTTAATTCTCCTCCTCCTCCCTTCCTGCATCCCAAAGATGTTAAATTAAATGGTGAGTACAGTATGAAATTGTTGTTTCTGGAAGGCTAGGCACTTTTTATAACTTTTTGGTTAGTACATTAGAAAAATTATTGGTGTTTTGGTAAATTATGCACATTATACAACCCTTTTTTATGAAAAGGTTAATTAAGTGTTGCAGTGGGAGGTTCGGAACGCATTATGGGTATTTCCATTATTTCTTATGGGAAAAATAGTCTTGACTTACAACCAACTTGAGTTACAACCAGCCCTCGCGAACGAATTGAGTTTGTAAGTCAAGGGTCCACTGTATTCCTTTAATAGGTGACATGACACAACTCCTGTGGAGCAATGTTTAGAATGACATCATAAATAAAGACAGTAGAATTTGCAGAGACGAACAGCTAGCAGCATCCCTGAACTGAAAGGCATTCTTACTATAAATAACTGAGTAGTCATATCAGAGATGGTTATGTGGGGACAAAATCAAGCCTTCATAATTCTTATAAGGAATCAATACAATCAAAATTTTCCAGGTAAATATTTTAGGTTCTGTTTAATGTGACGTGTTTTGTAGACAGAGATTTGAAAAGACTTTTTCATGAGAATCAACAACAAATGATCCAATCATGTGGATGAAGCAGATATCCTGTAGCTTTTAAAAAGAGTCTGAATGAAATACTGCGAGAACTCAGCTGCTAATTAGATAAATGAATTTAATGGACTGAGTGTGTTACAGTCTAAGTAGTGGAGCCTCTGGGTGTCTTCCATGTGGGGTTTTGAGTTTTGATTTTGACCTTGTTATTAAATTTTAGCATTATTTCACTCATAGTGTAAGTGACCATTTGATACTTTTCCTTAATATTGTTGCCAATGTGATTATTTTGTGACAAGTTAAGATGTCGATGCGCTGTTTTAGATTTCTAACCTAATCCTAACCCTTTCCAACCCTAACCCTAAAAAAACAATCTTCAGACTGACAGGATTGAGCTGGGTGCCAATTCGTGATGTTATTTTTAGGTTATTGTTTCTACTCTTTTTTTCTTAGTGTTTTTTGTTAGTAATTATGCAATTTACTGTTTCAATTTATAGGAGGCTGTTTAGGCTGTATTAGGCACAAGGCAGCAAGCAGTGCTAAATATACAGTATAGCACCAGTCTGGGCCTACTTACACAACACCAAGTCAAAATCAACAATAAACCTTACGCATGTGTCTTCGGGAATGTGTAATAAAAACAAGACCACCTAAAACTGACAAAAATGGCAGGGATGACTAACTTATTTTTCATTTTTTGTCTGTAACATTTATTTGTCATTTTCTCATTATGATGGTAATGACACTATTGCCACTATGTTATAAGATTTATTGTTCATGGGTGCTGCCATTTTATGTATGGACCCATTTTGTGTATTTGTATAGACACTGCTGTTATGATATGTGGAAATTTCAACATGTAGTTCTCAACCGGTAAAGTTTTAGAGGTTTTTGAACATGAAGAGTCAGAATTTATAACCATCTCCTACCTGGAATGCATCTTTAAATAATTGTTAAACTTTGATGTATACCTAGGGTGTCACCATTCTATTGGTAACATTGTTAGGACACAACAATAGATTTTTATGGGCATGATGATTTACGATACATGTGGTGGTATAAAAATTACTGTTCTGTACTGTACCTTAATCTTAGATTTGGATATTGTAAATTAAACCTTTTTGACATTCTGCTTCATTTTGATGTCACCTTTAGATTTGTGATTTTGTTTTATTGAGAGTTAGTGAGAGTTCGTTTGACTATTACATTCATTTTGACCATGTTCTTCTCCTAGTACTTACTGTCTTCTTTGACCGTAAAGGAGGGGTACTCAGTTTTGGTCCTGGAGGTCTGCACCAGCTGCAAGTTTTCATTCTAACCAGTTGCATTATCAGAAGAAAGGCCTCACAGATAATGAAACTTGGTTTTTAATTATATGGCTTTATAGTGCTCAATCTTCCAACAAATAAAATTGTAATTATCTTTTTTTGTTTTTCTGATGTGGTGAGAAGTTAAGCAAAATGATATCTTGCCTGAAGAAGGGGCCTGAGTTGCCTATTGTACTTGCATATTGTAATCTTTCTAGTTAGCCAATAAAAGGTGTCATTTTGATTAATTCCTTACCACATCCATAATGGCTAACATGGTACAACACCTTTGTTTTTCTGAGAACTTTATCCAAATGTTTTGTGGTCCTTCCCTTCTCTCTCATTTATTTCAGCACATTTTATTAGCACAAAAACTTCATGATGCATGAACAAAGGTGTAAATGGAAGCACGTTAGCTGGAGAGCTGCTGATTCCTTTGTCATTTGCACCTCATTATTAACTGATGGCTGGTTAGAAAAACAGGCAACAATTAAAACCTTAATGCAGCTGCTCAACACTAAAATAGAATTATGGGTTCTGAATTGTAAAAACTCTATCCCAATAAATTGTGGTTTATTAGTAAATACATGGTTTCTAAATAAGAATCAATTAACAAACTGGTTAAAGTGAAAACCTGCAGCCACTGGGGACCTCGAGGACTTTAATTGAATAAAGTTTGCTGTATTTTTCAGCTGTGGCAGAACAATTGCCATTAGTGTCCATGAAAACAGAAATACAAAGTGGCTGCAGATTTTTGCTTTAATACAAAGCAGTGACATCATGATGAACATTTTTGTTCAGATCATTTATGTATAATTAAAGGAGCAGCTGTCAGCACTGACCCCTAGGCAATACTACTTTTAACATCACCTAATTGTGACAACGTTCTCCTCACAGAAACCCTTTGCTTCTTCTGTATGAGAAATACAGAACCTACCCAATGTGCCTTGTATTCCCACTTTTTTTAGTTTGAATGTCTGGTAGACATGTCCTGTTGAAGACAACTGAAAGCTCACAGGTGAATAGATATCAGGGGCCACCAGAAGGCCTTCTATCCTGGAGTCACTGTTAACAAACGTGAAGCTGTGCCTAAATCCAAAAGAGAAGCTAAGACTTAGACAAAAGTGTTCCCATGATGGAGTTTAAAGCTCCGTCGATGCCCGAGACTAATCTAATGGAGTTTTCAGGTGAGTTAAGCCAAGCACTCATGTCTCACAATGAACAGGAACACCAGGGTGGTGAGAAAGAAAGAGATGGGAAGTGAAAAGTGGAGTGACTTTGCATTTGGAATGAGAGTGAACCACTTACCAGGCTGACAGGGGTTTAGCATCCATTATTATTGGTCCAGAGGGTGTGTAGGGCTTTGTATTTCTACCTGCTCCTCCCATGTTTATGTTTTAATAACCACAAGACTTTTCCAACATGAATGTTTTCCTCTTTGGTGTTCTAGTTTGGATGGACTCCACTATAGAATGGCCAGCATGGGGTAGGCAGCGAGTTGGCTGAGGTCTTCAGGGCTGTGATGGTGTCTGACTTTGTCTTTGACTTTCTCCTTTATAATTCTCATCTCCTCTTTTGTCAAAAGACCATAATTCACTAATTAATTATTGGACAGACAGTATTAGTTTCTTTTAATGTTAATCAATTTATACTGTGTATTCTGTGTGCCATAACAACTCTGTATTTTTATAGGTATTAATTCTGTACATAGTAGTTAGTATAATCTATACTTGTATTTTGCTCTGCACCTGCACTTTGTGAGGAGCTCTATAAAAAAATAAGTCGTATTATATTGTATTATAGTTTGTAGGAATGGTATGAGAGTGCCTCCGATTTACAATCTTCTTATATAATACGCTACCGTGGCTGTCCATTTGTCTGTCCAGGATTTTAAATCACCTGCAGCTCGCAAACCGTTTGACCTATTGACCTGAAGTTTGGTACGCATATACTACGTGATGTCTACTATCCGCTTTTGGGGTGATGATTGACCTCCAAGGTTATTCCTCTTTTTTTTTATTTTATATTATTATAGAATCAACCCCAGGGGTGGGGGTTGATTTGTTTTCAATCCTATTTTTGTAAAAATTGATCTATTTGTATGGAATGATTACAATAAAATCAATAAAATTAAAAAAAAGAAAAGAATCAACTCTCAGCAGCGGCCAGCAGGGTGCCTGTGTGGCACATGCATATGGGCACCGTTCTCACCCCTACCACCTTCGCCGTCACTTCCCCTACCTCTTCATATCTTAAATCATTCTTGAGGCAGATTGAAGACTTAAGTGCCAGCTTACGTGAAAAATTAAAGAAAACATACTAAGTAATTGCAACACAAACACGGACTTAATCAGTTTTAACGCAAAATGATGCTGAAGAAAGAAAAGAATAAGTGGGCCGCTAGGGTGGAGAAAAGAGGAGATGTTCAGGAAGCAGAAAGTGCATCAGCCTCTGAGCAAACAAATGCTAAACGTACAGAGAAACAGTATGAAAACTAGTCAAGTGTATTCACTGGACATTATCATGCAGTGCGCCGTTACTGGTATATAATAATTAAGATATACATCACTTTTGTAAACACCTCAAAAAAGCATTGTATTTTCAAACAGGTTCCCAGTTCAGCCCCTTCCTCTGAATTACTGAGTGACCCTGAACAAGCCATTAACCACCTGTGATCCATTTGTAATGTGTCCTCATCTTGTACAGTAATTTGCCTCGAGTAAAGATCTTTGCCAAATCAAATAAATAAATAAGAAAAAGATCAATATCCTGGGGTGCACATGGTGATCCATTGCAGATGACCAGTTTTAATGGCTTGGGTAATGTGAAGGACAGCCTGCAATTTAATGATAAATACTCCTGCCAACGTGTCTCCTGGGATGACTGCACTTAATGCTTCTGTTTCATGCTGCAGTACACTCAGTTCTTCATCCTTTCATTTAACTTCCTCCATATTATTGCATTTCACTTCACCATGTTATTTACACTGCTCATAGATATTGTTACACTTTTTAATAAAAGATTTGTCTGGTGCATGACTTTTATTGTGGGAGGGTTTTGGGGTGACCCTATGCTACGTTTGTTATGTAGACCCATAGATATGTCCTCCACCTCAACTCTTGTTCTCTTATACTTGCACTAACTTGGCCTGGAAGTTGACACAGCACCTGGGACTAATGGATCCATTTTGCACTAAGAACGTCCAGCTACTGTACTTCACTTTCCCTATTAGGGGACGTCTTCTTTTTATTCATTTATACTGCAGGTAGAAGGATTGAACAGATATTAAATGCATTAAGGGGAGCAGGTAAGAAAGTTTTATTCAGTCAATATAAATTTTAACATTCTTAAATATTATTAATGTGCCAAAAAGTGAAAGCAATTTCAAGTAAATGGATGTGGCAAATCAGTAAAACATCCTGGCTATTTCAGGAGCTGTCATAAATAATGTTGCGTGATGTTCAGTCTTTTAAAGTTATATTGTTTCACGGCTCGGTTCTTTCTGCTTCTCCTCCTTCCTGGTTTGCCTCTCTTCAATTTAGTTTTACATTAAGCTTTTAAAAGCTTGTCAGGGTCAATGTGAGCAGCCCTAGCCCCTCCCTGTCCAATCTTATTTTGACAGACCATATCCGCACATGTTCATGAGGTGTGCATGCACAGATAATGTGAGAACTTTGTCTTTACGCATGTGGAATGACCATTTTAAAATTTAAACCTCTGACATTTTCTTTCTAGACTGTTGTTTTTACACTGGCAAGTTTCATTTTACTAATTTAGCTTTATGTCTTCTGTCTCTGCTAACACTTCCTCTTTATGTGGTTAGACATGCTATTTTACTGAGATCAGAAGTTATAAGGGCAAACTAAAATAAAGGAACGTGCAGTTTAAACATACAGATATAATAACAGCAAAGGTGTCTATAACACTTCTTAACATTTTAAAGCACAAGAATAAAATCAGATCACCCAACACATGGACTACCCCAGGTAAGCCGGGCATGAATGGGCTCAAACCCTTGGTAGGATGCCAGTTTATCACAGAACAATCCTACGTACTGTATGCTCATATCAGGACAATTTAGCCTTCCAGTGAATTTGGCATGCATATTTTAAAGATGGGAAAAAAAAGTACGTAGAGTATCTGGATGTGGCAAACTCCACATAAAAGTTAATGCGGATTGATCCCAGATCCCCAGAGCTGTAAGTCGGAATGACTTTATTAAAATGTATAACCATTTTTGTGATCAAATATTTAATGAAATATAAAAGCCAGTACTTTAAAGGAAAACAAAAGCGATTTTGACAAGAATTAAAATAAAATAAAACCCAATTCTTGACGCCCACCCTCTACTACCCCATAAGACAACAAAACCCAACCCTGCCAAATTCAAATTGAGAAGAGCAACAAAAAGAATAAAGGAGGCCATGGATATCAGCAAGTGAAGAGACAGCACATCACAGAAAGGCTAAGGATTAGGATTGTGACCAGGACCAGAGGGCATCAGTGCTTGGACCAGTCCTTTTATCAATATAATTGCCAGACGACCCATGGATCCATGCCATCAACAATTCCAAAAGTGTCAAGTTAAAAAAGGAGGACTGCAGGTGGAAAGCATAAAGGAATCAGGAGATTTCCATACAAGAGGCAACGGCATCCTTAGCAGTGATGGTTCTTAATTCAATGGCCGCTGCTGGATTATAGATAAATGAAATGAGGACGGGTCTAGAAGTAGAAAAATGTGGAAAATCAAGGGGATGTTAATGGAGAAAATGGAATTAAGAAACTCAGACACCCCAGACCAAAACCTGGATATAGAAGGGCTATCCAAAAACATACGTATAAGTGTAGCTCTGGTGTTCAGAGGACAATCCCCATGCATATTGTTATGGGGATGACATACTGTATTTAAATTGACTTTATTGTTACTTAGGATTGCTTGATACAAATGAGCCATTTCTAAAGAGCAAACTTCATAAAATAGCCATACTGACTTAATAGAGAGTGGGCAATATGATGCACTGTGTATAATTTTGACACTGGTTTGAAACCAGGAGACAGAGTAATTAAGAAATAATACAAAAGACTGTAAGCAAGGACATAAGAAATCAGACCTCCACACTATTTATAAATAGATCTAAGTTGTAAGTAAAAAGAAAAGAAAATGTGTACCCATTTTTGAGATGTACAAGAAGGCAGCAGACAACCCCGTGAAAATGCAGCAGGTGGAAATGTCTCATTTGGCATCGGCCTCAAGGCTGGCTCAAGAAAAATGAGACTCTTCTCTGCAGAAGTTTGAATAGCCCTGTTAAAATAACGTGAGTGATTAAAACAAATGACGAACAAGTGAGCTGTCTAATGAAAGGCCCGCTGCAGTGACTCTTGAAAGCAGGAGCTACTGTAATGGCAGGAAATGAGAAGCATTGACGGAAGACGGGCTCTGCCATCTTCCCATCTTTCAGTCTTGATTTTAGTTCATTTGTGAAACAATTACCACCAGATGTTGATAAAACAAGACTTCCAAACCTTACACCAAAAAAAACAGAAAGAAAGCCTTGTATTGAGCAGCTCTTTTCATTTATATGTTAATTGCACTCCCTTTAATTAAACCCACTATGTTAAAACCTCCATCCTGAGTCTCAGAGGAAATGGCTGATGTCCGCATGTTGAGGAGCCTTTATTCCCTCTGTGGCTCTGCGTCGACTCTACTGCTCTGACAAGGAGTTTTACTGAAGATTACATACTGGCAAGTGTTCATTCCTGTTTTTATAAGCGTCCCATTTTTTTCAACTCTTTGGTAGCTGGAAGGTCATTTTTATATCCTACTTGCTTTATGGTACGTCTGCTGAGAGCTGTGAACAATGTATTGCAAAGAACTTAAAAGATGAACAATTAATTTCCTATTTAACATCCAGCCAAGTCAGAAGCTTCATGCTGGCAAATGATGAGTGCATGGATCTGATCACTGATCTACTTCATGTAGCACCTTTATCAGTCCAGGCTCCCAAAATGCCTTGCAGTTATAATTTGCAACAAGCTGAGAGTTGTACATCTTATCTTTTTTTCCTTAACCCTCTAATCTCATAACACAAGTATCACAGAAAATGGACCTGGTGCCAGTTGACATGTGTTTCTATTCCAGATTCTAATCTTATTTTTCATAATTAACCTCTTGCTGTTTATAAGCCATTATGATCAACAGTGCAGCTCTCCTCTGCGTGCTCTCTGATGTGAATTGTATGCATTGTGCTATTATTTTTTTTGTTTTTGGTGCTTCTTTATCTTGTATGGTATTCTGAGTATAGGCTTTGTGAATCAAAGTAAGCATTTATTAGTAACTCTTGATTATCCTGTAGAGTATCAGTGGGCGCTCTTTTACAATGTAACCCATGGCACCTGTGTCAGGTCTGTACATTTCTTATCTCTCTTGTCATAGATGGCCAGGGCCCTTGCCAAGGCTGGAAAACCTTTGCTATGCAAGGACCGGGGGAGCCAGTGTGGACAGAACACTACTTCCCCCAAAACACTCCCGCAGGGCTTCACAGGAGATGGAGTCTAATACAGCCCTGTTGGTATCCGGGGGTGCCGCCAGGGGGCGGCACAGCTGTTCCTGAGCCCATGTGGCCGGTTCTTCTATCATACTCGGAAGTGCTATCGGAAGTAGGGCAACAAGCACTCAAAGTACTTCTGGGTGCCTTATATAAGGGACCAGTGGGCAGTACTCGGTGAGCCAGAGTCAGGTGGAAGGTGGACGAAGCTTGCCATGGAGGAGTAAAGAGAAGAGAAATTATTATTGTATTGTGTGCTTTTGTGGTTGTGGGACTGAGTTGTGCCTGTGGGAAATAGAGAAGGCGTTTCCCACGTGGTGAAGAAAAATAAAAGCATCTTTTGTTTTTACAAGTGTGCCTCTAGAGTCTGTCTGTGTCAGGTTGGGTGGCTGGCACATCCCCGTAGAGTTGTTTCACTCGACTGTTCTGCCTCAATTTGGCTTCACTCAATACTACAGACTATCATCCTTTCAGAAGAGGATTTCAGCATCAGCAACTCCTCCCCATATTCATCATATTTCTTCTGGGTCATCTGCACCTGTAAAGATGAGCACTACTTTATTCAGACACCTAGTTAAGCAAAGCCAACCGCACATTACATGACTTGTATTTGGAGGGGACCTCAGATTTGGCGACTGTAGTCACTGATCTTGTCGTCTGAGTCGCCATTATAAGACTAATCAAATTACCTAACTGCTTAACATCTTTCAAGCACAATTTCAAACTTCCAAAGAACCGCATGTTCGCCCTATTATCTGGCAGGCAATAACATGCTGCCTGATAGAGCTGCTGCTGTAAGAAGGGTTTCCAGATACAGCAAGTTCTATTGCAATCTCGGCCCCCTTTTTCTTTTCTTTTTTTTCAGTTTTTGTCATGGTATCTCATTGGTTGTCAACACTCACACACAAAGAGTAACCCCGTGAATTTAGACAAAATCAAACAGGATCAGTTAAGGAGTAATTGGATGGAGTCACTGGGAATATCTGACTACGTGACTGACACAGGAGCACAACACAACTACTCCTGACTCATTGATGGTTTTATATTAGTCAGTTACGAAGTGTTAGTTTACTTAATTCTTCTCAATATTTTATGTTACTAATTGTTAAGTTGTGTGTTGAGCTTATGTAACTGCCCTCAAGTGCTGCAGTGGCATTGCCATTAGTTGGCACTAACTGTGTTCTGCTCCTTTTCATGTGCTTTTTTGGATATGGTTTTAAAGACTTTTCAGCTTTTCATTTCAGATTGTTACTCTTTGAAATGATTTAATTTACAGGATTGTGGATTTGACTTTATTTTCAGGTTCTCTTTTTCCGTCTCTTCGTTTCTTTAAGGTCTTGTTCTATTTCTTTGTGTTGATGTATTTTTTGTTTTGTTGAAGAATTTTGTATTTTAATTCCTATTTTTCATTTTTATTTTGTATTTTTGCTTCCTTCATTTTTTTTTGTTAACTTTTGATGTAACTTAATTGATTGAATTAAATAATTAAAGGATTTGTTGATGTGGCCAAGGTTTTCCTGATAATTTTTATTCCCCTTTTGACATTTTTCGGTCAATTTTAATTGGTATGAAGTAGGCACACATGTGTATGAAAGACAGACGCTCCCTATAGTTGTTTCAACTGACTTTCCATACGCCACTGTTCAGGGGATTCGTTTGACTTTATGACATTGACGTTGTTATCTTGTGTGCTCTTTTATCTCAAGTGCTCCTTTACTCTCCATCTTATTTGGACTGTTGCTTTTAAAAACTATTCTCTTAACATTTTTTAGTACTTTATTTAATAGTTACCTCTTAACTAATTCAGTTAAAATCCTAATCTGAAACTTTCTGTAAACCCCACATATATGGAATATGTCTTATTTAAGATCCATTTCTATCTGCAAGGGTTGCAACAAAAGTAACGGGCACATCAGTTTTATCGTTTAATAAAAATATGAACAAAAGCTTTTGTCTTTCAAATGTGTGTATCCTTACTTTCTTCCCAAATCTGATCAAAGCATTATGCCATAATACTAGAATTCTGAAATTTCACTTGAACTCTGGTTCAACGATGCATAAATATGAAGAAATTGCTGCCAGAACAACACTATTTCTCTTTTCTGAGCTATCATTTTTTTTTGCTCTCGATAGAGGCAATTTATGGGTAACCACTAAATGGATGGTTGACAATATCGGTGTTCTAATTTTTAAAGTGCTTTATTCATTATTTTATTTTACCTGAGTTGATTTATTATCACGTCTCAGCCAGTGCTCCTCTCCTGGCTGGGGTTCAAATTCATGTTTGATATCTCTTTTGTTCATTTTTGATTCTTTATATATTGATTATGTGCATCTTTGTTAATTTTTGCTGCCTTTGTTATGTTCCTTGTGTTTTGTGGGTGGTTCCCCAAAAGGCGGGGCTGCCTGCCAATCACCACCAAGTACTCATCTCTGCCCCATAAATCCAGAGTGTCTATCCACAGTGGCAGTTTATTGTGAATGCACTCTAGAATGGTGGCTTCTTGTACTTTCCTAAATTCTTTGTGCCTTCTGATTTTTCTGGATTCTTTTTTTAGATGTTTGCTCCGTGATTTGTCCTTTTTTTCGGATTCTATATTGCAACTCTGTTCACCTTGAATTGCTTTCTTGTTATACACAATTACATTTTACCTTTGTGCTCCACAAAGCTTAATTGTCCTTGGAATGCATTTTTGTGCAAAATAAATCTTTTACTTATAACGATTTGGTGCTTGCCCTTACTCCTAATTGGGATTTGATGATGATATCCCTCTGTAGTGGGCATTATTGGAAGTTTTTGAGACTATGTGCTTTGGAACTCTTTAGTGCCTGGGACTCTTTGTCAATAACACTTATTTAACATCCTTTTATTAATCTATCCCCGCATCCATCAATTTTGTTATTCACTCAATCCAGTGATCACAGGAGATAGAAACCCATTTGGTTGGCATCAAGCATACAACACTGGAAACAAATCTAGGAAAAAGCCCTGGATAGACGATCAGTCCATCACAGGGCAATAGTGCCTGTCCTCTTACACTTTTCTACTATTTTTAATTAATTTTATTCATCTATTATTATTCCATCTTTAAAATGTGATCTATTGGTTGAAAGAATTGTTGGTTAAAATCATAAACAAAAAACATAGGAACACCATTGGAAACTAGGAGTCGTAGTGAACTCATCACTGTCAACTTCCAGACAGTGCTCAGAAGTCATTAAGCAAGCTAACAGAATATCAGGTTATATAGCGCCTTGATGTGTGGAATACAAGTCCAAGGAGGTTCTGCTCAAACTTTATAACACACTGGTGAGGCCTCATCTGGAGTACTGAGTGCAGTTTTGGTCTCCCGGCTACTAAAAGGACACAGCAACACTGGAAAAGGTCCAGAGAAGAGCGACTAGGCTGATTCCAGGGCAACAAGGGTTGAAATATGAGGAAAGATTAAAAGAGCTGAGCCTTTACAGTTTAAGTAAAAGGAGATTAAGAGGTGACATGATTGAAGTGTTTAATGGAGGGAATATGTCCTGTGGATCAAGACTTTTGTTTTAAAATGAGTTCATCAAGAACACAGGGACACATTCAGAAACTTGTTAAGGATAAATTTCATACAAACATTAGAAAGTTTTTCTTCACAGAGAACCATAGACATATGGAATAAGCTACCATGTATTTTGGCAGAAAGTAGGACTCTAGGGTCACTCAAATCTCGACTTCATGGTATAAATAGGGTTGGCGAGCTTGTTAGGCTTAACGGCCTGTTCCCATCAAAGATTTTCTAAAGTTCTGCAACCTGTAAATTCGGCTTCTCAGTGTTGAAAAATTGACGGTGCTTTACTGACTCAGGGTGAGAAAGTATATTTTTAATTAAATGTATCCAGAACAAGCCAAGGTCAAAGCCAGAAGTCAAAACTAAATTCACAACTCAGAACTCAAACACTAGAAACAGAAGCTTAGTTTCTGAACATCAGGAAGACAATAAGTAAAGGTTTCTAATGCATGCATGATAATGTCACCTGAATCACCCCTTCTAGATAGATTCTTGGAAGAAATAACCAAGGAAACACTCAACACTAAAACTCCAAAGAGGTGCTGCCCATAGCAAATGAAATATAATGGCAGGGCGTAATGGTAATAATTTTCACATTCTTCAATCACCCTAAACTAATGTTATTTTTGTTGTTCTTGGTCCTAAAAACACCAAAATAGACCTATACTTCTCTGAATGCATTAAGAGAACTCACAAAAAATAAATGAAAAACTACAGATCATATCAGATGTCATATGAAAAGTTCAATGATGGATAGATAGTTTATGATAGACTTTATTTCACTACATTGTTGCACAGAGCCTAAACAGTAATAGTTCTAGTTGTATAGTACTGTAAAATGTGCAGAGGATGGAGAAATTCCTAGTAATATATCCAGAGAGCAGAGTATAAAAAGCATGAGAAATTTTAGCCTGAGAACAAGACATTCACTCATTATGGCTTAATAATTCATATTTGTTTAACATTTATAAAACAGATTTGAATTTGAAAATCTTTAAACTAAATGATAACTTATCTACTATATCAGGAGTTCCCAAACTTTTTTTGGCCGCAGACCCCTTTACCAAAAACTTTTAAATCTGTCGACCCCCTAGTCACATGCAACGGTTTTTCATGCTTTGATACGTTTGATAAGACAATGCACAGACATGTTTGTGCTACATGTATTTTCATGCATTCTTACGTGTGACTCTTTTAATGACACATTTTACCTTTTGGTTCGCAAGTTTGGTATGTAATGTGTTTTTATCAAAAAAGTGTTTTTTTTAATCATTTTACTTCTTAATTAGGTACCTATTGGAATCATAGATATTTTGAAGTAACAAACAAATAGCAGTAGTAAGGGGGTCTATTTTTGCTGTCGTTGACCTCCAAATTTTTTTATTGAAACTATCGACCCCTAGAAAGTTCAAATCGACCCCAGGGGGTCAATATCAACCACTTTGGGAACTCTTGTACTATATAATAAAATGTTAAGGTCTTAGTGTGTGACTGGTCCCTCCCAGCAATCTGATTGGTCAGTCTGGCTTTGAGGTGATTGGTTTTTGAGACATACAAGGAGAAGTAAAGGCAATGGAGGTGCACTGAGAGTTGCCTTTAAAGAGAAGGTGAGTAAAGCTCCTCAAAGTGACAGAGTTTGAGAAGTAGGATTTCTAGGAATGCACTTGAAAGAGCGTATGCCAGTCAATAGAAGTTCAGACACAGAAGGATACAGAGAGGGGAAAGGTACTGAAGGGCAACAAATAAGGGCAAAAGATATCAAACATTTGCCAGGTAATGTGCCTAGCTCTACATATTTAGAGTTCTTTGTATGTAAGTTTTCAAACCCATGTTATCCAGTTCAGGGTCTCAGGTGGCCAGATCTTCCTTTCTGGAAACAGACTTGGTCGCAGCACGCACACAATGGACATGCTTGCTCTTACAATTGGGCCTGTTTAGAGTCACCAGTTAGCCTAACTGGGATGTCATTGCTGATGTGAGAAGAAGACCCTCTAAGACAAACTCCACATGGGCAGACCCACATATAACACACATGGAAGTGCTAACCAATGTTGTCCTACCATTCTTTCTGTGGAAATGTTCTTGTGAAATTGATCTAAGCTCAGGCTTCATTTATGCAGTCTTCTTTAGTTTTAACTCTTCGCTCTTACTCTACAAGCCTGGAATTAGCTGAGCCACTCTTCTCTGAGTTTTCTATTATGTGCTTTTTAAATATGAAAACCAAAACTGCACATGACATTCAGATGAGGCCTCACAAATGTGTAATATGTCACAATCTTCCTTGGTTTTCACTCGACACAATATGTTATATACGTCAGCGTCTTATCGATGTACAGCATACAACTAAAATTGTAGAAAGTACTGTTGCAATGGTGAAGTAACAGATTTTTTTCTCTGTTCTCTTGTGAAGTTTGTAATCTATACTGAACTAAGAAATTATTTCATTGTTTCCAAAGCAATATGGTTCAAAGTCAGGTGTGCTTGTAAGTTTCTATTATTATTATTATTATTATTATTATTATTATTATTAAGCTTTTTGTTTTTCACTTTACAATTAACATAGTCAATATCTCCTGTTGTCTAGGACATTATTTTGTTCGGAGTTTACTTTAATATGTAGTAATAACTTTATTTTCCTGGACGATAATTTAGGCTATCCTTCTAGGAACATTGTTTTTTTCAATTTATTATTGCACATACTGTAATATATTACTTAATCAAACACTTATCAGTATTCCATATTGCCTCTTGCCTGAATCGATCTTTCATTTGCTTTCCAGAATGTTCTTTCATCTCTAGTGCTCTGTTATCCAGTCTGCTCCTGCATGTCTGATGTTCTTCTATTGTATATTCTATTGTGTCTGGCCAGTATCTTTGGCTAGAATTTTTTAAAAGGTCTTAAATCCTTTTTTTATTTGGTGTATTGATATTTTCTTTTTCAGTCTATATTGCATAAGTGTAAACTCTGAAAGAGAAATTACTTTTGCATTGCAAAGAGTCTATCTGCCATATAGAAATAAAAACTGGCCACTTTGCCTGGTCAAATATTAGAGTGGGCATTCTCTTTTTTTTCTCATTTCTAAATGAGAAACTGCAAACAATACGAAGTGGATCTGTTTCAGACCCACTAACTGTCTGCATAAGTATTGTAACTCCTGTGAGGGGAATTGGGTGACATCTGGCATTGCTGCCCTTACTCCGCCAACCCAACAACCAGCAGACGTATTCAGGGCCCAGGTCTACTTGGACTCCCATATCACTTTAGTGCCATACTGCTGATATTTGATCTGCAGGTCATCGTTTATCTAAACGTGATCCCAATGAAATCAGCCCGTTCTTCTGTGTTCCTATTGATGGCCCTTTTGGGTTACTTTTGTGGGATTTTATTAATTGCATTCTTAGTAGCTCTTAGTCACCATGATGAAAATGATTTTATTTTTTCTATTATAAGCCTCCATGCGACAAGCTCTACGATGTGGGACTAGTGAAATGAAAGCTGCATGCATCACTACTCACAGCTATCGCTTTTTGCCTCTGATCTCCTGGGTAATCCGGAAAGGCGGCTGATTAAGATTGTCAGACCAGCAGTGACAAAGATGACAATAATCCACGCTGAAGCACTTCGTCTCTTTCAAGGCTCATTGGTCTGTTTGTAGCCAGTCCTGAGTTGGCCATCTGAAAGGGAAAGAGCAGAAATGAAGAGAAATGCAGTGCACATTAGAAATTCTGACTTCCTTGGCACAATGAGTAGCAGGTGTGGTGGATGTGTTTGATTCGATCATAAACATCAGGGGCATAAGCATCAATGATAAGCAACAGATGGTGCAATGTCAGTATGGACTGCATACTACCAGGGATTTGATCATGAGCAGCAGAAGATAATGGTATGTCCACTGCCAGTATCATGACAGTGGGCAGAAGCATATCAGAGCAGCCAGCAGAGTACCAGTAAGTGGATCATAAGATACAAAGGAGAAACGTTAATGAGGGCAGAACAATGCCAGTCTGATAATAGCAAGAAACCATACACTAGACTGCCAGTCATCCATCCATCCACCCACCCATTTTACAAACCCACTCATCCCAAGCTGGAGCCTATTCCAGCAAGCAATGTGTGGAAGGCAAGAACAATCCCTGGACAGGGAGCCACTTGATTGCAGGGTGAACATTCTGGCACAAACACACACACACACACACACACACACAATAGATGAAGTTAACAGTGCCAATTCACCTACCCTGCATGCTTTTGGATTATGGGAGGAAACTAGAGCAGCCAAAGGAAATCCACATACACACAGGGAGAACAGCAAACTACTGGGACACACCCCAGTTTCCTTGTTGCATGTGCCAGTCAGTTGATTAAAACCATGATAGTATGATACATTAAAAAGGTTTAAACAGTGTCAATCACATGAAAATGGGTGACAATATGCCAGTGTGGCCTAGCAGAGTATCAAGAAGCTAATCACAAATAGGAAAGATCAATGAAGAGTGCCAATAAGAGGATAGCCTACTAGGCGGCGATACACCAGACTGGCTAGTAGGGTGCCATTCATCGGGTAATAAACATCAGAGGATGATACCTTAATGAAGATAGTGGCCAGCAGAGTTCTCTTCGCCTGATCAGTAACAGCAAAGATTGCAGAACATGACCAACCATAAGGTAGAGGGCAATGATATAACAGTGAGTGACTAGGTAGTGTGCCAGTCACCTCAACATAATGAAGAGAGGATAATACTTTAATGATGCAGAATGGGATACTAGACAGCAATACACTGACTTACTAGAAGAAGGACAATCATCTGATCATGTACAATAACAGAGGAAACATTGAAATGGACAGCAGTGCCTATCATATAATAGTGAGAAGTGGATTTGCCAGTCCAGTATCCATCACCTGATGGTTAACAGCAAATATTGATAGTGTGATAGACGTCCAGAAGTTCAACCCAGCTGGGACACTCTGAGGATAGAAGGATGGGGAGAGGCAGCGGCTTTTGGACACTGCATCCCCCAAAATGCTAGATGGCAGCTCCTCTGGAATGTAACAGTGCCCCGGATTCCTGCAGGACATCCTGGATTTTGGAGTGTGTTTTTTCAGCCCTGTTGGGTACCGTGGGTGCCGTCAGGAGGAGGTGTAACAGGACCAAAGGAGCCAAGCCTCATTCATAGTCAGGAAGTACTCACAAGTCATGAGGACAGGAGCTCCAATGAACTTCTGAGCTGAAGAAAAGCCTGTTCTACACCTGACCTGGAAGTGCTAGCAAGTCATGTGGACGGATGGGCAGAAGCACTTCTGGGTCAAGGACTACATAAAGGACTGTTGGAGACAGAACAAGCGAGCTGGAGTTGTGAGGTAGAAGACAGAACTTGCTGGGAGGTGTGGAGGAGAGAATTGTGTTCATTTATTATTTATTTAATTGTTTATGGTGGCTGTGGTGCTTAAAAGGCACTATTTAAAGAAGAAAACTATTAAATGTCTTCAGGGTGCTTTTACTTTGTGTCCTGAGCATTTGTCTTTTGGGGTAAAGGGGGCAACCGCGACCCTTAGCGTTCACAATAGATAAATGAGAGCAGAAGAGTGACAATCGTTTGATAGTGGGCAGTGAAATAACATTTTGTAGCCAGCAGAGTATCAGTCACAAAATCATCTGATTATATAAGGAAGTTTTAATGAATATTCTCAACATTTTAAAAATATTCTTTAAGAAAGGCACTATATGTAAAGTTACACATAATGAATTTGAGTAAAAAAGGATTAGTCAAAGCAGTGCTTCTGTGGGACATGCTACTCCAGTGACCGGACGGCAGCCTCTGTTGTACCTGTGTGAAGACAGCACTGCTGAAAAGCTCACAAATGTAGTGAGAGTGATTGGTACTTCCAAGAAAGATTCAACACATTTTTATAACTTCTTCCTTTTTAACCCTGCAGGTATGTAGCCATCATCCACCCTCTACAGCAAAGGCTGTCATCCACAGAGACCAAGATAATCATCTCTGTCATCTGGTTCTTGGCCATGTGCCTGGCGTTTCCTCAGTACTACTACTCTGTCACAGCTGACCTGCCAGACCGCGTGGTCTGCTACATTGACTGGCCCGAGTACAAGGCCTGTGACTTCAGAAAAATGTGAGTCTGCAAATTAAGATAAGAAAATTTGTTGTCTGTGTGTGAGTAAGAGTGGGGCACACAGAGAAACATTGTATGGAATATGTGTAGAACTGCTTAAAAAACAGTTTTTAAAATGAATGTGAGGTATTGGCAGCAGTGCTGTAAAGAAACGGTTTGTCTCTAAGATATTCAATTTTTCTTTGATGTTGTCCATCTTAAAATAAATGTAGTTTATTGTGTTGCCAGGCCCTTCAGCTGGCTTCTTGTGCATCCCTTTAACTATGGAGTAAAAGAAGCACAAAAGATGAACCTTTATGAGAATTAGCCATCCTCCCATTAACTGATTTTCTGGATCTGGCTTTTTCTATTATAGAGTTATGAGGTACTGGTGCTTTATGAACCACTTGGTAGCTGGCACAAGAAGGGGGTTAGTCCTAGAAGCAACACACCCACTCAACAAGCCAATTCACAGTCAATGATTAACTTTGCCATTGAAAATGCATACTTGGAGAAAATGAACCTCAATGCCTGGTGCGGTGAGGCCACAGGACACACCACTGTGCTACTATTCCATCCCATTCTTGTAATATGCCCATCCACTATCTTCCCCAGCATTATAGCCAGAGTTACCAGTCAACCCATCATGGACATCTTGGGGATGTGGAAGGAAACCAGAATACCAAGAGAAAACTAACACAGATTGTGATTGAACCCATATCCCTTTTGCTGTGAGACCATCATGATATCCGTAACCTCATATTTTCCATTAAAAGATTGAAAAGAGCCAAACACTATGCACAAACAATTAGTGACACCCATGAGTGAACCCAAAATGAACTTTTTAAAGATGTAGAAGGAAACTAAAATACCAAGGAAAAAAACTTCATGAGCAATGGGTGAGCCCGCAGTCTCCATATAAACAGCATGCGGCTACAAGATTTTGGCTCTAACATCTCAATATCCCATATTTTTCTGATATGTCTGTCTATTTTTAAATCTGCTACTTAGTGATGAGCCAATGTTTAACATGACATTGAGTTCACACTGAAATTTCATGTTTCACTTCCAATTAAATTTGTTTTGTGACCAGTGAAATTTACGCCATTGACACAAGGTCTTAGTTCCTGTCTAAAAGCATTTATTGTCCTAATTCTGTTTGTGTCTGCCTATCATGTAATGTTTCTAATGAAAAAAAAGTTCATGTCACATGTAGACATTTTGTTGAACTATGAGATGTGTGTAGTAAAGTACTTGTTCTAGTAGCACAATAGCCACTTTGCCTATTATGATGACAAGCATAGACATTGTAATCCTAAAGATGCACCTGAGACAGAAACAATGTTCAGTGTGTTCATCCACTATGCCTGGAGTGTGCATATTCTCATCTGCGGGAATCATGAAATGATGTTTGATAGGTAGCAGAGTTCCTTTGTAGTCTATTTCCATGCGAAGACACAGTAATGTGCATGATGATTCATGATGGTGCCCATTTGACATTTTTCATAAACACACCGTGTTCTTCCTCAGTGATGTAAACAAGAGCCAAAAAATAAAATTAATGCTATAGGCATGAAGCCAATATAACCAAATAAAAGCAGACAAACACAGAATTCTGAACACAACTTTATGGTATTTTGGAGGAGATAGAATAGATGGAAAAGATTAGCAAGCGTTGTTAGAATGAAGGGCCCATTATTAGCAAATGCTATTGTTTCTAGTGTTCTAAAGCTATAACCAGGCTTTAAGGAGCAATATTATTTGTTTTCCAGCCCAAAAAAATGAAATGCTTTGTATTGTGAAATCACATGCAAAACAAATTTTACTGTTAATTTCACAAAACCGTATGTAGAAAAATTCTGCTGTTTCACTCACCATCAGTGCTACTTCCATTCTGATATCAAAAGAAACCAAAGCTTAAACACAAGGTTGGACATAATTCTTCCACTGTCAGGAACAGCACACAGAGTCACTCTAACTCTCACTCATTACCTTTGTTATATTGGAAGAAGGACATCTTTTTAAATTTTTAAGATCCGAAAGAAGACCAGGTAACCTATAGCGATGTTGACAGAATATGTACCCTTTACACAGATAGTGAAGAGAGCAAGATTTAAACCTAAGTCCCTGGTGTTATGGGTACCTGAAATCATCCAAGAACTATTGTGAGTGAAAAGAAAATAAGGACGAAGACCATGAGATGTTTTAGCAGGAACAGAGCAAAAACAAAGTCATATATACACTAGGTCAAAACAGGTAAGTCATGAAATCAGAACGTCAAAGTAGAATGAAGAACAGAAAGTCTTTTACCGAAACTAAGTCAGAAAGATAGGGATGCAAATCAACTTGCTTAAAATTAATTATGAAATAAACATCATTAAACCCCCGAAAAACCTAAAGGGCATCTTAAAGGAATACTCCACCCAAAAATAATATTTTTGTTTATGTTCCTTACCCCATGTAATTTGTAGTGATGGCTTAGAAAAATGTTTAATCTCGTAACATCTTTGTATTCTCCTGTGACTGTGTAGCATAGCATGAGGGCATGTGGATATGTGTTTGCGAACAGCACCACTGTAATTGTCCTCATTTGTGACAATGATGAGGCTACCTAGAGAAGGAAAGTAAATGACCTGACCATAAGGTGCCATAACAACAACCTGAATGTCGAAGAAAACAAAGGAGATCATTGTTGACTTCAGAAATAACAAAGGTAGTCACACTCCACTCCACATATTGGCTCCCCTGTCCAGAGATTTAGTAGCTTAAGATTCCTTGGTGTCTAGATCACAGACTGCCTTTCGTGGTTAGTCAATACCATCTGCATAGTCAAAAGGTTTAGCAACAGCTTGCTGCAATAATGAAAGTATCCTGACCAAAAGCATCATGGTTTGGTTTGGTAACCTAACTTGTTAGGATCACAAAGTCTTTCAACGGACTGTCCATACAGCTTCTAAAATCATTCAGGCTGACCTTCCCCAGCTTTGTACCATCAACTCAATCAGATGTCTGAGGAGATCTGAACCCATCATCTCTGATGATAACCATCCAGCTCATTCCCTGTTTCCACTTCTGCCTTCTGGAAAGCACTACTTGAGCCTCACCACTCACTCGGCCCACTTCATAAACAGCTTCATCCCCCAGGCCATAAGGTCACTGAACTTCCAGTGAGCTGATCCTATCTGCTCTGCACTGTGTACTGTACCCACCTGCTGGTTTATATGCTAGTGTACTGCATGTTACTTTTTTAAACTCTTATCTTACTTACTGTATTATTAAGGCTGTTTTTTTTTTATTAATTTATTAATATTTTGTTACTCTTATTTATTTATTGCATTTATTTATAAATCACCGCAACTGTGACACAAAAATTTCATTATACTCTTGCAGTGTATATCACAATAAAGATTCCTAATCTCTGTAATCTAATCATGCAGAATGGACAGAAAAAAGTTTATGATATAATAGAAAGAAATAGTGACCAATGTTGTACAGCAGCAAATGACATGAAAAATGTCCATGTGAAAAAGATGAACAAGATCTGACGTTACTTGTGTTGCGTAATCCGCACTGAACTTAATTGTTGTTGTGTGCTGAAAACTTGTAAAACGCATGTTTCTTTGCTAAAATATTGTTAAAAAAATCATAACAATAGGTTTCTGTTTATGCCCAGTACTTGTGGTACTGACGTTTTTTAACTGAACACGGGACTCTTGACCAATGAATAAGGAGGAGAATTATAACACCTGGAATTGTAAAGCAGCAGCACTGTGCCACTCAGCGTATCGCTGCAAGAACAACTGGTGATTCCAAACTGGTTGGTATAGGCATATACCTGAGTGGGTTCTGTGATCGACCGATGCCCTGACTTGTGCCAAGTGTCCCCAGCCCCTTAGAACTCTCAACTAAATTAAGTCAGTTGTTCTGTTATTCATAATTATAATGTACAATATTATTATGTAAAATTTCAGTGATAAAGCTAAGTGCAGGAGGAAGTGGAACAGTGTGGCAGATGAGTTCCCACCCATCACGGACTTGGCCCCATGAACCAGATCTTGCTTTGTGCTTGGGTCATGGTTCTAAAATCTCCAAGATTGTACATTTTCAAAAGACATGTGGATGACAGAATGCTGGACGCCATTCCTGAAAAGAAGCTTGTCTTCATTGTAAACTGTAATGTGAGAGGCCTGTCGGACTGTAGACATGAAGGCTCAGTTTCCTCCTTTTCTTGGTGCCAAATGGGATGAGAGCTTCAGTGACCAAAGAACAGCTGGAAATGGGGGGCTGGGTTTTTAATCAGCAGCACTGAGTCATAAATCAGGAGTGGTGTGCACAGCCATGTCAGGCAGCTTTGACTTTCCTAGAGGTATTAGGTTCTCTGCAATCTTTGGTTTTAATGACTTCAATCCCCTACAGTATAGTCACTGCAAAATAACCATCTTGACAAAGTGGGGACGTCAGAGTCACCTTACTGGTTTTTCAAGTGTCATACAACACATAAAAAGAATTCAAACAGCTAAAATATTATCAGCCACATTTAATCAGTCACAGATGTCAGAAACTCATTATGTAACCAAGGCTTGGGCTTTTAAACATTCACATTCTATTTGCAAAATTCTACATTAATTACAGTTATTTACACCGTATAATGATTTTCATCATTTATCTTGTAGCCTGCAGTGTTGCAGATGATTTAGAAAGCTCTGTAAGATTAAAATAAACTAAAAAAAGAAGAACAGCTCATGCTGTACATAGATGTACAATGGTAACAAAAGAATGGAGGCTGAGATTTATCAATCTATATTTTATATAGAGTCTTCAACAGAGCACACCATCTCATCTCATCTCTTTATCTAAAATCTCCTTTCCCAGTGAGGGTCACGGTGGCAGCAGGCCAAGTAGGTCAACTCAGATGTCCCTGTCTTCAGCTTAAGATTCCCAGATGTTCCCAAGCCAGCTGAAAAATATGATGCTTCCAGCATGTCCTGAGTATTCTGCAGGGTCTCTGCCCAGTGGGACATCACTGGAGGAGCTGTGGGGGAGCCACTTTGGGGACATCCTTACGACATACCCAAACCACTACAGCTGGATCCTCTCGATTCGATGAAGCAGCAACAGTACATGGAGGCTCTCCTGAATGGCTGAGTTTCTCACCCCATCACGGAGTGTCAGCCCAGCCACCCTGTGGAGAAGCCTCATTTCTGATGTGGATCAACCAAGAGTTTTCACTTTAGACTCAGCTCCCACTTCACCGCCATGAACTAGTACAGCACCGGCAGAACAGCTGCAATTGCTCCAATCCCCTTATTTATTTCACATTCTCTTTTTCTATCACTGATGAACAAGATCTCAAGATATTTTAACTCCCGGCATAGGGAGATCCTAGTACAAAATGAACAGCTCCTTCTGGGAATCGCTTGCTTTTATGGTGCCCAGGGCAGAAAGGACGGAGCTTTCTCTGGGGGATGTGGGTAGAGCTAGAGCTGTTCTCCTGGAGCTGTGGTAGAGACAGTCAGAAGTGGTTAGTGGCAGAGCATCCCAAGGTGGTACTGCTTATCTTTTCAAAGCGTGGATGGTGGCCCCCACACATGCACGTGTGACAAAATATACTGCACTAGTGAGGCCACATCTGGAGTATTGTCTGCAGTTCTGGTCCTCACACTATAAGAAAAACATAGTAACACTTGCCGCTGTGCAGAGGAAAGCAATCAAGTGTGTCCTAAGACTTAAGGACATGCTGTACTCTGTCAGACTTACAGAATTAAACCTGTTTAGTCTTGAGTAGAGGAAACCCAATCCAGTTCTTCAGAATTCTCAAAGACGTTAATAAAGTTGATCCAGCAGAACTGTTTCAACTTAAAGGTGAATCATGCACTCGAGGACACCAATGGAAGATAAGGGAGAGCACTTCTTTATATAGAGAGTTGTGGGAATTTGGATCAAACTTCAGAAACATGAAGTTGAATTGGAAACCTCAGCAACCTTTAAAAAGTATCTGGATGACATATTGGGTCAGCTTAGCTACTAGCTAAACAAACGAACCTGATGGACTGAATGGTGCCCACTTGTTTGTCAAGTTTCTTAGATTGTTTGATGATATTGTTAATGAACTGCAAGGAGAAAAGAAAGACAGACGCCTCTTTAGTTTTGGACTGATTTATTCATTTTTATTGTACATTTCTTCTGTAAGGGTGGCACAGTGTTAGCGCTGCTGCCTCACAATAAGGAGACCAGGGTTATTGTCCTGTATGCAGTTTGCATGTTCTCCCTGTGTTTGTGTGGGGTTTCTTCCCACAGTCCAAAGACATGGAGTTTAGGTGAATTGGTGATCCATATTAGCCCTGTTGTGTGGCTAGGGTGTGTGTGTGTGTCTGTGTGTGTGTGTGTGTTCACCCTGCAATGGACTGGCGCCGACCCCAGGGTTTGTTCCTGCCTTGTGTCCTGTGCTAGCTAGGATAGGCTCCAGCAGACCCCTGCGACCCTGTTCAGGACTAAGTGGGTTACCAAATGACTGACTGACTGATTTCTTCTCTAGTTGTGTTTTCCATTGTGTTTTGACCTATGTAATATTGGTTCATTGAGCTATGATATTAAACAGAGATTATGTTAATGGCTATAAAATTATTATTTGCAGCTCTGCGGAATCATTCAGGTACACCTAACTGCTGGCACTGCGCTGTGTGTTCAGAGGGCTGCTCCCCAGTGTCACACCGTTCACTTTGCTTTAATGAGGACACTCTCTTTTTGAACAAACTAGTGACTGATTTTTGTGAATGCTGGAGGGCAAGGAAGGCAGCCAAATGATGCCTCTGTTATTTCTCAGTTTGTGTTATCGTAGAGTATGTTATTGCAGAGTTTTATTGTATTTATGTTTTATTATAAGATTCAAAGTATCTATATGGTATTGTATGTTCCCCCCCAATAACCAGCTCTTCATGTTAAACACACTAATTCCATTGCATATTATTATCGTGTAAATTATGCAGTACAATATATGCTCTCCACTCAGCTAGCATAACAATATTATTTGTGTCTGTTGTTCTTTAACACATATAAACCCCCATATTTGTTTGAATCACATACTTTGAGGTGTCTTTGCGGGTTAGACAATGACTGACTGACTGTAGGATGGTTCTGGTTGGCAGCAGGAGTTGGGTGTGAGTCCTGAAGTCCCCTGAACCCTAGATCTGACCATGGTTAGTGTGCTCCATGACTAACTGGCATCAAGAAATTCATGGATGACTGGAATTTTAAAAGAGGGACACTTATGATGCCCTTTCCTCACGCAGGTGTAGTAATTCACATCTTTTAGGCTGTAAAACACAGAAAGGATCTTCATTTTGTTACAGAGATGTATAGATGCTTTAAACAGGGCAACTGAATGGGAACTTTAAGGAAATTTAGACTGCACCACAGTACAGAAGCTCAGCATGGAGCAGTAAGTTTTCTTTCTATGTTTTTATGCCTTTGAAATAAGAGGAAAAAAACACACCTGATTGTGTCACTTTCATATTAATGTGATGTCAAGTCATTGTGTCTCGGTGCCAACAAGCACTGTGTACTGTACTCAGAACTAAACCAAAAGCCATGGCGTGGACTTGAACTCAGTTGTGGAAACAAGCCTCTAGTAACGTAAGTAAGAAGTCTACCTGACCAGGTCCAGACAGGATAGAATGGGACAACTAAAAAAATGCAGCAGTTACTAGTTAAATTTGAAAGGCATTACAGTCTGTTTTTCCTCTTATAAAGAGTTTAATCCTGGGGGGTTTTGGAAAAAGCAGATTATGGCATTTTGAGGACTGACAGTAAAAAGTAATCTCCGTGCGGACTCATCTGGTAATATCGTGCTGAATTAATGTGAGAAACACAGATGGATGGAGACCAGAGGCTCTGGGGATAGAAGTGTCCAAATATGGCTCTTCTGCCTTCTGAGGCCATCATAAAATCAGATTTAATTTATGTAGTGAATTAGGGATGGAGAAAATAGATAAAAACTGACCAGCAGCGTGATAGAGCTTGATTTGATCAACTACGCTCATTTAAGTGTAGCACAGAATGCTGCCTGCCAAGGCTTCCACAGGTCCAGTTCTCAAAATCTCAAAAAAAAGTATTTGATAGGCTGGTGACATGAGGTGAGGGGCGTGGCTAACCACCCTCACAGCAAAGCCTCTGCCAATTGCATTCAGCACCTAGATTGCAATATGGAATTGTGTAACATTTCTAGAATCATTGCATCCATAACTGAGAATGCAACCATTGTCTGATTACCCTTGAATTTACATGTGTATTGTTTATTCTGTACAAGCTCTCAATCAAAGCCTGTCATGAAAGATGCTACAAAGAAGGAAGTTTGATGGAAAGTCTCTTAAAACTTTGGCAGTTTAATTGCAGTTTACTTTGAAAGTAAATGTGTGAATCAATTATGCATGGTTTATACTGTAATTAGTACAAATGTATGCTCTGTTCATCGAGTCCAGCAGTTGACAAAGCCTAATTACTATGGAAGCATACCTTATTCTGAAAGCCACCTGGCTTTGTGACAACACATCCCTACCAGGTGTAGCTTTCCGTCTGCTGATCATCTGAACGGCACTGAGTTTAGTAAAAGGCACATTTATCCCAATGAGGATCCAGCAGACCAGTTTGCAGCATGGCAGCACATTGTGCCATGTCTCCACTTTAGACATGGTGATTTGTTTTACTTTACATTTTTTTCATGATCTTTGGCTACTTTTTATTCTCGTAAGATCTTTCAATTTACTGTGCCCACTTTGTCTTGGTTAGATTCTTAGAGATGGGAGCATCACTCTTGGCACCTCTCATGGGTATAAAATTTGAATCGACTACTAGTGTCCCACCACCTCCAATACATTTACAGCCTTAGAGTTGTCAATCGTATTTAGGATAATTCTTTAGAATATGGAAGGAGCTGGACTTCTACACAGGGAGAACATGCAAACACTTTGGGGGAAAGCACCCTACAACCCAAACCAATCAATTACACACCTGTTAATCTCTAATTAAAAAAAAAAATGTCTAAAGGTCACTTGCATCTAACATGAAAGGTACCAACAAACCTCTTAGTTTTTTCTAGATGGATGATAGGAAGAAATATTAAAATCATCTGTGTACTGTCCCTGGCAACCACTAACCTGTCTCACTGACCACGTTAGCCTGCATGTTTCACCCTTGAGACATCTATACAGGATGTTTAACAACAAATTTCAAACCTTTACTTCAACGCAAACGTGTGCTCCCGCGTCTTTGAGAGACCACAATTAGAATAGGAAGGAACAATGTGACCTCCGGTCCTGTGTGGCCACTAGGGGTCGCTGTTGCCCCGTGAAACCCACCAAACAGACGTCCAGGACACACGTGTAAAAGCACGAAGAAGATTTCTTTAATATTTTTCTTCTTGTACAGTGCACAAAGCACCACACCCTCCACAATTCTCCAATACTCAATAATAATACAATGATCAATAATACCAATAAACAATCCTCCACTCCCAGCAGCTTCGTTACCCAACCTCCCAACTCCGGCTCTCCTTGCTGGGGTTTCCCAAAGTCCTTTAAATAGTCTATAACCTGGAAGTACTCCATCTTTTCTGCTGGGTTAATGCCACATCATCCTTCCTTATGCAGTCCGGAAGTACTGCGGGCTTCCGTCCTTGTGACTCCAAAGTGCTTCCGGGTTATCATAATAGTAGGAGTCCCCAGGTCCTTTATGAGCTCCCCCATGGCACCCAACAGGGCTGAGGAGATGGACTCCACATCCCAGGATGCTTTGAGGGAATCTGGGGAACCATTGCTGTCCAGGGGAACTGCCACCTAGCATCCTGGGGGATGCAGAACCCTGAAAAGCCTGTTCTTCCTCCTTTTCTTTCAGGGACGTCCCGGCCGGACTGAACCTCTGACCATCCATGACACCTGCTATTAGAGAAACAGAGAAACTGGCTTCAAGCTTTGACTTGCATCAAAACCAATAACATCTAGTACAAAGTGATACATAGAATCATACAGCTTATGTGGGTTAAATCTTCTTGCAGTCCTATTAGCAACAGCAAGTACGTTTCACTCGTCACTGCCACACGTTACTCCCATAGGCAGAAAACATACAGCCCATATGATTGATAACAGTACATTAACAGAGCATGTATGATTGGGCATTGCTTTGGATTTCATATGGCTCTTTCTGCCTTTGCATTCATTGATACCAGTGTACCCACTGGGAAGCCCCTGCAAAACACCCCTGAGGTGAGGATGGGGCTTCAGGCCCAAAGAGGCCCCCACATCAGATCTTCACAAAAGAAGCCACAAAAATTGGGGCTCATCAGGTGTTTTGCCAAGAGGGGCGAAACATGTGTTGTGTACTCTTTGTATTAGTTGGTAGATACTGTATCAAATATCCATGAGCTACTTCTCGCGACTGAAGAGGACATGGCAGATGTTTACTGACCAACCATAAGTGTTATCCGGTAGGTAACCACCTAAAAAATCATATTGCGAATCAGAACTAAGAATGCAAGGTACTTGTATACTAAACGGATGACAAAGGAAAACACAAGTGTTTTGACAAATTCATAACATATTTATTGGGATAAAAAAAATATATAGAAATTTACAGAAATTAGAATACTAGCGTCCAAATATTCATTTCTGAGGTTGGAAAATTAGAGATGCAAAGGTTGGGGCACCAAATTGAAGAGGGGGGGTTGCATAAGGTTTTCCCCCTACCCATTCTAGTGTTGGGCTCCGTGGGGGAGGATTCACTGCCATCCATTTAGTACACAAGTACCGAATTTAATAGTGTACTCTGATCTTTACCCTGCCAAATAAGTGAACCAGATGCTGTGGTGCAACGTCAGAGGCTTTGCCTCAAGCACTGATGTCCGAGGTTCAATCTCTGTAAGGGGAAGCAAAGGTGTGTACTCCTGATGAACCCCAATAAGGGCAAAAGATGTGTCGTGTATTCTTTGTATTATTTGGTAGATACTGTATTACACATATATAAATACGTTTCTGAAAGCAGAAATAAATATCTTCAGGCTAAAGAAAACAATGTGAAACTGGTTATGATGAATCACATGACATTATAAATTATAAATTAGTGCCTATTACTGAGGCGATGAGAAAAACATTGTTAATAGAGTGCAGAGAGCTCTTTGCAGGCAGTGTGAGGGTCTGCGAGTGCTGTAGAGTCTGGACAGGGTGAGATACGTGTTTGGGACAGGCTGGGCGGGACTAGATGTCTGAGTGGCAGCAGGTTAAGGTAGCAGCAGGCTGGGCAGGGCTAGATGTTTAAGTTTGTTTGCCGGGTCATTATCTGGATGATTTGTCTCCCAGGCTTGGCCTAATATCAATTCCAGTTTCCCACAACCCAGATAATGGAAGGAAAGTTTTAAGTATGAGCTTTCCCAGTGGCTTGTCTTCTAACTCCTTTATCTTTCAGTTGCAGCAGCACTATACAGTGAGTCTAATTAAAGTGCCTCATAATAAGTGGTGCCAGCTAACAAGTGCTATAGGGATGGGGATCTGCAGTCCCAAGCAGACCATGAGAACAAGCTGATAGGTCAAGGCATCAAGGCAGCTTATAGATGCAAGTGACACAGCTTCTAGTAGAACACCATGTTCTTCGGTGCCTCTTTTGTAATCGCAACTGATCGTCAGAGATTTGGAAAGCATTAAGTCTGCCACCCAGCACCATTTAAAAATAGAAAGGCGGAGGCACGCGGCTGGCGGATTCCTACCCTTTATACCCAAGCGGCGAGACACCTGTGTTCTTTAATCAAGCCCTCGCTTCACCATTGTCAGGTTTCACGTTAACGCCAACTCGGATTTACCAGACAATGACACACCGAAGGCAGATCATATTCCGAGAGCATGCAGACCTTACGCTTTGTTTGTACTTTACATTTACCCACCATCTGCTAATTGGCATCCGTCAAAATCTGGAAGCATCGGCGTAACAGTGGCAGAGGCTGCCTGGAGCCTTGCACTGCACATGGGGGGCTCGAATTTTTATTTTAATTTGGATTTCAAAATTAATGGCTTTAACAGTTTAACAGTAAATAGAAAACTCTGGTGCTTCACTTACTTCATTTAAAAGAAAAATGCAACTTGTGACATTCGTGTCTAAAATACAAGTATGTTGGCTCACCGTTGTGTGAGGTACACTGTGCCATTTAGTAGATTGCGATCAAGATCATTCTCAAAGCGTTTTCTTTTTTAGAGGGCGCGAGGGGCAATAAAGAAAGTCGATTTTAGGGCAAATCTTGAAAAACACTGAATTTGTTTCTGAAACCTGAAACCTAAACTTCAAGTTATTTATCTAAGATAAATTCCCATCTTTACCATACCATACAATTTTCTAAGCTTGCGTTCTTCTGAGCAGGGTCGCTTGAATTTGCAATATTTTCTGATGCGAGGTCAATTACTCAGCTGAATATGCGCCGGTTTTAGTAGAAGGGTCCATTTAAAACAAACCACAATAGGTTGCGCTTCTTCCGTCATTACACTAGGGGTTACCGGTGACGGCTGACGCCCCCAGTCCCAGTGACTATCCTTCTTTGTGGAATTAACGTAGTCACATACGACAGATTCTCCCGGGATGGCCTACCCTTTCTAAAACCCGATCCAGAGAGCTCGTGAGAGCGCCATTCGCTGGTGTGACGTTAACAGCGCCGGGCGGAGTGAACGGAAACTAAAGTTACCAGAGCAATCGGACTGATATTTATTTATTTATTAATCAAATAGTTGATTGAAAAATCCAGAGAAAAACAATAATTAATGTCACGGATGACTTTTTGGACTAAAAACACTTGCCACTTTCAAATTGTTCACCTATACATCCAATAAGGAGTGCCGACCAGTTTATAACAGGGTAACAGCTTGTCCAGAGAAGCGTACAGATCGTAACTGAAGTGACAATGTAAACTACAACATAAATGTCGGGAAAAAAATAACATGAATAACATAACAACCCCAAATCCTTTTAATTAATTTGAAATGTCGCTGTTTTTACGGGGGGGTGGGGGGATTATGTGAGCCCACGCTGGCACCATCCTGAACACGACAGCTGTCCATCGCAGTTAAAGCTGCCAGGTCTGCTTTCGGGGAATGTGGAAAGAAAACCAGAGAACCCAGAGATGACGCCAGACAGGCGTATACGACGAACAACTCCGGGCGCGACATTCAAGCTCAGCTTAATGCCGGTAAATGAAGCTGAAGCGCTACCCACAGAGCCGGACTGACGTTTACAATCAGCGGGAACTTTAACGGTGGCCTGCTGCCTGGCCTGGCATTCAGAGCAACCAGTGATATAAACTAATGGTTAAAGTATATACTGTTATTATAATAGAAAACGAGCAGTCAATATTGCTCTGTAGTGGGAACAAAACATTTCGGTTTACCGTTGGCGGGTTTCGTTTCTGCTTTCTGGTTGGATGATTTCTTGTTTTTGATCAAGTTTTGACATGAGTGTGTCTCGCGCTCTGACAGTTAAACAGGAACCTGAGATGAGAGGTGCCAGTGTCTGGTGCTTTTGTGATTAAGTCATATACTGCTCAATAAAATTAAAGGAACACTTTTGAATCAGAGTATAGCATCAAGTCAATGAATCTTCTGGGCTATCGATCTGGTCAGTTAAGTACCAGAGGGAATTGTTAATCAGTTTCAGCTGCTTTGGTGTTAATGAGATTAACAACAGGTGCACTACAGGAGGCAACAATGAGACGACCCCCAAAACAGGAATGGTTTCACAGGTGGAGGCCACTGACATTTTTCCCTGCTCATCTTTTCTGACAGTTTTCTCACTAGTTTTGCATTTGGCTATGGTCACTGTCACTACTGGTAGGTAGCATGAACTGGGCAGAAAGGAACAGGACGAGCACTGCCAGAGCCCTACAAAATGACCTCCAGCAGGCCACTGGTGTGATTGTCTCTGACCAAACAATCAGAAACAGACTTCGTGAGGGTGGCCTGAGGGCCCGACGTCCTCTAGTGGTCCCTGTGCTCACTGCTCGGCACCGTGGAGCTCGATTGGCATTTGCCATAGAATACCAGAATTGGCAGGTCTAACACTGGCACACTGTGCTTTTCACAGATGAGAGCAGGTTCACCTTGAGCACATGTGACAGACGTGAAAGGGTCTGGAGAAGCCGTGGAGAATGTTATGCTGCCTGTAACATCGTTCAACATGACCGGTTTGTTGGTGGGTCAGTGATGGTCTGGGGAGGCATATCCATGGAGGGACGAACAGACCTCTACAGGATAGACAACGGCACCTTGACTGCCATCAGGTATCAGGACGAAATCCTTGGACCCATTGTCAGACCCTGTGCTGGTGCAGTGGGTCCTGGGTTCCTGCTGGTGCATGACAATGCCCGGCCTCATGTGGCGAGAGTATGTAGGCAGTTCCTAGAGGATGAAGGAATTGATACTATTAACTGGTCCCCATGCTTGCCTTACCTAAATCCAATAGAACACCTCTGGGACGTTATGTTTCTGTCCATAAAACGCCACCAGGTTCCAACTCAGACTGTCCAGGAGCTCAGTGATGCCCTGGTCCAGATCTGGGAGGAGATCCCCCAGGACACTATCCATTGTCTCATTAGGAGCATGTCCCAACATTGTCAGGCATGCATACAAGCACGTGGGGGCCATACAAACTGCTGAGTATGATTTGGAGTTGCTGCAATGAAATTTTGGCAAAATGGACTAGCCTGCCGCATCATTTTTTCACTTTGATTTTCAGAGTGTCTTTGACTTCAGCCCTCTGTAGGTTGATAATTTTCATTTCCATCAAATGATGTGGCATCCTTTCATTCCTAACACATTACCATATCAGTCCATAACAGTATAGATATCCAGCAAGAATTTTTTCCCATTGAGATCTGATGTGTTTTCAAAGTGTTCCTTTAATTTTTTTAAATAATGTATATGAAGATTTCTGAAAAGTTTATAATATACTTTGATTTATATGTGGATGTTGTATGGGTTTTGGTATTTGTTACTGTGTATTATTTTGTTTTATTTTTGTTTCAAATTTTAATGAAATGTGGCGTATGGTCACATTTTTAACTTTGTTTTTCCTTTTTCCCTCAGAGTGACTGAATAGGCTACACAAAATGTTTCCTAGTTTTTTGTTTACTAAGTGCATTCTTTAAAAATGCTTGACAGAATCCTGTGACACTAAGACGTTTTCTGAGTGTTTTGTCTATTGGAGAAATTCAAAGTGGTCTTTTTTTGACCAACACTTCAAACTTTGTGGAAGGGTATTCAGCATTACCATCCAGATACTGACAGCGACTGTGCAGATTCCAGACTCACAGTTGAAGTTACAAACATAATGTATGCACCGTGGATTCCACTGGCATGTACTTTTTGTGGTTCAGTGCTTTTTGCACATTTGTTTTGATATAAGTATTATAGAACTACATGGTTTATTTATTTATGAAGTGTTGTTCCACACTTTATCAGAGGTTGTCTTGAGACTGCTATTTAAGAGTGAAATGTACAGTATGTGTAAAAGCTGAATCTACTGTCTCCCCATTCATAAAAAAATCCAAGACACAATGGTGTTTGTTGGTTTGTTTGATTCTGTGCCTGTACAAGAAAACTGATGTATCTTGTGTGGCCTGGCCAGGGTTAGACTTGGGATTCCCGGCCTGAATAAGCTTCCCAGTCCCCACTGCAGTAACATGCCGCCCTACAGTTCTTTGTGTGCCCAGTCCACCGCAGTCAGGGCGTGTAATACTTTACTGATATATCTAAGGCTGTTTCAGAAAAGGGGATTAGAAGATTCATCATTGAATTGACAAACCTTCACAAACACTTCTTTCAAGATGGCCCGTGCCTCATTCTTCCAGTTCTCTTCATGTGTCCTCTAAATTTAGAAGAGCCCACCTTGGCAGCTATGACCTTGAGCGATCCATTCAGAGTACGTGAGATCCTAATGCACGTAGATCTCACTGCGGGGTGTGAAGTGTGCAGGCGGCGCGGTCTAATCTGGAAGCTTAGGAGCACAACTGAAAACTCTGAAAGCTTCAGGTTACACTTCCACAGCTGCGGGCCCCTAACACAGGCCCCCATCTATACCTACAGGCTGCTTTTAAAAATATACATCTCTGCTAAATATGCCATGCACTCCGTGAGAATGAATGACAGAAGATGGTTGAAATGAAAGGTGCTAAATAAATAACAACAGCAATTGCCTTAAATCCATTGGCCGAAGAGTTTTCTTTTTTAAAACAGCTGGAGTTTGCTAATAGGTTTGGCATACATTATATTTAATAAGCATTAGGGAGTAAGTCATGCCAGTTGGTTGCACAGAGAGGAGCAGTGGAGAAGCAGAAGGTGAGAATATTTGTTTTTTCTAGCTTACATCTGTTGTTGTTTGCCCACAAGACACATAAACAACGATACATCAGATAGAAAAGAAAGGGTGTCATCCCCACGGTGCACCAGAACCACTGTGCAAATGTGCACTGATGTTATATCAATCAATCCATCCATCCATCCATCCATTATCCAACCCGCTATAACCTAACTACAGGGTCACGGGCGTCTGCTGGAGCCAATCCCAGCCAACACAACGGCGCAAGGCAGGAAACAATCCCCGGGCAGGGCGCCAGTCCACCACAGACTGATGTTATATTTGGACTCTTTTTCAATATTTCACCACAATGCCCATATATTACCTACTTTCTGTTCAACTGTCAGCAGTTTAGTGGATTGCAAATGTTTTCACCTGTCATTAGTTATTTTCCTATTTCCATCAGTTTCCATCCATCACAGAAGTATAAAGAAACAAAATAAAGAGTTTATGTTCATGTGGGCATCAAGCAGACATTCAGGTATATGTCACCAAATCAAATCCTTTCATTTTTCTGTTACCATAAAATCACTAGTATTACATGAATACTTTAAGGGTTTAATGGATTCACCAAATACTTAGACCCCTTTCATTTCTGCACACTTTATTGTGTTGTAGATTTCATTTTAAATGGATACATGTAATGCTGTACACTAATTATCTGAATCTTCCCATCCATCCATCCATTGACAAAGAGTCACTGCCTATCCCAGCTTCATCTATATCTCTCTATATATATAAAATCCAACGTCTGTCTGTCTGTCCGCTTTTCACAAGAGAACTACAGTATTTAATGGATTTAAATTGGATTTTTTTCTATAACTTGCTTGAACATTCTGGTTGATTTTGCGACTTCTCTCATTGCGTGGTGTATCACAGTTTGCTTGCGGTACTGATTTATTTGTGCGAATGCAAGAAACACGCAGCGGGCCGAGGGGAGGAGAGCGGGGCCCACCTCACTCATACTCCAGCCTCAGGGCATTTCTTACCTCCACTTAGCCAATGAACGAGAGAACTACTTAACGGATTTAGGTTGTGTTTTTTTCTATAACTTGCTTGAACATTCTGGTTGATTTTGCGACTTCTCTCATTGCGTGGTGTATCACAGTTTGCTTGCAGAAGAAATATATTCACACTAATCTGAGACAGAGGCTTCGGGCCAAGGGGATGGGAAGAGTGATGTCAGGAGTAGGGAGCCGGGCCCTCCTCACTGTCCTGTTTCACTACTATGGTGGCGGAGCCACGGGAGACGTCTAGTATATTTATAAAATCCAACGTCTATCTGTCTGTCTATATGTCAGCCTGCTTTTCACGATTTAGATTGTTTTTTTTTTCTATAATTTGCTTGAATAGTCCAGTTGATTTTGAGAGTTCTCTCATCGCACTAAGTATCATAGCTTGCTTGAGGTACCGATTTATTTGCACAAATCCAAGAGAGACATTGCAGGCCGAGGGGTGTGGTGTGGGGGACTCCTGACTCACGCGCCAGCCTATATTCGAGTCGGTCTACCTCTCACCACGTGTTGGAGTGTACCTTGTCTCTGCTTAGCTAGCAATACCCGTTTGTTCAACAGGCATGATCATTCTAGAGATTGTTAAGGAGTAACGTCTGACATTTTTGAGAGCGAGACCAGAGCTACTGTGTTTTAGAGGGTAGCTGCTGATTGCAAGAGATATCACAGCCACGTGCTTTTCTCCCCATGCGGGGGACTCTCTCCCATCATACCTGAACACGATCAAATGTAGAGGCAATGTCTATTGATTTTTAAAGTTTGTCCTGTTTCACTACTACGTGGGTGCGACCGCAGGGGACAGCTAGTTAGACACAGAGCAGAAGCCAGCTTTGAACAGGGTGCCGGTCCGTCACACAGCCCCCTCACCCAAACACCCATACTAAAGCCATTCTAATTCAGGGTTGTGGGGGGCTGAGTGAATTCTAATAGCACTGGGCACAAGGCTGGAAGAAACTCGGCACAGTTTACCAGTCCATTGCAGAACACACTCTGCCAATCCAAAGTAACCTACTGGAACTTTCACTGTAGTCTTGCATTGCAGCCACAACTCGAGGACAATCTGCATGTTGCTAATATTCTCGGTTCTGATCATGAAATACGGAGCCATCACTGATAATTTCATTGTGTATATCAGCTTCAGTTTCTCAATTGTTTCCCTGTTTTTTCCCCTTGTTGATAAGGCCTGTTGTGCACGACACACAAGAGGTTCCAGCCATGGCTCTGCTTTATCTCTGAGTCTCCTTCATACCACGACTTGGTTGTGATAAAGAGATCACATCAGATGTGGCAATTCCAATTTTACAAATCCATGCAGAAACACAACAGCTCTGAAACATATGGGAAATTCATTATTATCTAGCACTACTGTTTTACTCCTTCATGCCGATTAAAAAATATGCAAATAGTTCATGATCCAAATAGGCTGATTTCATGGTAACTTATGCTTTATTATTTCTATTTTAAGTGACTTTGATGTAGGAATAATTTAGTTCTCAGCTATATAACAGACATTTTTAATATTGCTGTGCTTCACCATGTTAAATTGTAGCAGAGGTTTGGTTTTTTTTTATTATGATTATTAAATTCAGTATATAATGGATTGAAGGACTGAGAAAGTCTGTAAAAAGTACAAATAAAAAATGTAGTGTCAAGAAACTCTGTTTATCATTCACTAATGCTTAGATCCCAGCTATCTGTTTTCATAGCACACACATATTGTAGGTTATGATTAGCATTAAGAAGGGATTAGAGCTGCCCGTTGAAGTTTATAACAGTTTTACTTTGATTTAACACTCTATACTTTCAGAGTGCTAATCTGACCAACAAACAAAAACAACTGGCAATGAATACATACAATACAAAAGTTAAATATCATTAGAAATGTAGGCCTTGCATACATTGGACTAACAGTCAGCATTGCCAAAGGGTTAATGGCCAGTAAACCATTTCTCAGACATGATGGGAATACTGGTGAAAATACACGGCTCTGTCAGGCCCACAATTCTTTGCATACACAGAATGCCTGACAGATACAGGCCAGCTGTCAACCTGCCATTGCTGGGCAGACTAACTATACACAGACAAGACCACCCAGGCAGGTGTCCAAGACTTCAGTGGTGACCTTTGACAAAAGTGAACAGATTAAAGTCCAGAGTTACCCCACCATTGTCATTGACAAGGAATGTCCCTCATGTGTATGCTTTTCCAGTTTCTAGGCTTGCCATTCTCTGTCTCCTTAAATCAATTGTGTGATTTCAATTTGTCAGTTTGAGGCATCCATCTCTCCATTTTCAGTACTTGCCTAATCCAGTGGGCTGAAAACAGTCAGAGGTAATTGCAGCACTTCAGAGAACATTTGATGAATTCTTTATAGCAACCATGTAAACTGTTTGTTTGTTTGTTTTTGATCAGAAAAATGATCCATCTGACAAAACTGAAAGAGTCCAGGAATGGCTCTACAGCAGAAATGTATTATGGCTTTAACTCTGCTGGGTGCCATGGTGTAGGAAAGGAGAAACACCATCAGGTTAGCCACTGGAGCCGCAGAGAGAGCCACCAGGCGGCTCTGGATTAAGAGGGCAGATCTGTGGGCAGCTGCTGATGGGCCACAAGTTGAGGCTTGAGCAATCCCACCTGGGTCACTTGGGTAAAGGGGTCTGATGCTGAACAACTTGAAACACCGATGACCCCAGCTTATATAATTCACGATGCACCCCAATACTGCCATAGGATATGTTTCACAACAAAACAACCAGCCTGAGACTGAAAATGGCAAATCTTCAAGATGAAGTTTACTGTTTTTAGTGAACAAATACCAAGAGATGACAGGCTTTGTACCGCAAGCACACAAAGGAGGAGCCTCTTGTCAGAATACACGAGTTTTTAAGTACCAAGCAGAGTTTCGAACAAGAGTAAACACTGCGTTCAAAAAAAGCAGGAGGCCTTAATGATCAATAAAATTTCTTTTAACTAACTAAACCAATTTATTTCATGAATTTATTCTTTTTATCATGTTTCATAGCCAGGATACATACTGTAGTGCACCATCACCTTTTATAATGTCGAACTACCTTATAATTGGCATCAGACATTGGTAATAACAACATGGCTACATCAAAAAAATTAAATATAGAAAATAGAAGATGCTGCTAGAATGAGATGAAATAAATAATAATAATAATAATAATAATAATAATAATAATAATAATAATACTGCGGTGGGTTGGCACCCTGCCCGGGGTTGGTTCCTGCCTTGTGCCCTGTGTTGGCTGGGATTGGCTCCAGCAGACCCCCGTGACCCTGTGTTCGGATTCAGCGGGTTGGATAATGGATGGATGGATAATAATAATAATAATAATAATAATAATAATAATAATAATAATTTCACCTGCACTCTCTGTTTGAACCGAACAAACAGAATATTTGAGTTGTATGATTGTAGGACTGGAACAAAAAAGTCCATCATGACAGAAATACAAGGCATGCAAGAAAGGAAAAAAGTATGTGACTTTTGTTGAGACTTAAATGGTGAAGTTTCAGGTGAATGTTAGGATCAATCAAACTCTATGGACAGATAGAGTTGTGGGCATAATCGATATGTGAGACACCCACAACAAATTCACAAACATGAGGTGCTCTTTTTAATAATTACACACTAAATTGAGCCATCTTTTCCTCGCATTTCATCATTTCTACACTCTGCACCACCTTCACAAGGGGAACTGCTTTATCTGCCTCCACTTCTCATTTTGTCTATTATTACTTTTTCTTGATTATGTCAGAAGTTCATCTTTAGCTAATTGGACTGCCAAGTAACTTGCCCTGTGGTATCTCAGCACAACAGATAGATAGATAGATAGATAGATAGATAGATAGATAGATAGACAGATAGATAGATAGATAGATAGATAGATAGATAGATAGATAGATAGATAGATAGATAGATGTGTGAGGCACTATATAACCCAAATTTTATAGGAAAGATTTAGCACCAGACTAATATCTTGGTATTAAAGTGGCACAGATCAGAATACTGAATCGACTGTCAAAGCCAGAAGCATTAATCCAAAGTCGTAGCTGCAAATGGCCTTACAAAAAGGTCCTTACACAATTGAATACATGTAACTAACAATAACCTTTGGTGTTTGTTTCATTGAGAATCGAAACGCTGAGATGCTTTGCCATCTGAAGGGTGGGACACAATGAAGTCGCACATCATATGACTCCCAAAATAGCTGCTACCATGATAAGTGAGTCTCAAAATAGCATAGACTGTTACACAAAATCTTGCCACAATGATGTCACTCATATGACAATTAAAAACCACAAAAAAAAAAAACAAAAAAAAAACCAAAGCCAAAAATGCATTAAGCTGAATTTTTGGACCACAAAGTTATCACACTTAGCACTACTTAAAGCAAAAATCCCTAACTATATTTGAAAAAGTATTGTTTTATCTCTTTCATGAATATTACTGACAGCTTGCATAGAGTAAGCAGTGTGTGAAAATAGGGTCATGTTGCTGACGTCATGTGTTGTGGTGCTAGTGATCGTGTGAGTGATAATTATTAGTAACAAGACGTCCACGGTCATGTCAAAGAATGTACAAAAATGGTGGTGAGCCTAATGTTATTTTTATCATTGTTCAATAAAAGTTAATTTCAAAAAGCATTTTAGAAGTCCGGTAGCACTGCTGCCTCGCAGTAAGGAGACCTGGGTTCGCTTCCCAGGTCCTCCCTGCGTGGAGTTTGCATGTTCTCCCTGTGTCTGCGTGGGTTTCCTCCCACAGTCCAAAGACATGCAGGTTAGGTGCATTGACAATCCTAAATTGTCCCTAGTGTGTGCTTGGTGTGTGTGTGTGTGTGTGCCCTGTGGTGGGCTGGCGCCCTGCACAGGGTTTGTTTCCTGCCTTGCACCCTGTGTGGGCTGGGATTGGCTCCAGCAGACCCCCGTGACCCTGTAGTTAGGATATAGCAGGTTGGATAATGGATGGATAGATGGATTTTAGAAGTCCAGTCATGCCAAAATAAATATCGTCATCATTATTTTTTCTTTTCAATAAGTCGCAAAACTGTCTGCTTTACCAATTGTAAAAGAAACCAGAAAGTTCAATTGAGTTGGTGGCTCATTATTAATCGTCCAAATTTATGACCTGTGCCAATCCTTCAATGTTTGGCAGCCTGGTGGTTGTAGGTTTTCCAGCACACTCATTAGTTGTGTTGCTAGCAAACCCATCACAGCTAACAATGGGGTTTTAATTCATCATTTCGGCATCACCAAAATGTTCAGGGCCAACATCAGACTCTGGTACATTGTGCAGTTCTGGTTGTTTCATTTCACTAATGAGTTTTTTTGTTGAGACATCATTCACACATTTCTTTCCCTTACAATGAGACCTACCCCAAATAATAAATTCAGTTGCCTCCTGTTAATGTCACATATTTTGATAAAATTTGAAGTTCATCTTCTTATCTTTTGTTATATCAATGTATGTCTTAAAATTGCTGTCTATATATATGCCTTCCAATTGTTTTAAAAGTTAAATGACTCTAATAGTACTAAGGTTAACATTGGTGGCTGTGTAAGTTTATAAATAATTGATATTTTAATCAAGAGACATTGGCACTGTGCCTGCCCCAAACACTGGGAAGCAAGTCATTACTAGAACATGAAAGTATATGATTGGTTCTTCATCACTTTATTTCCTCAATTACTTTTTTGTATGTATTTAAATATAGAATTAAACTCACTATGTTTTACCTTGCTCTTCTTTCAGGTACTATGTGTGTGTTGCCATTCTCATTTACTTCCTGCCACTCCTGGTAATGGGCTGTGCTTATCTGGTAGTTGGCATCACGCTCTGGGCAAGTGAAATCCCTGGAGACTCCTCTGATCGCTACCGGGAACAGCTAACGGCCAAACGCAAGGTACCAGTGGTGTCTGTTTTGTGAAATCCATGCCAACCCAAAATGAAGCCAACTGGCTCCAGAGAGATGAGAGGCTTATATTTTCATGGCAAGCAGACACTATGGTGATGTGCCCAAGACTTGTCACCAGGTCATACATTGAAAACCAGATGCTGCTCCTCTGTATGATCCTAAAAAAGTTACTTATCCATTAAAGCTGTATAAGCAGCATTCTACATTGAGCTGTTAATGTAAAGAATGTTGAAACACTTATCACTAGTTAAAAGCTGAATTGATTGTAGAAGAAAATTGTAAATGGAAAGTTTCAGTGAAAGAGTTGAAAACTCAAAGATTATGTTTATGAGAATTGTGACCAGTTGGGGTGCTAGTGAGCCCCCAAACCCCAAACACAGACAACCCAACACAACTCTGAGTTTAAGTAAATAATTCTTTAATCCACAATGCTCCAAATAACAATTAATCCAGCCAATACACAGACTTCAAGTGCTTGATTTCTTCCTTTCTCCTTTTCTTTCTCTTTTCTCCTCCAGTGAGCTGTACCCGCTGCCTCCCAACTCTGACTCCTTGAGCTATGGCAGCAGTCTCCCTTTAAGGTTAACTTGGGAGCACCTTTGGTGACATAGCATGGCCAGTTGGAATTACTTCCAGGTTATAATAAGACAGGGAGGTCTTCCCCTGCCGTGCCCTCTATCATTCCCATTCTGAGCTCCAACTCCCATGCAGCCCTGCGGGTGTCCAGAATGGGACTCTATATGAGGGACCCTGCCACCTAGTATAATGGGGGATGAACTGCTCCCTTTCATCCACTCTTGCTGGTTCCAGTAGCCTGAAGTCCAGTCATACCGTCATTTTTTCAATTATGTGGCTAAAATGTCTGCCTTAGGGCATCCCAATTGGGAATGGAATCATAAGGCATCCCAGCCACGTACTGCCCCCCTTTATTCCATCCTTCCTTAATGGCATCTCAGCCAGGAAAGGAATTTACCTCCATTCCAGGTGGGATGTTCATCTGTTCTCTGGGTCATTTACAGTTTGTAGGGTATCACCTTGCAGAACCTGAAACAAGCACTTTGTCCAAAATCACCCTTCCTTTTTGGAAGCTGAAACATTTAACTAATTACATTGCATGAATCAAATTTAAATGTGGTAAAAGTAGAAGTCATGGTGGGGCCCTCCTATTGTGTGTTTGGTCCACTATGAGGGTTCCTACTGGAATGAAAAAGATTTAAAGAGTCCTGTTAAATCCATGTGGAATGTGGCATTAGCCTCCCAGTGGTCCTGAGTCTCTCATCATTTTAATTTGCCAGTGTACAGTTGATGATCCTTTCCTTTCCACATACCCGGCCCTGCACTTTGAAGTAATAATAATAATAATAATAATAATAATAATAATAATAATAATAATAATAATAATAATAAATTACATTTATATAGTACTTTTCTAGCTACTCAAAGTTTTTCACATAGACAGAGGGGAGCCACTTCAACCACCATCAATGTGTAGCACCCACCTGGATGATGTGACAGCAGCCATTCTTGAGCAAAAACGCTCTCCACACTTGAGTTATTAGGTGGTGAAGGGCTAAAGGAGAGAGAGTTAACTAATAATAGACATGGATTGTTTAGGAGACCTGAATGGAGCAGGCCGTGATGGTCAATTTAGCCCAGGACATCAGAGTAGACCCTACTTTTTTCAAAATATGCCATGGGATCTTCTGTGACAACAGAGAGTCTGGACCAGGCTTTTCCCAGATGGTCTCTCACCCAAGTAGTGACCGGAGCAAACATACTTAGCTTCTGGTAGATTGCCTGTTCTAAAGTACAAGTGGTATGCACATTAACCCCAGAAGTCTTTTGTAAGGAGATCCACTTGGCACCTCTCAACTCAGATACAATCTGTCATGGTCTGTGCTCTTCAGTTCAGTTGTAGAATGGTTTGCTGTTTGCTCTGAAAGGCTAGATGTAGCCCAGCTATTGGCTGAAGAGTAAGTGCTTCTAATTCTTGTAACACATCATAGGCAACATTTAAAAAGTTACACCTTAACATTAAACTGAACTGTAATCAGTGCACACTTGATTCCATGTCAAAGGTTAGCCAGCACCTACTGTCTGCAAAATCACTTACATTGAGGTTTAAATAACACAATCATACTGGGATCAATAATAATGGGACCTCATTCATGCACTTAAGAAAAGATGTCCTGAAGCAAACCTCAACCCTAGATGCCTCTATTGAAGTTTGCAGGCCATTGAGAAAAGCACACAATACATCCATCTATTTCCTAGTTCCACATTATCCATGTGAGACCCTTAAGAACATGGATGCTATTGGAGTAACAAAGAGACCTGTGAAGGAAGCAGCTCTGGATGCCTTGCCAGTCCATCTCAGTCATCATCAAGAGCTCAGCAAGTGATACTTATACTGAGTTATATTCAGCATTCAGTTTTGTGTTGGCTAACTACTGTTTAATGAGGCGATTTATGAATAGCTAATCCTTTTCAGAATCCTAATTGAAAAAGCTCATTCCACATAGGACTGTTATGTAATAGAGTAGATTGTGTTGTCTCTGTCATTTCAAACTCTGTGTGTGCCATTTATGTGAATCACTGGATTAAAAATGTTTACTTTATGTAGGCCTGAAAAGGACTTGGATTTTAAGAGTAATCCTTAACTGTCTTACAGGTTGTAAAGATGATGATCACAGTGGTGTGCACCTTCGCTGTCTGCTGGCTTCCTTATCACGTCTATTTCCTGCTCAGCGAGTTCTTCCCCAAAATTTACCTGGAGCGTTACATCCAGCAGGTGTACCTGGCAGTCATGTGGCTGGCGATGAGCTCAACGATGTACAATCCCATAATCTACTGCTGCCTGAATGACAGGTCAGGGATCTGGGAAAGGAGGGGATTGGTTTTAAAAGAGAATAAAAGAAGGTGAAAGAACTTTCCTGCAGATCTGGGTAGAAAATCCAATCAGGGATAAAAGGAATAGAAACTGAGTAAAATTAAACTAAGTTATCAGGTAGAGCCAGACTGCAAGATCCTACTGCTGAAGGGATTGATGGAAAAGTGTGAAATTAAATAAAAGTCAATATTTGGTGTAGGTCTTTGTTGAACGATCTGTGATTTGGCAGAAGGAAAAGAATTTTTCAGAGGTTCAGCAGTGATTCTACCTGTCAAACCTATGAAACCAGAAATATAAAAATAAGAATAAGAAATGGAAATGGAAAAAAGGATAGAAGAACACATCTGGGTCTGTTAGTGCTTACAGATTTTTGTTTGTAACAATTTTGTTCCTGTTTTTGTTAGATGAAATAATACACAAGAGCATTCTTCTCTAAAAGTTCTTTCTTTTAAGGGATTGCCAGTATGACCTTGTTTAGGAATATGATTTTATTAAGTAGAAGTAACCAGGAATGTTACAATTTGTTTTAGTCTTCTTTCTTTTATTCAAAATTCCTTGTTAAAAGCATTTTCTGGACAATAACTGGAGCATAGAACTTTGACGTTTGATATTATTATTTTATTACTTGAACTTCTAACCTCTGTAAAACTAGCTTGACTAACCACAGAAAGAGGAAATGCTAGTAGAGACAGAAAGCAGTTTTAGAGAGAGCTGATCTTTCTTCAGTCAGAAGGGCAAACAGGTTTTGCAGACAACTTGAATTTAGAGAATGGCCAAAACTTGACTTAGTAGAACTATATATTAAGAAAGTTCTAATGATCATTTTTGGACTTTTCAAATGCATAAAAAGTGAAAATCTCGAACCTTTGGTTATCTTCGTGCACGCACACCTTGTGCTAATATGCTTTGTTGAAATGATATTGGTGAGCTAGAGGTTTAAACTTGATAAGCCTTAAAAAGTCATCATCTTAAAGTGTAAGTATGAACTGAAGAAAGGGAGAACCAGGAAGAACACAGCCACCATGCAGTAAGACAGAGAGATATAAGCTTCACATATTGACTACTGGACCATTTATTACACCAGGACACTGCAGTATCGGTCTATGCATACATGATAAAGAACAAACTCTATCAAAACTCATTAAAAATGTAAAAAAAATTATTAGAAAACAGGAGTTTTATTATCAGCAGTAAGTCTGTCAAAAATTGAAACTGTTACCTTTATTTCCACAAGCAATATGACTAAAAGTCTGCATTTGAATGAGAAAACTTGGAACATGGCATCACGCAAAGTGCAGGCTTAGAAGCACATTTGCACCAAATTTAAAAGTTTTCTTTGCACTGTCCGCGCTTGTTGCACACCACACATTTGGTAGTTGGTGACTGTTTAGACTCAATGGGCAGCAGAATGTCGATGCAGTTCTGTCCCTGTAGTCGGGACAAGTCAGATGCCTTTTGATGTAGAAACACCTTCAGGGGAACTATCATCATCAGTGCCAGAGCCTAGAGGTTTCTCATCAGCCAATTGATTGTCACTATCTCAATTTCTACCGTTATCATCGCAATATTATTCATCTTGCAATAAATCTAAAAAACTGCAACTTTATACCTGTTTTCACAGCAACATACAGTAACTACAAACTGTCTATTCATAGCATTATTTTCCACAAGTTGCTGTGGTCAAAAAAAAAAAAAAAAAATTGCCTATCCACCAAATGGCAGTTCATAGCAGGTAACTTAGTCATGGCAGCAAAGCTCACCAACAAGCTGGCTGCCTCGGTAGTGGTTGTATACTAAGATACAACTTCTCTCGTATGTCATTTTTGGACAGGCTCAAAGAGATATGACTTAACTCATGTGTTGTGTTCAAAGTGTTGATGGTCTGAATGCCACACACATCATCTATGGCAGCTCCTGAAATATCCAGGTTTCATTAATTTTGTTACACCCAATTACATTTATTTTGGTGCATTAAGAATATTTAAGAAAGTTAGAGACTATAATGACTGAAAAAAATGTATTGCCTGCTCTTGTCGTTTGTCTTGTTGCTCCATCTTGCCATCTGGGGTAAAGAGAAAAGAAGAGACATCTTCTAACTGGAGAGATGTAGACCAGTAGCATTCAGTTTAGAGCGGAGTCAGTCTGTAGTCCCAGGAGCAAGTGCACTGTGTCTCCTTCAAGGCCAGGTGAGTGCAAGGATAAGAGAACAAGAGTTAGGGTGGAGGGCAAATGTGTAGGTCTATTTACCAGCGACTCTGGATGTGACACAAAAGGAATCTATGTTTTAGGATAGAGTCACCCCAAAACCCCTTCATGATGAAACAGACTTGTAACACCTCAGAGAACTAACCACCTCAAGCAACTCTATAGTGCCAGGAAGCTTTGCAACTGGATGGCAAATTTCAGATTACAAAGTCATTACAAAGTTCATTTCAGTTTACACAATCATCAAAAGCAAATAAAAGGAAGTAATGATTGGCTAACTTTTGCTGTCTATCATATTTAAGCTGAAAGCTGATTGATTGAAAGTCTAAATCACAGACATTTTTGCCACTAGTGACGACCATTGTGATGGCATGCAATTGAACCACCATGCAAGTTGAGCTGCTCTGTTTATTTAAGGAATTTTACCCTGAATTCGATGCATCATTGTCTTGCCTACTCAACTTTTTACAAGTATCCTCCTATTTCTTTCAGGTTCCGGGCAGGATTTAAACAAGCTTTCCGCTGGTGTCCCTTCATCAAACCTGGGGATTATGAGGGCCTTGAACTTAAGTCCACGAAATACTTGCAAACCCAAAACAGCATGTACAAAGTAAGCCGCATGGAGACAACAGTGTCAACCGTTATTAATGCCATCGATGATGAAGTTGAGGATAGTCTGAGAACCAAGCGTCTCTCCCTTGATCTCACATCCAATGGCTCTTCCAGAAGTGCATCCAAAACAATGTCAGAGACATCTAGCTTCTACTCCAACACCAATATGTCCTAAGAGAGGCAGCAGAGAGAGGAGACGAGCACAACATGAGCCAGACCAGCATTCATCATTAAATTGCTGCCAATCATTGTCTCTTGGTACTTTGCGTGTTGTCATTACACAGAGCAACAAGGGCAATTCTTTGGTCTGCAGCTCATGCAGCTCTATACTTTTGGAAATGTGTGCCTCTTTCTTTGAATTTCTCAGTCCATGGCTCGATCCAGCTTTTAAGGCAAAGAGCTCAGCTATGGATCTGGGTACTCGGTTTGTGTTCAACAATCAGTACCATGAGTACCTGATTATTTAGGTGAGGATGGAAAATTTGCCTGGTGATAAGAAAGTCAAGGCAAAGGAAATCATTGTGACAAGAATGACATTAAGCTGATCTAGATCCACCTCAAAGCCTAAATTGTGAACAATAACAAATATGGTGAGGAAGGATGACTTCAACAAAAGCCAACTGGAGGACGAATCTCTGAAGGAATAGCAGTAAGATGGAGGAGTCTTCTGCATATCATGAGGCAGTATTCTTTTAGTATCACTCTGACTGTTGTGTAAACAAGTTTACAACTTTCCATATAAAATATAGTAGTGCAGACTGAGTCTCCAAACCTTAAACGTTTGCCCTGGATCAGAAGACTGGTTCATCTTGATCCTTTAGATAGCGCAGTACCAAGAACAGACAGAAGTAAGAAGGCTCACTATATGATGTACATTGTAGCCGAAAAATAATTCTGCAGTTCCTCATTTATGCTAGAAATCAGATATGGGTTCTGTCTCTTGTCAATTGTGTTCAACATTCATGGCATTAGTTTGGGAAACCATCATTGTGAAATGGAGATTCCAACAAAATTCTTCTTTTGGGCCCTGATTGATGTTCCTTTTTCTGTTTTGATACAAAATCTTGGATGTACCTGACTGATATTTCTCTGGGGATGAAGACAGATGGGGGTCAAGTGAGATGCCTCATTTCCCTAAAGGATCATTTTGCAGACAATTTGATTTCATCAATAAAAAACAACATGCCAAGTGTCCCACTCAAGCACATCTTTTTTTTTGGATTTTTCATAAAAACATACATGAATGTTCTGCCATCTGTGGTATTTTTTTCTGCAATCCTCCCATTATTATTTAATGGAGTATTTGAACCTAATTTTTTATTAAAAAGACATAAAGACTGGATGTCCATACCACCTACAAGTGGTGGATAAATAAATGGAAATACATGTGCTTTGTTTCAAGTGAGTTGTAGCTATTGTAACTGTCACGGATAGGCAAGTGAGCACCATCTTATAATAGATATATTATTTGTTTCTCTCTTGGTTACCACCTATTAGATTTTCATAGTACTTTTGTTTCAGATGAACATTTTTTTTTGATTCAAAAATATCTTTTGTGTGATAAGCCACTCAAAGCTGGACTATTGACCTCTGCTATAAGCTATTATTTCAAATGCATTTGTTTTTTTTTTCAAACTGAAAGGAAAATGATTATTTTTCAAAAATATATTAAATGCTCAAAGCTTGTTCATTAATAAAAAAAATGATGCAGAATTTGCTGTACAATAGGTTGTAAAATAACAGTCAAAATCAGACAGAGAGAAATGTAATTTCCAGGTACAGTGACAAGAAAAAGTGAACACTTTGGAAATAACTGCATTTATGTATACATGTGTCTTAAAATTTATTCTGATATTCATCTAAATTAGAAAAGAAACAAGCAGAATACGTTTTAACTTATAACATACAAATCATTGAATTGTTCTTGAATACATCATGCAAACATTCACAGGTGTAGGCTGGAAAAAGTATGTGAACTCCTAGGCTGATGATTTCAATAAAAGCTAACTTTTAGTCAGGAGCTGGCAAACCTGGAGTCCAGCCAATGAAACGGGACTGGGGGTGTGGTTTAGAAATACTTTGACCAATAGAAACAGCTCCAGCTGTTAATGTATGTTTCAAATAAAAAATCTCAGAAGAAATGTGATCTGGAATTGTTGATTTGTATAAAACTGGAAAGGGTTATAAAGTCAGATAAAATAGATAGTCATCAGTTCACAGTTAGACAAACTGTGTATAAATGGAGCCCATTTAGTAGAATGTCAAGATGACTTGAAAGGCACAATGCAAAATGTTAAATGAGGTAAAGAGAACTGTGGGCTTGAAGAAGTCATTGAAACTGATTAACATTTCTGTTCATGCACCTACCATAGAGAAACTTTATTGAACAGGAATGGAGTCCATGACAGGATATCAAAGAAGAAGCAACTCATCTCCAAAAAACATTGCTGCATACCTGAGATTTTCCAAAGACCACCTTGACACTTCACAGTGCCATCGGGATGATATTTGTTGACCAATGAAACTAAGGTTGTATTGTTCTGAAAGAATATGAGGTAGTATGTCTGGCATATAAAGGGTGCTGTATACCAAAATTAAAACCTCATCCTGATGGTGAAGTATGGTAGGGGGAGCATCATGGATTGGGGCTGCTTTACTAACTTGGAGCCTGGTCAGCCTGTCATCATCAAGGAGAAAATAAATTCCCAAGTTTATTAAGATCTCCTACAGTATAAAGTCAGGGCCAGCTGAAGGCCAGTAAAAGTTGGGTGATATAGCAGACAATGACCCTGAACATTAAAGTAAGTCTACTACAGAAATACAGAAAATCCACCATTTGGAGTAGTCTAGTCAGAGGCCAGATCTTAACCCAACAGAGATGCTCTGTAATGACCTTAAGAGAGCCGTTGACAGCAGACAGCTAAAGAATATGGCTGAGCTCAAGGAGTTCTGCAATGAAGACTGGTCCAGAATCTCACCTGAAGATTGCACCGATTTGATCTCCAGCTATTTGTTAGAGGTTATTGTTGCCACAGGAAGTTCAAACAGTTGTCATATCCAAGGCTTCACATACTTTTTCAACAGCAGACTGTGAATGTGTGATGGGTTTGTTCAATAAAGACATGAAAGATTAGAACTGTTTGTTATTAGCATAAGCATATTGTGTTTGACAATACCTGGGGCTCAGATGAAGATCAGATAGCAATTCATGACCAGTTAATGTGGATATCCAGGTAATTCCAATGCGTGCACATACTTTTTCTTACCACTATATTTTGGTTGCTGCTTCATTTTTATTGTTCTTCCATAACAGGAAATTTTACCAGAAATAATTCATTTCATTGAGTGCACATAGTTGGCTATTTCTAAACATGTTCCAGTATTCCATCTGGGCAAGATCTGAAAAAGGGTAGATGACTTGGTAAATTGTTTCAGATTCCCATAGCCATTTGTGTGAAAATGTGCTTCCTGGTTTCCATCGTGATGTACTTCTCATTAATTTTCACAAGGTGTTCTTTGAATAGATTATTTAACTAAAAGAATTCTGCTGCATTAATACTGTGTTCACAAGCGCTGGGAGTTTTCCGAGTTACCATTTGTTAGATCACACCTTCTCGATTTGTGGTGTTTACATTCATTTCGGGGTGATTTGCTGCTCGGGTTGGTTAGCTGTTGATTTCTTGCTCAATTCCTATAAAAAAGTAATTTAATTGCTCTTTTTTTTTGTGAAAATAAAAAGTGAAGAAAACTCATTAGAGTAGAAATGCATCTCTCCAAATACAACATGATCATACAATACCATTCCTGAATCGACTTATTATTATGATTATTATTTTCTTTATTTATATATTTTGTTGGTTTAAGGATTGCATTACTATGAGTAAATTACAATTCATTCCTTCTTCTAATTATGCCTATATGTTTAAAGCTTCATGCCCCCTATTGACTCACTGACTGACTGATAAGAAATTCTTGGCCACTTGCAGACAAGTTAAGGTTGAATGTTTTTCACTAATTGGTCTATCTCAATGCCCTGAGGCTCACAAAACTCGGCAAAATGTTAATTTGATTGTGAAAAAATTGGAGAAGCCGGCAATGTTTCACATTGAATATTCAGAAAGGGTGATCTTAGTGCATGTCTATAATGGTTGCAGAAGAGTGTAGATGGCAGTCAGTGGCATTGTGGAAGTCAGTATTGTGGGTCGAGTTCTTTCTGAATCCTCTTGTCATGGATCATATATTTGTTTCTTAGACATTAGTTCATTCAGAAGAATAATAATCGACAATACAAAAGTGACATTTAAAATCAGAATTTGTTTATTGCTATAAAATTATATCCTACAGTAACAAATGTCCTACATTCTAATAAAAAATGTAACATATTCACACTGTTCACTCTTTACTTCTATCCATTTCTTATGCATTAAGATTTGGTTTCATTTTACAGTAAATTATTTCAATGTCTGCTAGTTTAATAAGAATCTTTGATTTTCTTTTCCATTTTCATCTTCTGTATTCTGTATGCTAACATCATCAATCTTCTGGTCTGCAGAAAGAGGAAGAGAAAAGGTGTTAGTAAACAGCGCCAACCTGTGGAGCGGCAGGAAATTACCATCACCAGAGCCCTTAAGGTGTCCCCAGTGTGCTCATGCATGACAACAGTGAAATTTCGTGAGAGGTTTCAGAACCCTCTGGTAAAAGGTGTGAAAGAAATAAAAAACAGAACCATGCCTAGTCTATTTCTTCCTGGTTCTGAAATTAAGAATTCTGAAGAATTCAATTAAGTACTTGTGTAGTTTTTGCTGTTCGAGACTGAAGAGGTTTGTTCCCTTAGTGTGGCAGAGCAGGTCATTCCCTTTATTCCAGGGATGCAATAGTATCCTCTTTTCTGAATAACTTCTACTTTTTTATTTCCTCTTATTCATATCAAAACAAACAAACAAACAAAACTCATGCTCCAGGTCACATGACTGCTTGTCTTTCACCTTCTGCAGATTATTTGAGACTATTTTCTAATACATGTGTTTGATCGGTAACAAAATATTTCTTTTGTACATTCAGATATAGTTTCATTCATTGGTTTATTCATGTTTTTAGCCTACTCCTTTGTTTGTTTTTCTCAATGTATTTTTGCCAGTGTAGGATGGTGGGGCACTGGAGTCTACCGGGTAATTCAGGTAAATGAAAACCCTCTCCCTGATGCCATAACATGCCTTATAGGGGCTGATGAGCGTCTTTCTCAAAAAAAAAAAAAAAA
>JANRMT010062796.1:71337767-71351994 GCA_026402145.1 Polypterus bichir lapradei
AATAATAATAATAATAATAATAATAATAATAATAATAATAATAATAATAATAATTCATTACATTTATATAGAGCTTTTCTCACTACTCAAAGCGCTACCACTAAGGAAGGACCCGGTTCATTTGTTTTTTCTTCTGTATGTAGTATTTGATCCATCGTCAGTCTGCCACATGCTTTTCAATATCAGTCCAATACAGCAGATTTAAAAAACATTGGTGATTGGAGCGTCATATGCTTTACACCCTTCAAATAGTGACTTGATTTTCCGGAAACTAGCCCATAAAACTCAATTCATCCATTCATCCGCCCATCCATTTTCAGACCTTCCTAAGGTTTTAGGATCATAAGAAGTTTTTTCTAGACAAAAGCCAGCTCTCTTAGGATAACAGCAGTTGACAGAGCACACTCACTTGACCATTTGGACAATTACAAAGTGAACAGGCTATTCAGACCGACAATGCTAGTCAATCGCTATTCACCTCAGGTATCATGCCAGCTCTTTCAAGTGGGTCTGCTAGATTTGTTTTGTGGTCCATAGCGGTGTATTTCAGTTAGCAGTGTATTTACTGCCATCTCCCTTGAAAACAGAGTGATATATGATCCATCATAATTGGGACACCACCACTATGTTATTCCATGCAATGCATCCTCTGCATCCCTCTATTTGTGCCATGATTATGCATATAGTCACACTCACACATAATAGCCAAATTTAGACTTATGTCTTTGGGATATGGAAGGCAGACTGCAATAAGAGGAGAAAATTACACAGACGCAATGAATTTGAATCTTTGTTCTTAGAAATGTAAGACAACTCATCGAACCATTGACTATTAAAACCCATCAGTCTTAAGAAAGACTGCATGAGCGGGTAGTTGGAATTGCACGAGCCACTTCGAAATGGTGGGGAACCAACCAGGTGTTCCTGTTTAATAGGCACAAAACAGTAAACAAAAACTGCGCTTGATGGCACCAATAACAGAAATTACTGCACAAGGTTCCAGCTACGGAGGTTTGGGTATTTTGCTGGTGCTTGCTCCAGGCTTTTCTAGAGACTGTAGGTGCCACGACCAGGTCAGTTGGTCTGTCTTTGAAGTCTGTTATGTCAGTAGCCCAGAGTACCTGGAGCTGACTTAATGGGCAATCGTCATTATTTAAGTTAGAAAACCCTCCCACAACCCTAATCTTAACCATAGTATAACAGGCTGGAGCTCTGGAGGTCCACAACTGGACTCTATTGGTGTCCATTGGACTTAACTCTACCTAGTTGGAGCTCTAGAGTAGGGCTCTGGGTTGCAGAGGTACATATTTGTCTCCTGCTGGTTTCTCGAAGCTGTGGGTGCTTGAGCACCCCCTCTCATCCCATTGTGTTACCGCTTACTTCAGCAGAACCAGGTGCACCAGGCGTAACTGTTTTATAATCTCTATATTTATAAAACCCAATGTCTGTCTGTGTGTCTGTTCGCTTTCATGAGAGAACTACTTAATGGATTTAGATTGGGTATTTTTCTATAGTTTGCTTGAACATTCCAGTTGATTTTGCGACTTCTCTCATTGCGCTATGTATCATAGTTCGCTTGCGGTACCGATTTATTTGCGCGAATGCGAGAGGCACACAGTGGGCTGAGTGGAGGGGGACGGGGCAATCCTCACTCATGTGCCAGACTCGGGATGTATCTTACCTCCGCTTGGCTAGCGAATGAGAGAACTACTTAATGGATTTAGATTGGGTATTTTTCTATAACTCTAATTTTCTATAATCTTTTCTATATAACATTGATTTTGCGACTTCTCTCATCACGCTAAGACTCATAGTTTGCTTGCAGGAGGGATCAATTCATGCTAATCTGAGACAGAGGCTGCAGGCCGAGGGGAGGGGGAAGCGTGACGTCAGGAGTAGGGAGTCGGGCAGGTCCCTCCTCACTGTCCTATTTCACTACTACGCAGGTGGAGCTGCGGGTGATGGCTAGTAATAATATATAATAATGTCTTGACTTTGAGAGCAGCGAACTAAATTAGATCCCCAAAGGCTGAAAAGAAAAAACATTACCATTATCCATTTTACCAGGAGAATGTTAGTCATAAATAAAGTTTAGGATTGTCATAGGCTAGATGGAGCCACAAACCACAACTAAAGGATCATTATAACAGTCTGCAAGCTTGAAGGTAATACAAGCAATCAATAGAAAATATGAAGATAATACAAGCAATCAATAATCTTTGGGGCACCTTTTCCTATGTCACATTACAAACAGACTACTGAACACATCCAAGATTCCTTATGTTTACAAAATTATGCAAAATCCAGATTGTTAAAAATATGTCACTTGAACTCATTTAAGAGCAGATGTTTGTCAGTTGTAGTTGTAGAATTTAAGTCCTAATACGCCTCACTGATCTAATTAATTGCTGCCTATTTGACAAACATGGACTGAGGTCGCATCCTGCTGTAAGCCCAGTCCTGCTGGGACTGGCTCCAGTATCCCATGGCCCTAAATTAGATTAACTGGGTTTGAGAAATATGGTTCATTTGCTATGCACCAATGTCCTAAATGCTATAAATTAAGACAGACATTAGAAGTGTGACACTATTGAGGCCATTTAATAATTCAGGAACTATGAATTATTGGTGCCTATTTTTCTTCAGCACTATTTCTAAACTACTGCCAATAGGACATTTTTCAAATTTATATACACAATGTCCTTTGTTTCTGGATGACAAAATCATAGGAGGAACTAAACTGATGGTGATTTTCATTTGTGTCAGAGAGGAGTAGAAGCTGCAAACTTGGATGAGAGAGAGCTATCTGTTTTTAAGGCAAATAATATGTAGCAAAAAAATGTACATCAATATCTTAATGTATAGCTACAGTATCATGCAAAGGTTTGTGCACCCTTACTTAAAATGTGTCACTGCAAATAGTTAAGTGAGCAGAATATGATCAACAAAAGTTATCAAATTAAAAGATGACCCATTTAATATTTATAAAATATTTTTATTTCCATCTTTCACAGGTACAAAATACCAAAAAAAAATGAGAAGGACCTGAAGCAATAGGCACCTGACATGGTCAGTACTTAGTTAGACCCCCTTTGGCAAGTGTCACAGCTTGCAAACACATTTCGTAGCCACCTAAAAGTATTTCAATTCTTACTTTAAGTGTTTTTAGCCATTCATCCTTGCAAAAGGCTTCTAATTCTGCAAGATTCCTAGGCTGTCTTGCATGCACTACTCTTTTGAGATCTAGCCACAGATTCTCAGTGATGTTTAGGTCCAGGGACAGTGAAGGCCATGGCAGAACCATCAGCCTGCAACTCTTGAGGTATTCAGTTGTAGATTTTGAGATTTGTTTCAGATCATTATCTTGTTGTAGGAACCATCCTCTTTATAACTTCAACTTTTTTACAGATGGTGTGATGTTTGCTTCCAGAATGTTCTGGTATTAATTTGAATCCATTGTTTCTTCTATCAATGACATGATCCCTGTGGTACTGGCTGCAGCACAAGCCCAAGGCATGATTGATCCACCCCCATGCTTAATAGTTGGTGACGTGTTCTTTTCCTGGAATTCAGAACCCTTTTTTCTCCAAACATACCTTTGCACATTGTAGACAAAATGTTCTATTTTGCCTTCATCAGTCCACAGGACTTGTTTCCAAAATGCATCAGGCTTGTTTAGATGTTTATTAGCAAACTTCAGGGCACTGAATGCTGTGGCTAAGACACAGGAAAGACTTTCTTCTCCTGACTGCACCATGAAGGTCATATTTGTTCAGGTGTCGCTGCACCACCACTCCAGAGTCTGCTAAATCTTCCTGCAGGTCTTTTGCAGTCAGACTTGGGTTTTTATTTGGCCTTCTAGCAATCCAATGAGCCGTTCTTTCAGAAGGTTTTTTTGGTCTTCCAGACCCCAGCTTGACCTCCACCATTCCTGTTAATTGCTATTTCTTCATAACATTACAGACTGAGGAAATGGCTACCTGAATAAGCTTTACTATCTTCTTGTAGCCTTCTCCTGCATTGTGAGCATCAGTTATTTTATTTTTCAAAGTGCTAGGTAGCTGCTTAGAGGAGCCCATGGTTGCTGATTGTTGGGGCAATGTCTGAAGAGTCCTTGAATTTATACAGTTTTGCACTTCACATCACCTGGGGTTTCCCAATGATGAATAACCCAAATGAGCTAATGAAGGTCTGAGACCACCATAAAAGTTAACTGAGACGTCAACTATTTTGGGGTGCCCCAACATTTGCATTGTGTTCCTTTGCTTTTTTAACTGTACGATTGTACAAAACAAAAATAATTTACTAATCTTGCATAAAATACTGAAGAAAACGTGCCTTCATTAACTTTATTCCTTTTGGTGATCAGTTAACTAGTAACAGACATTTTAAGCAAGGGTGCACAAACTTTTGCATGCCTCTCTATCTGTATATATGGCTCCTTTCTATAGGGAGGCACTGGCAGATTTAAGGGCTTGTTTAAAAGTGCTCCATGATTTAGATCTGGGCATTTACTGCATGATGTGTGTTGTCGCAGCGTTCAGTGTGTGTGGGGCTTTTGGGTGACATGATGACAAACAATTATCTGCCAAAGGTGTATCTCTCTTTAGTTCAACTGGTTTGAAGGAGCCAAAAATTGGACATCGTCTGCCAGGAATGTGCTTAAATTTCAGGTCAGGTGAGAGGTGCCATTGTGTGCTAATGGCAAAACTGATCTTAGCTAACATTTCACTGCATATACTGTTGACATCTAAAATATGACATGTACGATATACTTAAATGTTCCAGTGTTTTCCAGAATAATTTCACATTACCTAGTCTTTATAGTTATTCTTCTGGCCTTTTATCATCATTTATGCAGGAAGTAAATGCAGCAGATTCTGATCAGTAATCTGAATTATACAAAGCATTAACCTTCACTGTGTACTGCTGTTCAAACCTACAAAGCTCAGAATAATGACTCTTTTGTACATGTTGGCTGTAAAGAAGGGTGGCATTGTGACAATTTCTCCACAGTTTGATAGTTGCAATTACCACCCCATCTTCTAGATGTTGCTGATATATTATACAGAATTTCCAAAAAGTGTCACAGATTTCTCCTGTGGCCTAAATGACCCTGTACTTCTACCCATTGAGCTTATGCAGCAATTTTAGACACCTAATTTTCCAACAATTTGCATGACCTCCGAAAATCCCCGTCTGCCATAAACGATTTTCACATGTATTTCCATTTCCTAGATATTTGCCACCCTGAGAATGAAATTCCTCATTACACAAGAAAAAGCGATGCACTGTAGTAGGCACATCACATTTCTCTTCAATAATCTAAAATTCTAGCCCTTAGCAAATGTGTGGAGGTGGCTACAAACTGCTATAAATTGTGTCAGCAATTAGGGAATGCTTCAGTTTCTTACCTCAAGCAGGAAATCAATAATCATTCCAATAAAGGGAACTAACATATTTAAAAGGACACAACAGCTCCAACAGTTCATTCACTGTTACCGAGTGCTTCTGGGGTCACTCCCAGCTGATTAACTGCACACCCCAGTGGACAGAAGCGGGACTGCAGGGCTATAATATTTAAATTGCCTCGTTTTACTTTACACCAGATATGGCTGATTAGCTCTGCCCCAGATGGCGTTGCTGAAATGGACTTAGCGGGTTGGAAATATTAATAGATGGGTAAGAATTGGCATGATAATGGCGGGCTTCATCATTCTGAGTATCACTAAGCTCTTCCCACTTTGTGTAAATATGGCACTGACTGTTCAATGTCATCTGAGGGAGTCACTTACCAAAGTTGCGTTCCAGCTGTGGAAATATCTGGTCTGTGATGCTTTAAACATAAATTAATTCAAGATTAAATGACTCCCGGAAAATTAATCAAATTTTATAGTCATCATTGGTATTGCTGGATATATTGTCGATTAGCATTACTAGCTGTAAGGTGGTGTCCATTTCTTGCACTGGTCCACTTATTTGGACAGGCACAAAATCAAATGTAAAAGAACACCAGGCAGTTCAGTTTGAATCACATTGCCATTACCATCTCATTTGCCTTCTACACACCAACCACAATGATCGTAATTTTATACGATACCAATAAAAATAAAGTGTTCCTAGGGTCTTGTCGGATCGTAGATTTACTGCACACTAATTGAAATAAAATGTACTTTCTGTTTTGTTCAGCTTCTCCAATAAAAACTAATGGTGGATGAGGTCTGATTGTTGCAAACAATGAAACGACACTTTTGGTACCACAGTAACAGTGGAAGTGGCCTTACAGTGGATATCTGCTGGCAGACTCTACTGGAAATTTCTATTCATGCCAGGTCTAGAAAGTTGGAAATTATTACGCCTTGTGAAATGAATTTTGATCAATAAATAAAAGCCACATTTTGAAAAAAAATCTGACCAAATTTTCAATTAACGCGTATCACAAAAGAAGTTAGAATTCACAACTTTTTATCCATGATTTCCTTTTCGGTTCGATTAGCATCAATTTGCTGTACATTACATTAACATATGATTTCTTAATTGTATTTGCCCACAGTAAAGCAAGCAGCATTAAATAAATCATTCAGTCCATTTTAACCCATTTAATACAAATTTTGGGTCACAGCTGCATCAGACAAGACAGTAACCAAATGTTGGACTACGCAACAGTTGTCCTGTGGGCACACATAAAAGTAAACACACAGTCATCCTAACAGGCCTGTCTTTTAGAGGGAGGGTGTTACCGGATACCGGTGTTCCCAGAAGGAGGTGTTTCATCTTGCAGGGCACCCTGGATATCATCGAGAGGAGTCGCAGCGCACGGTTCAATGGCAACTCTGGTCTGTACCGGGAACTGAGAACGACGGCTGCGAGGGCTCTGAGGGCAGATAAAGAGGCGTTTGTTAGAGGAATCTGTGAGCAAATGAGACACCATCTGTGGTCTAGCGACCCACGTCCTGTTAACAGAGGAATCGAAACATTACACACATCCGAATCTGTTCCTCGGGGAGTCGCAGTCAGGGTGGCTGATGGAACAGTTCTGGCTACTCTGAGCAGTTGTTCAAAGCTGATCCTCCAGCTAGGATGTTGGATATCTCTGGATTCATGGTTTTTGAGGCTGATCCTCCAATTAGCTGTGATCCACCCAATCTCACTGAGATTGCACAGGTGGTGAACCAGCTGAGAGGAGGAAAGGCTGCAGGGATCTATGGTATCCAGGGTGAACTTCTCCAGGCTGGTGGTAAGGCTGTCCTCCTGGCATTGCAGACAATCTTTGTTTCTATTTGGGAGACTGGCATCATCCCAACTGACTGGAAAATGGGACTTGGCATTGAAAGCAATGTTTGCTTCTATTTGGGGGACAGTTGTCATCCCAACTGACTGGAAAACCGGACTTGTCATCCCTATCTGGAAAGGGAAGGGTGAGCGCCTGGATTGCAACAACTACAGGGGGATAACACTGCTCTCGGTGCTGGGTAAGGTCCTTGCTAGGATTGTCCTCAATAGGATCCGTGATCACTTGCTCACTACCAGCGACCGGCACAGTCTGGTTTTACACCTAAGAAGTCTACCATCAATCGCATCCTGGCACTGAGGGTTCTCATGGAGCACAAACATGAATATCGGCAGAGTTTCTTTGCTGTCTTTGTTGATTTTCATAAAGCGTTGATTGATTGAGCTGCCCTTTAGTATATCCTGAGGGTTCGCGGGATCCCCTTAAGGTTGCTGGATATCATGGCCAGCCTGTACACTGGTGCTGTGAGTGGTGTGCAGAGTGGAGGCAGGACCTCTGTGTTTTTCCCAGTTGATTCTGGGGTTCGTGTGGGGTGTGATCTTGCTCCCACTCTGTTCAATGCTTGTATGGACAGGGTGTTGGGCAAGGTCGTGGGTTCCAGCGGCTGTGGGGCATCTACTGATGAAGAAAGATTCACGGATCTTGACTTTGCTGATGATGCTGTGATCTTCGTGGTGTGAATGGAGGCTCTCATCGGGGTGCTCGAGAGACTGAGCGAGGAGTCTGAGTGTCTGGGCTTGCGAGTCTCCTGGATAAAAACCAAGATCCAGGCCTTTAATGACCTTTTGGGCACAGCCATCAGCAGTGTGTCTGTCTGCAGAGAGAGTGTTGACCTTGTCGAGAGGTTTACTTACCTTGGCAGTGACATTCATGTCTCTGGTGACTCTTCCTATGAAGTCAGTAGATGGATTGGGAGAGCATGGGGGGTCATGAGGTCCCTGGAAAGGAGTGTGTGGCGCTCCCGATATCTATTCAAAAGTATGAAGGTCCAAGTGTTTAGAGTCCTGGTGCTTCTTGTCTTGCTATATGGTTGCGAGACATGGATGCTTTCCAGTGACCTGAGATGAAGACTGGACTCCTTTGGTACTGTGTCTCTCCGGAAAATCCTTGGGTATGGTTGGTTTGACTTTGTGTGGAGTTCCGAATGAGGAACATTACCTGCATTGTGAGGGAGCGTCAATTACAACACTACGGCCATGTGGCACGTTTCCCTGAGGGTGATCGAGCTCATAAGATCCTCATTGCTGGGGACCTGAGTGGCTGGACCAGGCCAAGGAGTTGCCCACTTAACACCTGGCTGCGGCAGATAGAGGGTCATTTCTGGAGGGTGGGACTGGACCGCGTGTCTGCCTGGGGGGTTGCCAACTGAGATCCCGAGTTGTTTCGTCGTGTAGTGGGTACGGCAACGCACTGTACCAGTGCATGCTCCCCAACTTCACTTGACTCGACTTGTTCCTCTGCCCTTCATTGATTGAAATTGTAATTAAAAGGGCACTATAAACTTGAAAACAATGCCCAGTACTATATCATTTACAGAACAAAAATGAGCAAATGCATACAGTGCAAATAAGTATCAATATGACTGTGATTCATTTATGGTAACGTATCTTGCATTACTTCACACACACATACACACACGCTTATATATATCCTTACAGTATATAGTACTAGAAGGCAGGGATGGATTGGTGGATTGACTCTTTCCTGGCCTAAAGACCCGTATAATACAAGGACCGGGGAGACCACCTGCATACTCCCTTAATGCAGGAGTGGCAGTCTCCTTTTGTTGTAACCGTGGGGCAACCTTGGAAATTGTAGTCCTGTTGGGCAGCCCAGAGGTGCCATAGGTGCCATTACTAGGATCTGCTGAGTATGTGTACAGGTGGCTTTATGTATCAGGAGGGAGGCTGCTCTGCTTTTCAATGAAGTTCTGTTGTTGCAGGGCTGCAACCAGATGGAGCTTGAGGTGCATTCACATACGAACATTTTCCAGATGATTGTGATTTATAAAGGTAAACTGCATACAAATGTGCAGAGTTTAATAAATCAGATTTTTTTTGATGTATGCATTTTCTTGATTTGTGGCATTTGCATATTTTTATGATCAAATCCATACAAACATTTATAAATGAGACTCCTGGTAATGACAACAATATTTGTTTAGCAAATTTTATAAAAAAACAATAATGAAATGATGAAGAAGAAAGTACAATTAGTAATCTGTTTGCTTAATAAATAATTAAAAGACCCCTCTATAACTGCTAAGTTCTCATTTATAACAAATGAAGTTCATTTACGTATAGAGGGGGTTCCCTATACCAGGGTCTGCAAATGCTAGGAATGCCAGAAAGCTCCATACCACTAACGCTTATTTTGTGCACAGCTCACTTCATCTTTTCATTTTCTGTCTCTTTGGATTTAGAACATACTGCCTCTTGACTGCTACCACCTATCCTCTTTTGCATTACCCCACCTCCTGATTGTCTGGTCTATGCATGTAACTGGACATTTTGAAGCACTCTTGAGACATAATACAATGTTTGAATAAAATGATTTGACAGATCATGAGAGGATTACAAGCCTTTTCTTATAATGTGGTGTTAAAAATCAGCTAAACATAAACGTGCAGAGGAGTGAGCAATGGAAATGTCTGCATGTCAGTAACATACAGTACAGAAGCTTGTCCAGGCCATATGTTTAAGTAAGGGGGCCACGGATTTTGCAGTAGGTCCACTGAAGTGAGTCAGTCTGATTCATTGCGGTGGGCAGCTTTTACATTAATAGGCTCATGGTGCTTTGAAAGCTTGAAATGTTTTCCTCATTTCTGCTTCCAAAAATTAATAATTTCCTTTCACTAATATTAACTTATTGTCCAATGCCATTTTCCAGGATAAAATTATAACTTATTGCTCAGTGGAGAGATTGTAAAGAAACCCAAGAAAGGTCAACTGGAGTACTAATATGCCGTCTCCATAAATATCACTGCTGCGGATCCATCTGAGTAGTGATTTTAGGGCTGATAATTGACATTTTCTGACCTGAATGTTTGTGACAAGATGTACCGCCATCTAAACCCTCCAGTGTCATTGTCACCTCAGTGAAGGTAGAGCAGCATAGTTTAGAACTGAACTGTAACTACAGGATAACATCTCTGGCAGGCTCGTGCAGGGGAAGGCTCTGGCTCCTCACAATTCCAGATTCCTAGGCTAGAATTCTGTACAGAGATTCAGTTCCATATTCTAAACATATCCACGTGAGGCAATTCAAAATGTACTCCATAGGAATAAGCCAAAAATTTTGCATCTCTCACTCAATGCTGTTGGGATGGGCTATGTCTCCTCAAGGGAGTTACGAAGGATGGATGGATTCGTTTTTGGCTCTTTCAGGCAACTTTAGCAATGTCCTGTCACCTTTCAAACTGAACATCTGACTATTTGCAAAAGAAAAGAAAAAAAAAAATAGTGCAGCAAAGTGCATTTGATGTGCGCCTGCATGCTGATTGGGATGTAAAGTAAAGGCACCATAAAAGGTACGGTTTTTAGCATTTTATTATAGTAATTCTCAACCGTCAAAAACTGCAATATAAAATGTATGAATCAATGAGTCAAGAATGAGTCAAAGATTCAGTTCGTGGATTTAGCCTGATTGAGCTTTTTTTGAAGAAAGAACACTATTAGTGTATTTGTTAGCATAAATGAGCAGCTAATTACTATTTAATGGCTTTGCATTGGCTGGGGAAATTCCATCTTTGTACACGCTGCTGACAGGAAACAAGATGTGGAATTGAACAGCAACACAATTACTCGTGGAAATAGATTTATTAAGTAGCTCGTCAGCATACAACCTCTAATGATTTCTCTCATCTGCTCACATACTTTTCGATTCCACAAAATGCTCCCAAGCCACTTTTATTTTGCTTGAACGTGAGCTCTTGTAATGTTTGACAGCTCTCAGAAAATCAGCCTTTGTAGCAGATCTGTTCGACTAATTCCACACACGTTCAGAGAGCAAAGAAGCCTGGAGAAACTGGTGCTCAGTGTACCTGCACTGAGGCGCTTGCAGATGCTGATGGGACTTAGCCAGCTGCTGATTCATAAATGCCTAATGGGCGCAGGTCTGTTTCTTTTCTGTACTCCTCAGAATTGTGAAAAGTCTTAAGGGTGGACATTACAAAAAGTAGGCTGGTAAAGGCTATGTGACCTGAAGTAATAACTCAGGTAGTCAATATTACACATCCCTGTTTGATGCTTGTTGTATCACATAAACTTTGCTGCCTCTCTTAAACGTCAGTTGAGAATCCACTGTTTATTCACATTGACATCAAGAGTTCAGTGCTGTATACTAACCTGTCAGCTTCACAAACTAAACACTTGTGGCAGAATGGTGGGTGGCTGAAGGCTAATACACATGAACGTAAGATTTCAGGCTCATGTCAAGTTTAGTATGTGAGAGTTGGCACGGTTGAAGCTCTATGTCATAGGAGTGATACTCAAAAGCAGTCGACACCTCTTGGAATCCAGTAACCCAACCAGCTGGATGGAACTGAAAAAAAAAACAGATGTCATGAATGTGATGCTAGGAACAAGAACAATGTGCAAGGTGTGTGAAGTGAGTGAAATGACGTTTATTAAGAAAGGCATTATGTAAAGAGTCCTGATTTGTGGTCCTGTTTGGTAACACAAATGGTGGGAGATCTCTGAGCACTTTTAAGGATTTAAACCTGCTGTGCTGCATTCTGTAGAATACAGAAAAATGAATGAACTCCCTAAGCTAAACTACAGCTGCAGGCTGCAATATGGAGCTGACATGCTGTGTGAACAAAGGCTGGCAGTGAACTGGGGTATTAGAAATTCTTAAACATGACTGCCAAGTACTCCTGTTTATCCTAGTGGAGTCTGAGCAGACAAGATGGCACAAACACACACACATATACACAGGAGAGAGAGAGAGTGCTCGATTGTTAATTAACACTGCAAATAGGAATTTCACTGTACTCTATGTATGTGGCAGTAATGACCTTATGAGCATATATAAATCTACAAACACACATACCATATATACTCGTGTTTAAATTCTCCTACGGATAAGTCAGGGCTTGATTTTACCGTATAATTTCCAGTATTTTATAATGTTGGTCATATAAGTCAAATGCTGAAAACTGACGCTATTGGTCCAAGAGATTATGATATGCTAACACCCACCTGAGAGAGTAACCATGGAGCACGCTGCCTTTTTTTTTCTATGTATTGTGCCACACAGTAATACCATTTCGAAGCGACGTTTGCAGTGTTTTGTGTTTTTTTGTATCTCACACCCTCATACAACTTTATAGTAAGAGCATCAACTACCTATGATGAAGCATTCGATCAGAAGAAAATATGAAGCTGGTTTTAAATTAAAAGTCATTGAAGTGGCAAAAGAAATTGGTAACTGCGCTGCTGCAACAAAATTCGATGCATCTGAGAAACTGGTGTGAGATTGGAGGAAGCAAGAAAATGTGTTAAGAAAAATGCCTAAGACAAAAGTGTGCTCTGCGAACTTGCATTGCCTTATGGCCGGCATTGGAAAATCATATAACTGAATGGTTTTAAGTGTCGTATTTATGAACGGGTGTATAAGTTGGGGTATGATTTTATAATTGATTTTTCGGGTTTCAAGACCGACTTATACACGAGTATATGCGGAATATCTTTTCATTGTTAATTATCCGTTATTTCATATACTGTACTTTAAAAACACTGCATACTCAAGGACTTATTAGGTCCTATTTTCTTTGCACTTGAACTATATATAAATATTTACAAAGAGAGACAGAGTGTAAGAGTGTAAAGGATATATACATAGTAAAAGTAGTAAAAGAGGAAAATGGCTTCATCCCGACACCCAATTTTATATCCTGAATTGAAAGTGAAAGTAAAATGTTACTTATGGCAGACTTTGTTGTTGTTGATGGCCATATTCATTGTTGTCTTGTAAATATTATTCTTTAGTGTCGAGCTCCATCCTTACTTAAAGCAGGTTGCAGAAAGATCGCTGCCTTCCAGGTGAGGAGATATTTAATTATTCATGCAACTGGAAGGGGTGGGGCTTGTGGCAGTAATTCTAGAACTGATGTCATCCACCTCATCCACCTTCTGGCTGATTCTCTTCCATTCTAGAGGAAGCGGAAACCATGTTAGTGATGGTGCTTCACTTTTTTTCTTCCCCTTTTTGACTGCCATTTACCCATAATACACTCTGAGAAGAGGATGTAGAGGTAGTACTTGGGGGTCCACATCAATGATGGGCTGGACTGGTCACAGATTGTTATTTCTCAGGAGAATACCTTCTCTTAAGTTGGGTAAGTGACATCCTTTGCATGTCCTACAACTCTGTGATGGCCAGAGTCACTTTCTAAGCTCGATTTTAATCACTTCAAGAGAGGACCAATGAATTAATAAGTTAAATTAAAGGGCAGGCTCAGTTATGAGACACACTCTGGACCCTCTGAATGAAGCAGTAAAGGAAAGACAAAACTGAGGGCAAATACAAACAATGTTGCACATCCCCTCTCTGACACACTACCACTGAGGACTTTCAGCCAACGAAATACTGAGCAGAAGTGTGTCAAAAAATCACCACTGGGGTTCCTTTATACCAACAGCAATATGTCTGCATAATGCATCACTGTGACTGTGACTGCCAAGTCAGAAGTTTTTCTTTTTTTTTTAGACATTGTGGTGTGTGTTCAGATCATAGTATGTGTATAAAGTATTTATTTATTTAATGACCTTCTATAAAAAGCCACATTTCCCCCAGAAAAATAAATGTGAAAACTTCCAAGGGGGGAATACTTTTTCTAGGCTATCTATCTATCTATCTATCTATCTATCTATCTATCTATCTATCTATCTATCTATCTATCTATCTATCTATCTATCTATCTATCTATCTATC
>JANRMT010062796.1:71352004-71380541 GCA_026402145.1 Polypterus bichir lapradei
ATCTATCTATCTATCTATCTATCTATCTATCTATCTATCTATCTATCATGAAAAGAAGAGCCTTGACACACACAAAAAGGTTTGGGGCAGCCACCCATATATTCTTCCTGGCTGCAAATGTTTTTTTTTTAGCACAGTCATGTGCATTGTTTCGAGTCCTGAATTGAACTGATGAGCTGAAGAAATAATGGCAGCTTTAAAGGCCAAAACTAGAAGTCACATCGTCCATGGTCGGAACCGGAAGTGACATCGTCCTTGGCGCCGGAACCGGAAGTGAAGTCATTAGTGGTGCGTCTGGTAGGTTTTCCCGTATTTGGCCTACAGAGATAACAAAACTGGGACTGGTGCACCCTGATACCCCCTGGCCTGGCGGGTAATTACCTTGACTTGGTCTATTTATCTATCTGTCTACCTCTTCACCAGTGCAGGCTGCTGTGTAGGGTCAGCTATTGTTGTGCATTAATGGCACATTTTGATAATTGTCCATGGCCATATTTTTGATAACAAAAATACTTGCTGCTATGTTGTTGGTAACAGCAGCAGCTATTTAAGATGGTGCTTTGTCACCCTTACCATTATGTCTTAAAAACTACAATTACAACATATGATATTTTAGGTGAGAATAAAATATTACTGCTTGCTTTTTATTTTTGAATTTTGCTTAACATTTTGGGTTTGACAATCAGTTTCTTAGTCTTGTTGGTAACTAACCCCAGTATTTCTGAGTGATCACTGTTCCTGTTTGCTCTTGAAATGTTTTGTCTTAACTTCTTGGTCTATTCATGGTCTAATCTAGCCTTTGCACTTGCCTCTTTACATATGGCATTACACCTTTACAAATCACTTTATTCTTTTTTCTGATTCATAGTTGCAAAATAAAGTACATTTACTAATCTGTTCATCCTTGGTTATCCTGATTCATGATGGCATGCACTTGTTCTCTCCCCTGGCAGAACTGGTTACACAATAGGAACCCACACTGGACTGGATGGTAGTCCATGGCAGGGTACTGTACTCTTGTGGACACAAGCACACTTATTTGTACAACATCAATTAACAGTTCTCTCTTAACCTAGCACATCTATTCAGGATGTGGGCATGAAACTGGACGAGCCGCAGGCACTGCAGAATGCACAAACTTGACATAGCAAACACCCTAGCCAGGAAGCTTACTGGAGACCAAGAGCTGCCCACATGAATACATTAAGTATCACTATCTGTTTCTTTGACTGGACTGATACTGGTCAATACTCAGGCTCACAACAATAATGACTTCACTATAAGCAAATCTCTCCAGCAAGCAGCAGATGGATGCATACTCTTTGCCCTCGTTGTTTACTGGTTTATGCTGTCATTAGTCTGCTGTGATATTCTGGTAAAATGAATATATTAAAATCAACTCTAAAAGCGAACAGGTTATTAGTTTTAAGTTCCAGAGTGTGCAGTAACTATAGGCCAGTTTGTGCCTCAGCTTCACAGTTTAAATAATTAATCATGTGTGACCTCTGATCTCCAACGTATACTGTGATATGAATGCAACTTCATCTTGAAAAGAATGATCTGAACATTAAAGTCGCAAAATAAATGTTGTGAATGATCTTGTGATTTTTTTCTTAAATATTCTTTTGTGTTGCTTTACCTGGTAGCAAACTGTGAGGATTATTTGCATTTATAAACTGCAAACAATACAAGATAAGTAACACATGAAAAAACACTTTTTGGGTGGAGTATTCCTTTAAGAAACAATTTAAAATATAACATCTTTTAACCAGTGATAAATTAGAAGAATGTAACCTTTTAAGAGTTTACATAATTAAGATGATTTGCAGGAGAGGAGACTGACAATTTCACAGAATCAGGATAAGCACGGTTGGTACTGAAGAATCAAATTAGAGAATCTAGTTACTGGTGCTAATTATGCTGTTATTTAGTGTTTTATATTTGAAAATAATTTAGACAACTTTACAGAGATCTATTATCACTTTGACAATTAAGAGTCTTTCTGTTGATCAATGTCAAAAAAGACAAATTAAATCCACTGTGATTCAATGTATATAAGAATAAAATATGAAAGCTTCCAATGGGAGAGAAAACTGTTTAGAGCAGGGGTCTCCAACCTTTTTTCCCCTGAGAGCTACTTTTACAAAATGAAAATGGCCGAGAGCTACTCGTGTTTTCTAACGTTTATTCTCATAGCTTATTTCAACCCAAACAAACTGAATAAACTTGTTTTGCCTGAACATTTACAAAATGTTGGTGTCCACAACTCACATTTTGCATTAAAACATCACCAAAAATATTTAGTTCACCTGCAAGTGCATTGTGTATGTCTGTATGCATTTTCTAGTGTATCTCACACTATTGAATTAAAACATGAATGCTGTCAAAACAAAACAATGCAATTACAAATACGCAGATATTCCTTATTCATTTGTCATTCTGTTCCATGTCACTGTGTCACTTTAGTCACATGTCCAGTTGCATGTGTGATGTGTTTTTTAGTTAGTCAGATGACTGGCACTGAGGTGTCTGGTGGAGTGGAGCCACTGAGGTTCACTCTTATGGAGTCATTTAAATGTTCATCTCTCAGTCTTGTTCTGAACTTTGATTTCATGACATTCACGTCAGACTCACAGAGGTATGGAGACCCAAACAAAGCAGAAATTTTAAGAGCTGTTTGGTGAAGATTCCTATAGTTATCTGGCTCTACTAAGCTGCAGAAATGCTGAGAATGCTGTTGAGACTTTAACTGCACATTATTTACTAATATATAATATATAAAATCCAATGTCTGTCTGTGTGTATGTCTGTCTGCTTTTCACAAGAGAACTACTTAATGGATTTGGATTGAGTTTTTTTCTATAATTTGCTTAAACATTCCGTTTGATTTTGCGACTTCTCTCATTTCGCTATGTATCATAGTTCGCTTGCAGTACCGATGTATTTGCGCGTATCCAAGAAACAAGCAGCGGGCCGAGTGGAGGGGCCTTCCTCACTCACTCGCCAGTTTCGGTGCATGTTCCTTAACTCCGTTTAGCTAGTGAATGAAAGAACAATTGAATTTAACTTTGTTTGATATTTTAAATAAAGTATTACTTTGGTCTTGATGAGTTTCAGTCCAGATATTCTCTTAAGTGTATGCCACATTGAAAAGATAGACTGCAATTCAGATTGTGGATCGTGATTTTGTGTTAAAAGGATTGTGATATGACTTTTTTGGAAAGATCAGCCACCTCTAATTTGACTAATCAATTTTTCAAATTCATGTAGGATTCATTAACCCTTTGGCGAGCTACTTGGAAAAGGGTTGTGAGCTACTAGTAGTTCGTAAGCGATGTGTTGGAGACCCTTGGTTTATAGGCACTGTAGAACTAGGGTGTTGTACCGTGTTAGCCATTATGAATGTAGAGAAGAGCCAAGCAAAATGACACCTTTTATTGGCTAACTAAAAAGATTACAATATGCAAGCTTTCGAGGCAACTCAGGCCCCTTCTTCAGGCAAGATGTAATACAGAAACTGAAGTTTCCTGTGTTTGCCATACCCAGAGACAACCTTCTGGAATATAAAAACAAAGACAACAAGAGCCGCACCCCCCTTGTTGTCACCTACAACCCACATCTTGAAACACTTTGAAAAATTATAAAAGAACTTCAGCCAATGCTAAACAGCGACCAAACACTGAAAAATGTATTTCCTGAACCTCCCCTCCTGGCATACAGACAACCACCAAACCTTCAGCAACTAATTGTCCGAAGCTCCCTAAATGAAATGACAGCAAATGGCACATCTCCCTGCCTACAGAAAAGATGTAAAACGTGTGCCCACATCTATAATACAGACCGTATAATTATACCAAACTGCCGACTTGAACATCACATAAAGGGATCATTTTCCTGCAGATCATCCAATGTTGTCTACCTAATTCTCTGCATGAAATGTCCTGACACTGCACTCTATGTGGGAGAAACTGGACAAACACTCCGCCAGAGAATGAATTTGCACAGGTTCCACATTAAGCATGGCAACACAGATGTTCCTGTAGCGGCCCACTTCAACAGCCATGGACACTGTGAGAGGGGCTTTAAAGTCACTGTGCTTATGGGCAACTTCAAAACACAGCAAGAGAGAAAAGAATGGGAAGTTAAGCTCATGTTAAAATTTAATACATTACAGCATGGCTTGAATAGAGACAAGAGTTTTCTAGCCAGGTATGAGGACTGTTTGCATCTCTCAGACTGACACAGATAACCTGTCTACAGACCCATATTGTTTTGAAAAACTCATCACAGACTTCAAAGGACTTTGTTGGACAGTTATCTTATCCAAAAATCTCTTGACCATACATCGTTTTTCTCTCTCTTGTTAAATTAATCTTAGCCTGAGTGAACCTATTAATTTTTTACATTTAAGATTTTTCCTTTAAAGATTTACCATTGTTGTTTCTTGTCCTAGTGTGTGGATATAAACACAGGAAACTTCAGTTTCTGTATTACATCTTGCCTGAAGAAGGGGCCTGAGTTGCCTCGAAAGCTTGCATATTGTAATCTTTTTAGTTAGCCAATAAAAGGTGTCATTTTGCTTGGCTCTTCTCTACTAGGCACTGTAGATAAATATATATTTATATTTACAGAAGGTCATTAAATAAATAAGTATACACATGCACTATGATCCAAACACATACCAGAACGGCTAAAAATAAAGAAAAACCTCTGACTTGGCAGTTACAGTCACAGTGAGGCCTTATGCAGACATTTTGCTGTTGGTATAAATGAGCCCCAGTAATGTTTCTTGGCACACTTCTGCTAAATTATTCATTGGCTGAAAGTCTTCAGTGTTAGTGTGTGAGAGAGTGGATGTGCAGCAGTCATATTTACCCTCAATTTTGTATTCATCCTCTCCTTTGCTACTACATTCTGGGGGTCCAAAGTGTGTCCCATAACTGGGCCTTCCCTTTTATTTAATTTGCTGATTCGGTGATCCTCTGTTGAAGTGATGAAAATCGAGCAAAGAGAATCACTCTGGCCATCACAAAGTTGTAGAAAATGTTAAGGCGGTCACTACCCACATTACAATGAAATAATAGGCTGGTAGTGAAGGGAACGAGAGAGAGTAGAGAAATCTTACAGAGGTAGAGTAGGAGGAGAGCAAGGAATAGAGATCGATAAGATGGAGGAGAGAGCCTTAGCAGTGGGACATTCCCAGGGCATGTGGAGAAAGGTGTCCTGTGCATTAAGGGCACACTGATGGCAGAGTGAATCAGGAGTTAAGCCCCTCAGGAAAAACTTCCTATGGTAATAGTAAACTCAATGGACAATTTTATATTGGATGTGTTGGTGGTTAGAGTTTCTAGAGGAACTTAATGCACTGCAAAACTAAAAAGTTTCTTATCTTTCAAAGAAAAATCTAATATTGTATTTCTTAATAAAGACAAAATCACACTCAATACATTTCTGTAGTACAATGAACTTTCAGGTTGTATTGTAAAATAACACACATCCCGGGTTCATACTGTATTTGACAGTATCATAAAAGTTAATGCACTCTACACCTGTATTAAAAATCGCATGCAGTGCAAATCGAGCAGAGTATACAGATAGGCTAGCTACACTCATCTCCTCGAACGATACCGTATGTGAAGTGCAATGCCTGCCTGTCAAGTCATTTACAACACCTACATGTTATTTGCTTAGAAACACATGTAATACAAGCAATGAAATTCAAGGCCACATCGACATTACTAAGTTTTAATTTAAAAATTTAGACATAGTCTCCATTGTCACTTTCCATCCACACTTCCCTTTTTTCAACTCCAGAAAAAGGAAACTTTTGAAAACACTCTCTAGAGGTATATATTTCTGAAAACGCATGCTCTGCACTGAAGTGTGGATATGTGTGAAAACATAAACTTTTAAAAATGCAGACTCTAATTGCACTTTTATTTGTTTGTGCATGGCCCTTCCCGATGAGATCCTGCTCTTTACAACATCTCATTCCCTAATTGGATACGCTGCATGAAACAAAACCATATTCCAACATAACAGACATAGAGGAGTTGCTTTTCCATGGCACTTGTTGTGTTGCTTACCTGTATGCATCTAAATTGTGTTTTGTACTGTTTAAATGTTGTATACATGCTCAAAAGGCAAATAATTTACCAATTGCTGAAGTTCTGTGATAAATCAGGTGCAACTATCCCTTTAAAGGGGACACTTCCTCCTCCTGTTTCTTCAAACGTATGTATGTCCAATGTAGACGAATGGCTACATCATATGAATTTGTATTCATATAACTGTGGATGGAGATACTTTCGTAAACCATTTGAAAATGGTAGCGTGGACAGAGATCAGTCAGGTCTGTTTTGGGAGCATGTACTTGTACAGCACATTGCTGCACCCACCACACGACGAAACAGCTCGGGATCCCAGTTGGTAACCCCCCAGACAGACACGAGGTCCAGTCCCGCCCTCCAGAAATGGCCATCTATCTGTCAAAGCCAGGTGTCCTCTTGGCCTGGTCCATCCACTCTGGTCCTCAATAATAAGGATCCTGCAAGCCAGATCACCCTCAGGGAATCGCATCACATGGCCATAGTGCGTAACTGATGCTCTCTCATAACGCAAGTAATGTGCCTCATTCAGGTATCTTTGAGCAACTGCTTATTCAACACAAAGTCAAACCAGCAGTACCCAATGATTCTCCGAAGAGACACAGTACCAAGGGAGTTGAGTCTTCGTCTCAGGTCACTGGATAAGGTCCATGTCTCGCAACCATATAGTAAGACAGGAAGCACCAGGACTCTGAAGACTTGGACCTTCATCCTTTAGCATAAATATTGGGAATGCCATACACCCCTTTCCAGCGACCTCATGACCCCCCATGTAGGAAACAGAGATTGTTGTAGTTTAAAATGCCATTTTTAAATTAAACTGTAGTAGTGTGGGCATAGTGTAAGTCAGTGACTGTAATGTGATTGCAGGTGTCTAAACTGTTTTACGTTGCACTACTTTGTTAGGGAAATTATATTTATATTACAGTAATGTGTTAATGTGTTACTTTGTACCCACATATTGGTTCCCTACTATATATGGTACAATCAAGAAGAGTCACGTTCCTGAGATGGAGCGGTACTCCAACAAGACTTGTCACAGTTTTAACTGGGTTCAGATGTGGAAACCTTTCCATATGTATGATACAGAAGGCTGAGCTGCCCTACCACATTCTACTGGTTAGACTTGATTTGCCTGCAGTAATGTAACAGCCAGGCTTATCCTGTAGAACATGAGAGCATATATGAGGGCTCAAACACATCCTTTTAAGTCATCTCCTGCTTTCAATCACACAAAGTGTTTCCTACACAGCTTAGAGTGGGCGCAGTCACCTTCATATGCAGACATTGGGCACTGTATGGCTGTCACTCACGCTGCACACCAAGTGTAGAAAGTCACAATTAAAGTACAATAGGCTAGAATGGATTATGTTGAATGGCACTTGCTGCATTGCACTATTTATCATCGTAAACCTCTGTTAAGGCCAAAGAGAGAATTCAAAAAATTAAGAATAAGCAAATGAAGTCCTTTTAGTGTTTCTTCTGGGCACCTTCCCCTAATCCATATAAGCCCCACATTCTGGATGCTGATTCATTGGCACTTCATACAGCAGTGGTTAGCTGGCTGGAATGACTTGTGTGTTAAATGTTCAGCAAGCTAGAATATCCGCCAATGCGGCGCTGCATTTAAATGAGCATTGCTGCTCTTCAGACAGTTCATGATGAGAAAGCTAATTCTGGTGATCATGCTGCATAGAATACAATGCTCCAGAGGATTGCTTGGGGTGGTGACAGTAAAGCTATTAAGAGGACAATAAATTAAGTCTCTGGTGTGAAAGACGTCATGTAGATTCTTTCAGTTCTAAAATTTTAATCATATTGTCATATATCTTTTTTATTTATTTATAATGTAGCTGTATTGTAAAGTCAACCTACTTTTGGACATGCTTTTTTAATACATGGATTACAGGAACTAGCCAGTGATGACAGTTCATTATGCAAACTTTTCAACACCACTTATACCTTAACATTCCTAAAAGGGTGAAACAGTATAATTGAAATCAATCAAACATTTTGGAATACGGATTCCTTAAGGATAAAATGGTGTTTTCTCTTTTCTCAGAGAGTATTTTTACAGGATAAGGCCATGTCATATTACGCAACTTTTTAAATGATTTTTGGTCACAGACTTCATTTACATAATCTTACTGTCAGAGGCGGTTGTGTAGTGTGAAATACCCAGAAACTCCATCCAACCAGACTGTAAATCACCCAGACAGTTTGAATTTTGTCTTAAAACATAAGGGCAAGTTAACAAGGAATATGACATATTTTACTTAGACTTTCAAAAAGTCTTTGATACGGTCCAACGCCAAAGATTAATTTTGAAACTAGAAATTTTGTGCAACAGAAGTAACCTACAAAACTCAATCTCAAATTGGTTAACCGGTAGGAGACAAAGAGCACAGATAAGAGGAGAATGAAGTCATCAGTCGAGCCCCTCAGGGGTAGGTCCTGGGTCCATTACTTCTGTTCATTTATATTAATGACAAATTCTGGTGTAATTAGCAAACATGTGAAATTTGCTCAAGACACTGAAATCAAAGGAATGGCAGATACCAAGAAGGCAGGAAAAACAAATCAGGAAGACTTGGGCAAGCTTCAGAACTGAGCAAGCACTTTGTAAATTCAGTTTAATGTAGAAAAGAGCAAAGTGCTACACACAGACACAAGGAACATCAATTATAAATTCAAGAGGCACTGTCCTACAGGAAACACCCTCTGGAAAGGATTTAGGGGTTGATGTCGTAATAAGAAAGAATAGACTCCAACAAATCAAAAAGAGTTGGTTAACTGCCCCATATAATGTCCAGTGGACTTGATGAAAAATTAATTGTGAAATGGAAAACCAAGCATTTGACAAAATACACCACTGAAATGGAGATATTTATACAAAATGGCAACCGGATGTGATATGGCAAGAAATGACGTCAAAACTGTAAGATGTAAGTACAATACAATACAATACAATTTATTTTTGTATATCCCAAAATCACACAAGAAGTGCCACAATGGGCTTTAACAGGCCCTGCCTCTTGACAGCCCCCTAGCCATGACTCTCTAAGAAGACAAGGAACAACTCCCAAAAAAACCCCAATAGGGAAAAAATGGAAGAAACCTCGGGAAAGGCAGTTCAAGAGAGATTCAAGAGAGACCCCTTTCCAGGTAGGTTGGGCGTGCAGTGGGTGTCAAAAAAAGGGGGTCAATACAATACAATACACAGAACAGAAGAAATCCTCAATTCAGTATAAAAATAAAAATTTTAGAAGTACATAGCAGAATTTAACAATGGATGACATCACATAATATGATTTGGATTCCCATGATTCCCATGATTCCAGCGATCCTCCATCAGGGATGACTACCATAAGCAGGCACAACAACTTGGCAGGTGGGCCGTCGCACCAAGTGCCACATTTGAGTACCAAGAAGAGAAACAGAATAGGTGAGGGTTAGTATCAAATTATAACTATCATGTTACTTATGTTTTAGTGCTAATGACTGACAACAGAGATTTAGTATGTACAGTAAATCAGCAGCTCTAGTCAGGATATGCTAAACTGAAGTAGTGAGTCTTCAGCCGGGATTTAAAAGCTGAGACCGAAGGGGCATCTCTTATAGTAGCAGGCAGACCATTCCACAGTTTAGGGGCCCTGTAACTAAAAGCTCGGCCTCCCACTGTTATTTTATTAATCGTTGGAATCATAAGCAGACCGGCATCTTGAGATCTTAATGTGCGCTCTGGTTTGTAAGTCATGATAAGTTCAGACAAGTAAGCCGGACTTTGGCCATTTAAGGCTTTATATGTTAAAAGGAGGATTTTGAAATTTGAACTAAACTTAACCGGGAGCCAGTGTAAGGATTTAAGAACTGGAGTTATATGTTCGTATTTTCTTGTTCTTGTAATAATTCTTGCAGCAGCATTTTGGATTAACTGGAGGCTGTATAAAGAACTGTTTGAACATCCAGTGAACACCGCATTGCAGTAGTCAATCCTACTAGAAATAAATACTTAAATTAATTTCTCAGAATCCTGTTTATTTAGAAAGCGCCTTAATTTCCTAACATTTTTAAGATGGAAGAAACATGATTTGGACAACTTTGTAATATGTGCTTTAAATGACATGCTAGAGTCAAAGAGAACTCTGAGATTTCAGGCTGATTCAGTAAAATTAATGGTGATTCCAACTGAGTTAAACATAGACAGAATATTGTTGTGATCAGAGGCATTCCATCCAGCAATTAACATCTCTGTTTTATATGTGTTTAAAGACAAGTAGTTCTCATCCATCCAGTTCTTTAATTCACTAACACAACTAATTAAAGACAACCTTGGAGAAACTTCATTTGATCTAAATGAAAGGTATAACTGGGTGTCATCTGCATACGCGAGAAAATTAACATTATGTTTCCTAATGATAGATCCCAGTGGAAGCATGTAAAGTGAAAATAGTAAAGGTCCTAGTACTGAGCCCTGCGGGACACAGTATTGAACTTCTGTGTATAATGATGGAGTACTGTCAGCACATTTCTGTACATATTGGAATCGATTTGATAAATAAAAACTAAACCAAGCGAGCACGGTTCCTGTAAGCCCAACATCATTTTCTAGTGACATTATCATTGCGGAAGTGATGTCACCATGGAGGAGCTGGAAGTGACGTCATCATAGCGGGGCTGGAAACAACTTCATCACGATGAGCCAGAAGTGATGTCATCAGTATGTGGCTTGAAAGTGACGTCATCTTCTGGTGTCAGAAGCAGAAATGATATAGGACGGCCATTTTGAGAACCCAGAAATGGTAGAGGTAAATAAATGGGATTGTTATTTCTCTTCTTTGGGTCTGGTGAAAGAGAGAGTAGTACCCAAAAATCAACCCTTCATCTCGTGATAGATCACTCACATTAGGGCTTGCTGACTGCCTCCTAAGAGTACATGTGTGACAATGTTGACACAACATTTTCATCATCTAAGCAATCCATAGTAGCTATGAAAAAGCTAATAAGATGTTAGCTTACATCGTAAAAATGTTTGAACATAAATCAAGTGAAGTTATGCTCAGACTGTAGACTGATCCATTCTGGTCAACACAGTGCAAGAAAGACATAATAACCCTTGAAGTTGTGCAGTGGAGAGCAACAAGGTGCATACCAGGACTTGAGGACATGTCCTACTGTGATAAACTTTAAGAATAAAACCCATTTAGTATTGAGCAGAGGAAACTGCTTGGGGTCCTAATCCAGAATGATAATAAAGGAAATCAAAGGCTAACCTAAGAGGTAGCAGGAATTGGGCTTCCCAACCAGTGTAAGTGAGGCATAGGAGGTTGGGCAGACATCCTGGAAGGCCATACCAGAAGAACTGTGGACTGCGGACCAAGGTTATTATAGTTTTGCCTTTTTATATTAGTTTTTATTTCAAAAGAAGTTAATTAAAAGCAAAAACAGGTCACTAAGAAGAAAAGGGTTAAAATAAAAACCTACTGCCACTGCAGCCTTCCAGGACTGGAGTTGGGCACCCCTGAGTATGATATGGCTGATATTAAGAACAAAAAGAATATGATATTTTAACTATCTATTTTGAGAGAGAGAGAAAATTAAAAAAAGGTGGACAAATATTTTAAAACATAATTATGCTGCTGGATTATTTTAGCAATATCAGTCATTTTGAGCTGTGAATATAAACTAAAAAAGATAAATGAATAAATATAGAATAAATATAAAAAACATAAGTATGTTTAGTTTTTCACCAGTTGGCAGACTCTCTTCATCTACCTACCTGTAGTTCAGTGGAGACTTTGCCAACTCAAAAATTTTACAAGGTTTGTATTGCTTCATTGTTAAATGACTTTTTTAAAGCAAATGGGATTGGCTAGTAACAATATACTGATCTTGTTTGATGACCTATCAGTCTCTTGATCAGTGTCGTTTTATTTTCAAATAGGATTTCTCCTGTACAAAGTGGCAGGTGAATTATTCTCAACAAAACGCAAACACCTGAGAAATAAACTGAAATGTTACTCACTCGTGAATTTTCTGTCCATACGATAAAGTTTTTGTTGACCAGCACATTCCGATTTCAGGCATTTGAATTACATCTTGATATACAACAAATGCAAAGAAAGGCGGCACAGTAAATCGCTTTCTATTTCACATACATTACGCGACTGTATTCAGCTTGCTCTGTCACCGCAAATACTGTGTGACCACCCGCCCTCTGACACCAGCCGCCGTTCACTGGATGAATATGTGCGGGTTGCTCGTGGTGGATTACTTTCTGTTCTAGAGTTAAATGTTACAAGGGTTAAAGACTAATGGCAAGAATATTCATTCAAAAATGAAGGCTAAAAATATTTTTAGCAAATTATTATTTTATTTCAGTTAGTTTTTCCAGCTACTTTAGTTTCATACAGTTTTAGTTTTTCATTTCGGTTTTGTTAATTTTTTTATTTCCATTTACGAAAATGTTTTATTAATAATAGTTTCAGTTTTGAATTTAGTTATCTTTAACTATAATAACCTTGCTGCAGACTGCGGTTGGGGAAACAACCTGGCCTGGATGCCTTGCAACCCTTATCTTAACTGGGATAATGGATCGGGAGTGGGTTCGCTCCTCCGTATGACAGGTGGCAGTTTCCCTCTCCTCAGTTTGGACACCCTCAGGGTTGCACAGGATTTGGACAGCAGAAGTGCAACCCTTGCTTGCCACTAGAGGACACTGTCTGGGGAGGACCACCCTGGTTTCCACACAATCTGGAGTGGCAGTGTCGTGATACCAGAAGCTCTCTTGGGTCCAGCTTTAAATAGAGTCTGCCACCTTAACTTAGGGAGTCAGAGTTGGGAGGAAGCAGGAAGAGCAAAGGAACAGAAGGAGCATTTAATTAATATACTGTGTTAATATTGGCTTTGTTCATTTGAAAGGTGATATCTTTTATTTGAACCCAGAACTCTATTGGGTGCAATTATGTCTGAGGTGTGTCTGGGTTTTTTTTCTCGGTTCAAGGACTTTCCTTTGCCATATGCCATCTTGGTGGCTCCCTTGCCAGGCAGATTACTCCCTACAAAGGAGTGAATCCAGAAGACCACAACAAGGATTTTGAAAAACATCACGGTGGGTGAACCACCACCCTGGATAGACATGAGTCAAGAGGTTCATACTTGATTTTGTAGCAGTATTACCCATCATTGTGCAGTAGATCATGCTCAGTGACAACCTGCGTTGCCTTGAACACCAAACCTTCTGTAGCATGTCCTTCACGATATCTTCCAGTGTTTTCATTTTGAGTTCCCAATCACTCTTTATTTAGTGAGATTGTTATAGACTGTCAGATGTCACTGATGAAAAAATAAGGGGCTTCAGTTGCATTTTTATTCTGTATATTTCAAGCACTAATTAGATTTTCCTGGAATTGCCCACTTTTGCCTGTCAGTTTTTGTTTAAAATTCATAGCTCGATTTGTCTTTCTGACAATGTGAAACGATTTCACAGCTTTGTCTTTGCCCAAGTGAAAAGGATATGCCGCTGGCAAGGGGACCTTGAGAGAACCTTTGAAAAGGAGGCCCACTTTGAACATGAAAACCTGGCAAATGGAGAGGTGACAGCAGCAGTAATGTTGACATAAGGCACACTGCTGTCAGTCCTTTAGATGTCACAAGGAGAGCATGCTGGAAGCAATGTGGCCTCAGAAGATGTTGATTTTCCTGCAGAGGCACAGTCAAGTGGCACATGCTGTGAGTTTGATGTTGGCAGCTAAGCAAGAAATTGTAACCAAATACGTGGACAGACTACCCCATCATCCCACTTGATTATTCAGGTCAAAGTATCAATTGTTTGTGCCTTCCTAAGAAGCATTGGGTGCAAAGAGGAAGTCAGTCTTGAGTGTTGCACCATTGTATAGCAGGACTCACTCACACACCCACACTGACTCAAATATGAACAAATTGTAGGTGTTAATTGACCTAACATGAAACATTTAACAAATCTGTGCCATAGAGCCACAGTAAGGTTTTTTCCAAGTATATTTTGAATTCCTTAGTAATACTCCAAAAAAGAGAAAGAAGTACAAATAAAGGTCAACGGCACAGTTAAACAACTTTTCTTGAGTTGCTTACACATCACTCTGCACATTTCCAGGCTAGCTTTTCCATAGACAATGGCATCTTCCTTTAGACATCTTCTTTGGCTTTTGATTCTTTCAGGAGGGCAATGCTGTGGGCGACACAGAGAAGCGCTAGCTAATGCTACAGCCTTCTACCTCCATAAACCCGAGTTCGGTTCAGAGCCTGGTCTTAGCATGTATATTTTGGCCTATATTTAGTTGACGTTTTTCTGGTGACTCCCATTTCCTCTTACATACTGTCAGGGTTAGCTGTGGATATCACATCTCACTCTTCTTTAGCTGCTTATTTCCTGCTTAACTCATGCCTCAGTTGACAGCTTATTTCAGACAGTTACATGTCTGCATATATGCAGGACTAAAACATTTTGCTAGTGCACTAGTATTGTGCCTTTGAAAACTACCATGTTTCTCCACTGCTTCATTTGTTTAAAAGTGTTGAATTGTGGACCTCTTCTCAAGATTAGTAATTAGACAAGTTTCAAATCACATATGGTTTGTTGAAACTGAAGCTAAAAATTGTTATGCAGGTAATTTTGCAATTGTGAAACTCATAATTACTAAAAAAAATGTTGGAGTTTTATAGCTTTCTTTGTAATGAAAAACAAGCTATATTGCTCCCCAGAGTCATCTTAATGTACAGACACAATGGGCACTGGCCGAGGGCCCCAGTAGCATATGGCCCACAATGTTTCTGATGCCTATGTATGTTCCTGTTTTGCTGTCAAATCAAGAGCCCCAGTGCACTAATTTAACTGAAATGTGCATAATCCATAATCTGTAACACCCCAGTCAAATCAATACTTGTAATGCATCTTATTCACATCACTGTAGAGTTATAGTGCAATTGTTTTATGTAGACACATCAAAACTCACCATGATGCACATTACTCCATTTTCTCTACAGAAAAACTGAATAGAGTGGAGGCACCCATCATTATTACCACCCTTCATTGTTTGTTCATTGAGGAGATGTACACCCTAAGTGGTATGAAGCTTCAAGTTTCATTTTTGTCCCTGTTGCATCTTTAGGATTGTGATCACCTATATTTTCATCAAAACATGTCTGATTCCTATACATAACACTTAAAGAGCATTATTTAAATAATAAATGACAGATTGACACCTGAGAAATTAATGCATATAAAATGTTTCCAGGCAGGAACTAAACTCCATTGTTCTTGTGTCACAAATTTCACTGAAGAGAAACACCATTTGTAAAGAATATGTTAAAGCTAACTAATCTAAATGAGCCCTAACAAAGTTTGTTTTATTAAAAAACACCAAGCACACAACCAGCCTATCCTAAAGATAGGATACGAGAATACTGTAGTGACATTGCATGCAGTAATAGTCCATGTGCTAGCAACAGTATCATCACCATAAAAAAATAACACGACAACCACATCAATAATGAACGAAATATTGGCACAAAATGCTGTCAAATGATGCCATTCAAATAGAAATCACCAAAAATCAAAAGGAACATTTTAAATAAGAAAATTCTATTTCTTCTTTCAGCTGCTTCTGTTAGGGGTTACCACAGCAGATCATCTTTTTCCATATCTTCCTGTCCTCTGCATCTTGCTCTGTTACATCCATGTCCTCTCTCACCACATCCATAAACCTTTGTTTAGGCCTTCCTCTTTTCCTCTTCCCTGGTAGCTCTATCCTTAACATCCTTTCCCCAATATACCCAGCATCTCTCCTCTGCACATGTCCAAACCAACGCAATCTCACCTCTCTGACGTTGTCTCCCAATCTTCCAACCTGAGCTGACCCTCTAATGTACTCATTTCTAATCCTGTCCATCCTCATCACACCCAATGCAAATCTTAGCATCTTTAACTCTGCCACCTCCAGCTCTGTCTCCTGTTTTTTGGTCAGTGCCACCGTCTCCAATCCATATAACATAACTGGTCTCACTACCGTCCTGTAGACCTTCCCTTTCACTCTTGCTGATACCCGTCTGTCACAAATTACTCCTGACATTTTTCTCCACCCATTTCACCCTGCCTGCACTCTCTTTTTCATCTCTCTTCTACAATTCTCATTACTCTGTACTGTTGATCCCAAGTATTTAAACTCATCCACTATCACCAACTCTACTCCCTGCATTCTCACCATTCCACTGACCTCCCTCTCATTTACACACATGTATTCTGTTTTGTTCCTACTGACCTTCATTCCTCTCCTCTCTACAGCAGATCTCTACCTCTTCAGGGTCTTCTTGACCTGCTCCCTACTCTCACTACAGATCACAAAGTCATCCACAGATATCATAGTCCACAGGACTCCAGTCTAAACTCATCTGTCAACCTGTCCATCACCATTGCAAATAAAAAAGGGCTCAGAGCCGATCCCTGATGTAATCCCACCTCCACATTGAAAGCATCCGTCTCTCCTATTATAGCCCTCACCACTGTCACACTTCCCTCGTACATATCCTGTACAACTCTTATTTACTTCTCTGCCACTCCCGATGTCCTCGTACAATACCACAGCTCCTCTCGAGGCACCCTGTCATATGCTTTCTCCAGGTCCACACACAGATGCAATGCAACTCCTTCTGGCCTTCTCTATACTTCTCCATCAACATCCTCAGAGCAAACATAACATCTGTTGGGCTCTTTCTTGGCATGAAACCATACTGCTGCTCACTTATCATCACCTCACTTCTTAACCTAGCTTCCACTACCCTTTCCCATAACTTCATGCTGTGGCTCATCAATTTTATCCACCTGTAGTTACTACAGCTCTGTACATTCCCCTTATTCTTAAGAACTGGTACCAGTACACCTCTCCACTTCTTGGGCATACTCTCACTTTCCAAAATTCCATTAAAAACTAGTTAAAAACTCCACTACCATTTCTCATAAACACCTCCATGCTTCCATAGGTATGTCATCTCGACCAACGGCCTTTCCATTTTTCATCCTCTTCATAGCTGTCCTTACTTCATCCTTGCTAATCCGTTGCACTTCCTGATTCACTATCTCCACATCATCCAACCTCTTCTGTCTCTCATTCTCTTCATTCATCAGCCTCTCAAAGTACTTTTTCCATCAGCTCAACACACTCTCCTCGCTTGTGAGTACGTTTCCATCTTTATCCTTTAATACCCTAACCTGCTGCACATCTTTCCCAGCTCGGTCCCTCCGTCTAGCCAATCGGTACAGGTCCTTTTCTCCCTCCTTAGTGTCCAACCTCTCATACAACTCATCATACGCCTTTTCTTTAGCCTTCGCCAGCTCTCTCTTCACCTTATCTCCTTGTACTCTTGTCTACTTTCTGCATCTCTCTCACTATCCACGTCTTTTTTGCCATCCTCTTCCTCTGCATACTCTCCTGTATGTCTGTCTCCATGCAAAGCACCATTTTAAATAAGAAAATAACGTTAGAAAAAATTATATAGGGACATATACAGTATATAAACAAAACCCAACAAGAAAAGAATGTTCAGGCAACTAAACGATGATATTAACAACAAACAGTCAAACATTACAAAATAACCCAAGCTTCCTCCTCCCACCCTCTACCATCCAGTCTGGACAAAGGGGGTAAAAAATTCATAGAGAATCCAGCCACTAAAGACGACTAAAAAAAAAATGGTAAAAAAATCATTCCATAACAGCAAAGAGAAAAAGAACATCAATAATAAAGTCAATGTGTTAAAAACCAAGATTTACACAAATGAGCAACAGTAGACCAGGTTTCAATTTCAGTGCCCAAAGCACCATTAATCTGTGCTGCAGGCAACGCCAGATGTTTTAAATTGCAGGAGAAGGACTGCCAGTTTGTCTACAGTAATGCACTCGGATGCCTTCCAGCAGGAGGCAATAATTAATTTGGCTGCCAGGATACCCAAACAAAATCACTTACGTTCAGGGGGTTTAGGCTGAAGCACAGAGGGGTATAAAAGATGAAAGGTTTGAGGTAACAAAATAATATTGCATGAAAGAACAGAAAACAGTAGGTGACAAATATGCATCCAAAAGGGAAAGAGAAGAGTACAGTGCCAGAAGATGTGGAGAAAAGTGGCAGGTAAACCAAAGGAACATAATTGACGAAGAGGATCAAGAGTGAGGCCCATCAGATGGGGTTTACAGAAAGTAGGATAAAGTCTGTGGTGAGTTCTGAACTGGGTATGTTGATAGTTTGGATTTCTAGAATAAAATCTTACATTGGAGAAAACAGAGTCCAATGAGAGGAATGAAGAGAGTGGGGAAAGGTCTCTGTGTTGGGTATTTATGTATGTAAGAGCGGCTATTAAGAGTCCGCTACTCTCCTTACCAGGATTCGGCGTCGGTTCTTCTTGTCTTGCGGGCGACCTCGGTAGCGTAGCCGACTGAGTCTTCGATATGTGGGAAGGCACAAAGAGATGGTCACCCCAGTTTTGTGGACTATTTGCCAGTTATATTTATTTCTTTAAGAACACAACTGTGGAGATATCGCACTGAGCTACACAAAACACCTCTCTTTTTTTTTCCATCTCCCAACTTAATTGGAATTTCCTGATATGAACTCCTGCTTACATGTATATAATTGTGTTTTATTATTGTTTTTGTTAATTAGGAATTATTATGTCTTATTCTTATGTCATTTCTGTTATTTTGTTAAGTATGTACTGCCTTTTTAAACGTCCTTATGTTTCGTGTGTTTTTGTGGGTGGAGCCATAAGAGGTGATGTCACTCCTGCTGAGCCCTCACTCTGTTTATAGCGAGAGCTGAGGAAGCTTGAGGACATTGCACAGGGATATGCAGAAGATGTTTTTCTCCTGAAACAGTAAAGTATATGTTACTGCAGTTTTTTTTTCCATCTCCCAACTCCACCCACCAAATTTCTCCTCCCTTAAACAATCTCTCAAATAACTTTACTGGAATTTCCTGATATGAACTCCTGCTTACATTACTCCCTTACCTCAGAAGAAATGTCCTCATTTCAATAACATTTTTTTTTTTTTTTTAGAAATACAGTAAATGCAACAACAATGTAAGTCAACTACAATCAGACCTCACCTAAACAGTAATTAAACAGTAATAATTAATTAAAGGCAGCTTTCCCCATAAAATGAGAGGGGTGTTCTAACAAAATCCAAAACATCAACAACTAATGCTTGCACATAAACAGTGTGCGGATTTAACATAAGTCCAGTGAGCATTTAACTCTAATCAAAACAATACTAACAATAATACAACTTAATATAACACAAAGTCCTTAAATCTTGCAGGCATGTTTCCCTGACGTGGAGACAAGTCATTAACACCAGGAGAAGAAGATGATAATCCTGGGCTACCTAAACTTATGTCATTCCTGGGTGAACTAAGTGGTGTGGGGATTGGGTCTGTTGTAGAGGAAGTGCAGCCCTGGATTGCAACAGTAGGATCAGGCAATTGTGCTTGTGACTGAAGCTGTGTAGGAACTGAAGGTACAGCTGGTGGTACAGGACTTGGAATAAGACCTGATAAGTTGTTTAAAGGTGGAGGTGAAACAAAGTTTGGGTGATGATGAGAAACCTCATGATGAGGTTTTGTAACATATGGCTTCAGTCGATTGTAATGAATAACTTTTGGTTTAGTCTGGGGTTTTGACAAATCATGGAGCTTAAAGATGACAGGAGGGTCATTTTCAGATGATTGTAGAGGGCAAAGAATCTCATAAGGGCCAATTCAACGTGGGGCTAATTTGTTTTGACGATGTGCTGGGTTATCCATCAGTACTAGGTCTCCAGTTCTATATGGTGTGTACTTTACATGGCGATTGTAGTACAGCTGCTGCTGTTGTTGCGCCTTATTCCTAAATGCAGTTGCAGATCTGTAGGCATTTGTAAGTCTTGCTTTCAATGAGGCTGCATATGCTGCAGGGGTGCCAGCTGTTGCAGAGGTGGAATAGCCAATTTCGTTGTTAATTATGTTAAGCGGAACTCTGGCCTCCCGCCCATGAGCCAAAAAGAAAGGTGTGAAACCTGTGCTGGCATGAGTTGTTGTGTTATATGCCAATGCCACTTGAGGTAAATGATTGTCCCATTCTTGACCTAAGTCAAATAGATATTTAGCCAGTTCCTCCTTTAAGGTACGGTTATAACGTTCCACTGCTCCATAGCATTGTGCATGATAGGGAGAAGTGCGGCGCTTGTCGATTGATAACAAGTTGCAAAGGTGTTTCATGAGGTCTGACTCAAATTGACGACCTTGGTCTGAGTGCAGAGTTTCAGGAATTCCATGTTGTGAAATAAATTGTTCAAAAATACAATGTGCAACTGAGACAGCAGTCTGATCCCTTAACGGATACAGGTTGACAAATTTAGTATAAAGATCCATCAGCACTAACACATAATGGTGGCCTTTCGTGGAAACTGGCAGCTCTGTTATATCTGCAGCAACAATCTGAAAAGGCCGTTCAGGTGAAATGGAAACCAAAGGAGCCCGTGGGTGAGGTACAGGGGACTGCCTGGACTGACAAGCAGCACATTGTTGACAGTAATTAGCAATGTCTGAAGACATATAAGGCCAGTAAAAAAGACTGTGTTGCTCTGTCCATTGTTTTGGCCAATCCATAATGACCAGCTGCTGGGTGTCCATGAACATAATGGAGTACTTGGGGAATCAGTGAGGTAGAAATAATAATTTGTTTAACTGTTCTGTGAGAAGGTTGGCACAAGCGTCGATACAACAGTCCATTATCTAGTATAAGACGACCAAACTGTGACCATAGTTTCCTTAGATAAGGGGACGCATCATGAAGTCTCCAAAGAGGGGGTCGGTGTCCCCTCTCCAGCCAAGAGAGAACAGTTGTAAGATCAGGATCGATCTGTTGCTGTTCAGCAATGTTCCAATCCCCTTGTATGTGCACAAGACTAGTGGTTGAAACTGGCTGTGGTGTATAACTTTGAGAAGCAAAGAGCTGAAGTTGAGTGAGTGTTGAAGCAACATCAGTCTGGATTGAAGCTGTTGCAGTTTGAGTACTTGATGTGACAGGTAATGATGACAGAGCAACCTGGGAAGGGTCAGGTGGGCGCTGAGACAGGGCATCAGCATTAAGATGTTTAGCTCCATCACGATGTATAACATGCCAGTCATAAAGGTCTAACTCGACAGACCATCGTGCCCTTCTTCCTGTGGGGTCTTGATCTAAAGGAAGCTTTTTAAGACCAACCAGGGGTTTATGGTCTGTGATGATGGTGAAGGGATGGAAAGTTAAGTAATGGCGGAAGTGACAGAATGACCAAACAATAGCAAAGAGCTCATGGTCAAATGTTGACCACTTTCTCTCTGAAGCTGAGAGCAAATGACTAGAATATGCTATTACATGCTCTTTACCATCAGTGTGTTGTGCTAAAACAGATCCAATAGCATGAAGAGAGGCATCTGTGTATAGAAAAAAAGGAATTGACAGATTGGGAAATGCCATGATTGGTGGGGATGTTAAAGCCCGTTTTAGCGTGTGAAAGGCTTCATCTGCTTCAGCTGTCCAGATGAATGGTACACCTTTGTGCGTAAGGTGATGCAAAGGCTCAGCGGTATGGGCAAACTGTTTAATGAATCGTCTGTAATAGGAACAAAGGCCAAGAAAGGCTCTGACCTGAGTAGGTGATTGTGGGACAGGCCATGATGCGACCTTGTCTGTGTTTGTAGCATCTGGCTGAATGCCTTCACTCGAAATGAGGTGGCCTAAAAATTTGACAGAGGAGCGTGCCAGATGGCACTTTGTGGGTTTGAGCTTGAGCCCAGATTCACGGAAACGTAGGAAAACCTCACGTAAATGCTGAAGGTGTTGGGAGAAATCCTCACTGTAGACAATAATGTCATCAAGATATATTAAACATATGCTCTAGTGTAAGCCACGGAGCACCAACTCCATCAAGCACTGAAAACTTGGAGGGGCATTAGAAATACCCATTGGCATCATTCTGAACTAATAAAGTCCAACACCTGTAGAGAAAGCAGATTTCTCCTTGTCTCTTGAATCAAGTGGGATTTGCCAATATCCTGCAGTAAGGTCAATAGTACTAAATATTCGGGAACCACATGACCTATCCAGTGTGTCATCAACCCTGGGAAGTGGGTGAGAGTCTTTAACAGTAACTGCATTAAGGCGACGATAATCAATGCAAAATCTGTGGGTACCATCCTTTTTCCTAACTAATACAACTGGAGCCGACCATGGGCTATGACATTCCTCAATAATATTATGCTCCAGGAGCTTCTTCACTTCCTGTTGCAACAGACTCTGGGCTGCTGGAGAAACTCTATATGGACGTAATTTGATTGGCTTAGCATCCCCTGTAAGGATACTGTGGGTGACCAGGTTTGTTCTGCCATAATCATAAGGGTGTGAGCTAAAAATATCTGAATAGTCCCTTAGTAAAGTTTCAAGTTGTATTACTTCTGCTGAAGACAAATTTGTTTCAGACATGTCCACCTGTGGCAGTGCTTCGTTAGACGCATAACTAGCAGTAACTGCTGACATTAAGGTGTATTCCTCGTGTCCCTGGCCTGTGATAGAAAATAGCTGGCCTAAAGGACATCCTTCACTGAGGGAAACAGGGTCTGTGGATGGATTAACAACTCTGACAAAGCCTCTGCCATTGTTTACTGATGTTAATGTTCTAGCGACAGCTAATGACAGCGTAGGGGAGTGGTGTGGCTCTATAATGCCAACAAAATTATTGACATGGGACGAAGCTATGCAGCTTCCCATAACAGAGACTGCAATTGCCATTTCTGACAAAGCTGGGACAGTCACTAATGAAACAAGAGTGGCAGCACACTGTACAGGGACAAGATGTTGAGGGGAGGAGAGAGCCACTGTGATGTCGTACAATGACAAATGTGTATGCGGCAGGTTCAAGGTCACATGATGCTGGGTTAGGAAATCCCATCCTAAAATCACAGGGTGGCTGGAAGAACGCACCACATGAAAAACATGACAAAAGGTAATGTATCCAATATGTACAGGGGCAGTAACAGATCCCAACATATTCAAGAAGTGCCCAGTTACAGAGGTAGCAAGGACAAATGTCTTACTGATGAGCTGAGAAGATAATGTTGGAATAGATCTGCGGCAGTCATCTACGATCAGCGAGAGACCGGAGCCAGTGTCCACTAAAGCATGGAGTTCAGCTCCAGCTATTGTGAGTTGTATAAATGGAGTAGGGCTGATGTGTGCATTTGAATCAACATTATGCGGGTGGACCGATACGTGATCAGAAACTGACATTTGGTCCTCAATACCAGCTTCTAATAGTTTCCCTGACTATGTTTAGAGGAAGACAGAGTGTTGTCTGGTGTGGAAAAATGCACCCGTCTTGTGGGAGGTGTGTGATAGCTATCTGAAGTATGTCTCCGGTGGTGTAACATAGTGGGTGAGGAGGGTCTATTTTGTCTGTAGAGGGGACCTGTGGATGGGGAAGGAGCTCTATGGGGTCTGTCACTATAATCAGAGTTAGAAGAATGTATTGCAGCATGGGCTCTGCGCTCACCTGAAGGAGAGCGGACAGGTGAATTATCATAAAAGTACCTGGAGGGAGAAAAATTATCATGGTTATCTGTTCGGGAACGGTAGACCCTTGGATTCTGAGAGGTTGGGGAGCGGCTTCGATGTTGCTGAGAGCCGGGATCACCATTTTGAGGAAAGCAGTCATCATCAGAATAGGTGTAACGACGAGGTGATGAAGCTCGGAAAGATGGTGTAGAGATGTCATCATAGAGAGAGTGATTTCTTCCTGCGTAGGAATTTTTGGTAGAATTGTAACAGTCCTGACAGTGGCACCGATGGTAGTTCCGTTGTTTTGAGTGATGACCAGTGCAACAGGTAAGATCTGACATTCCACAGGCATGAGATGTGCTCCTTATTTCTTTCACTTCATGTTTAAGGTCAGAAACTACCGTGTGAGTTTGGCCAGTCTCTCATCGGTAGAGCATTTATTAGACTGTTGTAAGTCATGTAAGTCAGTCCGGAGATCAGCAATAGCAGCGACTAAGTCAGTCATAGGATCAGCAGCACGGCTGTCTGCATTGTGTTGTGTGACAGTCACTGGCATGACATTTGACGGGGCAGCTATGCTGAGAGCTAACTGAGCACGTTCACACTGCCTTGCTACTTTCAATGCAGCATCCAGTGTCACTGCACCATGCTCATGGATTTTTAGTTGAAGAGACGGATCTAATCCTGACACAAACCGTCTAAAAATTTCACAACTTTGAGCATCAGCAGTGTATTGTGGAAAAGCTTCTGTGACTAGGTTAGTCAAGTCTGCTGCATAAACCTCTAGTGGTTCTTTGGGTTTGTGAGGACGAGCATTCAAGTACGTTTGAAATGTGGCCAAAAACTGCTGTCTTCCAAAAACGGTGCTCAGACTAGCTTTAGCCAGCGCGTAGTCCGCCTTTACATCGAGGGAGAGGCTCTACCAGTATGAGAACACCGCGCCACTGAGTTTTGTTGGGAGAAGCTTAGCTTTTTCTAACGGAGCTACTGAAACATCCAGAGCAACTTCTAATCGTTGTGTCCACAAAGTAAATAGCTCAACTCCGTCGCCGGTGAAAGGTGGAGGCAATTCGACTTTAAACGGTAGTTGCGCATTCACAGTATCAGCGATAGCCCTATGCTGCGGAATAACAGCAGGTTGTTGCTCGTCATCCGCCATGTTTCAGAAAAAAACACGCAGTAGCGTGCAGCATGTAGCTCAACTTGTAAAACTGACACCAATAGTTACTAAAGTGTCCTCAAGCAATAGCGGTAATATCCACGCCGTCAATAGAAATGCAAATTAATGTCCACAAACTTAACCAACCGCCGCTGCCACCAGTGTAAGAGCGGCTATTAAGAGTCCGCTACTCTCCTTACCAAAATTCGGCGTAAGTTCTTTTTGTCTTGTGGGCGACCTCGGTAGCGTAGCCGACTGAGTCTTCGATGTGTGGGAAGGCACAAAGAGATGGTCACCCCAGTTTTGTGGACTATTTACCAGTTATATTTATTTCTTTAAGAACACAACTGTGGACATACCGCACTGAGCTACACAAAACACCTCTCTTTTTTTTTCCATCTCCCAACTTTATTGGAATTTCCTGATATGAACTCCTGCTTACATGTATACTCAGCAAAAAAAGAAACGTCCTCTGACTTTCAACTGTTTTTACTTTCAGTAAACTTAATGTGTAAATATTTGTATGAACACTAAAAGAGTCAACACCATAAGACATAAACTAAAAATGTTTCACAATGTGTCCCTGAATGAAGGGAGGCTCAAAATCAAAAGTACCAGTCAGTATCTGGTGTGGCCACCAGCTGCTTGAAGTACTGCAGTGCATCTCCTCCTCATGGACTGGACCAGATTTGTCAGTTCTTGCTGTGAGATGTTACCCCACTCTTCCACCAAGGCACCTGCAAGTTCCTGGACATTTCTGGGGGGAATGGCCCTAGCCCTCACCCTGCGATCCAACAGGTCCCAGACGTGCTCAATGGGATTGAGATCTGGGCTCTTCGCTGGCCATGGCAGAACACTGACATTGCTGTCATGCAGAAACTCACGCACTTTTTGCCACTCCTGTCTGGTCCAGCGAAGGTGGGTTTGTGCCCATAGGCGGCGTTGTTGCTGGTGATGTCTGGTAAGGACCTGCCTTACAACAGGCCTGCAAGCCCTCAGTCCAGCCTCTCTCAGCCTATTGCGGACAGTCTGAGCACTGATGGAGGGATTGTGTGTTCCTGGTGTGACTCGGGCAGTTGTTGTGGCCATCCTGTACCTGTCACGCAGGTGTGATATTCGGATGTACCGATCCTGTGCAGGTGTTGTTACACGTGGTCTTCCACTGCGAGGATGATCAGCTGTCCTTCCTGTCTCCCTGTAGCGCTGTCTTAGGCGTCTCACAGTGCGGACATGGCAATTTATTGCCCTAGCCACATCAGCAGTCCTCATGCCTCCCTGCAGCATGCCTAATGCACGTTCACGCAGATGAGCAGGGACCCTGGGCATCTTTCTGTGGGTGTTTTTCACAGTCGGTAGACAAGTCTCTTTAGTGTCCTGCGTTTTTAGAACTGTGACCTTAAATGCCTACTTTCTGTAAGCTGTTAAGGTCTTAACGACCATTCCACAGGTGCATGTTAATTAATTGATTATGGTTAATTGAACATGCATGGAAAACATTGTTTAAACAATTTACAATGAAGATCTGTAAAGTTATTTGGATTTTTAAAAAATTATTGTTGAAATACACAGTCCTGAAAAAGGGACGTTTCTTTTTTTGCTGAGTATATATAATTATACTTTTTATGATTGTTTTTGTTAATTAGGAATTATTATGTCTTATTCTTATGTCATTTCTGTTATTTTGTTAAGTATGTACTGCCTTTTTAAACGTCCTTATGTTTCGTGTGTTTTTGTGGGTGGAGCCATAAGAGGTGATGTCACTCCTGCTGAGCCCTCACTCTGTTTATAGCGAGAGCTGAGGAAGCTTGAGGACATTGCACAGGGATATGCAGAAGATGTTTTTCTCCTGAAACAGTAAAGTATATGTTACTGCAGTGCAATGCATATAAAGAAGAAAGAATGTGTCTTTTTGAAAAAATGAAATCTATGGGACAGAAGATTATTACAATGTGAAGTATATTAGGACAGTGTTGTCAATTTAGTGTCTCAAAACGCTTATTTGAATTTTTTAAAAAGTTTTACTTTTTGATATTATTTGAGTTTTTTTTAATCCACAATACCCCCAAACTACAGGGTATGCTTCCTGAGTCTCTGCTCTACACTCAGCTCAGTAGGTGGTGGTAATTCACCATTTACGTTGTTCTGCCAACCACCATAAAAACCCAGAAGAAGAAGAAAAAAGCTTGAGCAGGCGAATGTTTTATTGTGAAAGAGTTTTCTATTTCCTTGCTTTTGCTGTTTATTGTGATCTTTTGCTCTGTTTATTGGATTCTGTGTCTGCATTGTGGATTGGGATTTTGTTTATTTAGGATTGACCTGGTGGTGGCGAGCGAGGTGCAATGCCTTTTACTCTCAATCCTCTGCAGACCATTCACGGGAAATTCCACAGGGTTCCAATCCCCATGATGATGTCACTTCCAGGGGCCCCAGGATGATGTCACTTCTAGTTCTGCCTTCGAGGATGACATCACTTCCTGTCTAGAACTTTAAAGCCACCATCTTTGCCACTTGTCATCAGTTTTGTTTTGGACTTTGAACCAGACACAACACCACAAAATCGAACCCTTTTCAACAAGGGCATAATATACTGTACGTGTGGCTGCCCCAAACGTTTTTATGTCTACTGTCTATTTATGTCTATATCAATATATATATATATATATATACTGTATATAAAATTAGTTTATTGTTTCCCTTTTGTTTCACAACCTGAGATTTACAGTGACCCTCCTTCTTGTGGGGATTTATGATACATTTTGGTACTCTTTAGTTTCTTTTGAAGGCTTCATTCCCTTTTGGGCCTGAGGCCAGCCACTAGAGCTGGGATGTAGATCCATTGGGGTGAAGTCTCTTCAGGCATGCAAAGGAGGCCTGACCTGGCCAGTAAAACCAATAGTGAACCTTTTGGAGGTCTAACACGCCTGACTTGCCATGGTTGGGACTCAAAACTCTGGTCAAAAGAGAAATCAAGGCCAGAGATTTATAAGATGCTTTTCAAAGTAAAGAGAAAAAGGTAGAGACAGGATTTTTTTCTTGGGAGAGAAAGAACAAAACACAGAATACAATGAGCGGTTTGGTAGAGGGGCAGTTAGAGAAACCCCACATGTTCTGTGCACTGATCAGAGTTGTAAGGAGAAAAAAAAAGCTAGAACAAGGGAAATTAAAAAGAGCTTGTAATGACTGGAATATCATAAGTTCTAAAAGAATTATTTAGAAATCAAAGTTTGGTTTTGACTTTGCTTTGTTGTAGACAACAATTTGTGTTGGTAGGCCATTTATTTCAGGTTAATGTTGCTACAGACTATCACCACAACTCTAACCTTCTAACCTTCTGCCTATTCCTAAAAAGATTGTTTGCCTTTTCCAGTTATTTATTCTGGATAGGATGCTTCTTCTAGTCCCATTCATGCATAATACTTATGGTCAGATTGTGTATCACAGTAAGACCTTGTTAAACACTAGGCTATGTCTTTTTAGGTATATGATTTATTATTATTATTGCTGTTTATGCTTTTACTTATGATTATAATGACTTTTGCGATATCATCAACTTGCTTTTTTGTTTTTTTCAATGGACACTACTATTTTGAGCATTTTTTACATGGCCACTTCCATACTGTTTATAACGACCTTTGCCATTGTTAGTCTTGCTAACTAGTGAATTTCC
>JANRMT010062796.1:71380551-71402702 GCA_026402145.1 Polypterus bichir lapradei
CTATCTATCTATCTATCTATCTATCTATCTATCTATCTATCTATCTAGTGGCAGTGCTATAAAAGATGATGGTTTGCTCAGGAAGGTGTGTGAACTTTAGATAACAAAGGAACAATTCCTTTGGTTACAGCTTCATTTTGTATTTTGACTATAAATGTAGGGTAATATCTTGTTTTGGATTACAATGTCCTTTTAACACTGCAACTCTCACCTGGAGAAGTAGAAGATGAGATGTCTGTTTGAATTCCATGTTTCAATTATTGCCTGTCTGAACTTCACCAAAAACAAACATCATTACTTCCTTGGAAAAAAAAAGTATGTTTGTACCAGCTATTGTCGCAAAGTTACTCAGCCCTCACATGATACTTCCTTCTAGCCACTTCTGCCCCCATTTCTTTACCCCTGGACTAATCTTTACCATGAAAGGCAGACTGCGTGGTATCGCTCTGTCATCACAGGGATGTCATTTTGGTTGGCAGGGGACATTTCCAGGTTCTCAAGCTGACCAAATGACACTGCCGTATGATGCCATATATTATATTTCATTTCAGTTCTTTGCCCTGTTCTTGCTAATGTTCAATGAAATAAAACAAAAACTCGGGTTAATTGATGACTATAATTTGGCCAGGTTTGAATGAGTGTGTACAAAATGTCAACTGCAAGGTCAGTTTCTGCTCCAGCTCCCCACAGGTCTGTAATGGACTAGACTGATTTGCAAAACAGATGGATAACGCCGCAAAAACACTGCACATCCAAGTAACTTGTGCTTCTGCTGCCAACACAGTGTTTACTGGCAGAGATCAACAGTGCCAGCCTTTTTATCACATGCTGGATTAAGTAGCACTGAGTATGTCAGCCCTTAAAATACCATTTGTTCTTTGTGCAATTAAAAATATTAAAAATACAGTTTAATATCGTACAAAACTAGCAATATCAAAGCACTCTTAGCTACCCTAATAGTGTCAACTCACAGAAAATAAAAAGACAATTAGTGTCATCCCCTTCCCTTGAAGGCCGGACAGTGAAGAGAACTGCTGTCATAGTCTGCGTAGGGGTTGCATGTTTTCTTCATGTTTGTGTTCCTTTTCTTCTGGCACTCCAGTTTTCTTCTCACACCCCTAAGATGTGTAAGTTAGATGAAATATTGGCTCAAAACTGGCCTCATCTAGGCTTGTGTGTGCTCTGCAATAAGACTGACTTTGGGTCCTGCCTAGGACACAATGAATGCTGCAGCCCCTCTGCAAACACAGGTTGACACCACATTGCTTACAAGATGGATCTTTGTCTTTGCCCCAGAACTTTAAGTTATTTGAGTTATTTGCTTAGTGGGGGGGTGGTGGTGTGGTGGTCTTGTGGGCCCCCCAGCTCTTTTTTTTTTTTTTTTTTTTTTTTTTTTTTATCTGTCCTCCTTAGCCATCGGACCTTGCTTTATACTTTGTTGATTAGCATTGCCTAATTTTTATATATTTTTCTTTCTTCATCCTTTAAAGTATTTTGAGCTACATCAATTGTATGAAAATGTGCTATACAAATAAATAATGTTGTTGTTGAGGATGGCAAGAGGTCAACCACAGTGTGCAGGAGTAAGCTCAACTTTCCCCAGTCAATAACCCAAATCTTCTATATGCCTAGTCACTGTTATATATTAATATATGCAGTCATTTAACATACAATGCATGCACTCTCAGTCACTGTTTGCTAACATTGTCACATGTACACACTGACACCTGAAGGGCTCTGCCGAGGAAAGTGATATCACTCCAGGATGGCACAGGGTGCTGAATGTAACCACTTTTCCATTCTTGTCCTCAGCTCTGAGGCACACATGCCAGGTTAATGCATTAACCCGACGGGAGATCCAAGCCCCGCCCCTTCTGGGTGTGCAGGTATTTTTTCAGACTAGCGACCAGAACAAGGTCGTCATTTGAACCAAAGACTTCTCAAGCAACAGAGCTCTGGTGAATTGAGGATGCTCGAGAAGAGCAGCATTTGGCAGTGAAGCCTTTGTTGTGCAAGTACACACCTGTTATTTTGCCAGTTTTTTTTTTTCTTGTGATATGGGGATCATCAGGCTGATGCCCCAGCCTTAACATGACATTTGCCCGTTTACCACAACAGCATACAGTATAGTGTACATTAACATACACACACTGCTACACTCATTTAACATACCTGTACTTTAATTATAAAATGCTTACTATATATAATCACCACAGCAAGAGACGATATAAGATAAAGGTTATTTGTTTACATTGTGCGTTCAGTATAAAAAGACACTGTATAAAATAAAGGTGATTTGTTTATGCAGCACTTACGTTCTCTAAGATAACATTACAATAAGAAAAAGTCTTTTTCCTGCACCCTGCACCAGTATTGTTTATTTTCAGTCAGTATTTTAATTTGATTGCTGATCTCCTTTCCAGTAGATTTCAAACTTTCTCTTTGCTGCTCCACCATGTGTCAATAAGCATGGAGCAGCCATTTGTGCCTTCTGTTTTACAGAAACATGACTAAATTCGGATCTACTGGACAACATTGTTCGAATGGCAGCATATCAGTTTTTCAGAGTGGACCATAACAGTGGACTTTGGGGCAAATCACGAGGTGGGGGCATGGGCATATTTATAAACTACAGCTAGTGCAGGGATGTGTCCAAATTCTTTTTCCTCTGATGATTTAGAATTTGGGGGATTTTATCGTGAAAGACAATCTGCCAAGATACCACCAACTGATCAACTGTCCCACACATGAGGGAAGAACATTGTATCACTTTAACACCAACATTAAAAAGGTAATTTTGCTGTTTCTCCCATGGCACCTCTTGGCAGTTCTGACCATGCCATGATTATGTTTGTTCCCAACTATAAACAAAAACTGGAACACTCAAAGGCCACCAGAACTATTAGCGGCAGATGGACCCCCGAGACTGTTGGAAGTCAGAGGGACTGTCTAAGCTCCACAGATTAGAAAGCCATGGAAGACTGGTGTAGCAGCATAGATGAATATACTGATGTTGTAACTTATTACATCTCCTTCTGTGAAGATGTGTCTCTCCTTATAAACACTATTGTGAGATACAACAATGACACGCTGTGGTTCACCAAGGAGCTGAGGGTTCTCAGAGCTGCTAAAGACCAGGTATACAGGTCTGGGAACAGGGATGAATATCGATCTGTAAGGCAGCAGTTTAATAAAGCTCTGAAAGCCCCAAAAGCCACATATAAAGATCAGTTGGAGAAAGGCTTTGGTAGTAACAGCCAGGCAGTGTGGAGTTCTCTGAAAAAAACTTACAAGTTACAGGCAGAAGTGCTCCCAAGTCTCATTTTGGCTAATCAGCTAAATGAGTTTTATCACTGGTTTGATAAGGACATGAGACCCTGCTTGAACTTTGACCCTCTGCCTTCTGTATCAACAGCCCCATCTCCTTCTCTCACAATCACTTCAGTGTCACCATCCCCCCTTCATTAAAGTCTCATTTATCTTCTTCATCTACACTTCCCCCAGTCATTCCCCTTTGCTCAACCCTTTATTTTCGGGGAGGCAACAGGAGGTACAAAAACTTTTCAGGAAACAGAATATCAAGAAAGCAGCTGACCCTGATAGAGTTCCACCTGGTACTCTTAGACATTGTGCAAATCAGTTAGCACCTGTCTTTAATGACATATTTAATACTTCCCTGCAGCTGGGAAAAGTTCTGGACTGCTTTAAAGTAGCTACTATCATTCCATTTCCCAAGAAGGATAAAATCTCTGACCTTAATGACTATACACCAATTGCTTTGACCTCACTGGTTATGAAAGTATTCAAATGTCTCATACTTTCCTACCTTTTCTATCATTCAGTGGCGGATTCAATTAATTTATACCTCCTCTACGTTCTTCGGTACCTGAACTTGCCTAACACTTATGTAAGAGCTTTCTTAAACTAATCCAATTAGGTGCACCCAGTGGTGTCCGCCAGTGGATTATGAGTTTCTTGACAGGTAGGAAGTAGTATGTGAGACTGAGCCCTAATCTGTCATATCCATTGTTCATTAGCATAGGCTCCCCTCAAAGGTGGTGTTCTTTTAACCTTCCTGTTTTCACTTTATACAAATAACAGTAGATCTAAGGGCAAATCTGTAAAAATCCTAAAGTTTGCAGATGACACAACTGTAGTGGGTTTCATTTCTAATAATGACATGTCTTTATATCAAAAAGACTTGGGCCGTCTTGTAAAATGGTGTTCTTGTAACAACTTGGAGTTCAATGCTATTTAGACTGTGGAAATGAGGATTGATTTCTGCCGACAGGTCACTAACTGTCCACTTTTGCAAATTAATAGAAAGGCTGTGTCTGTGGTTCAGTCGTTTATATTACTGAGGACTACTTTCACTAATACATTAAAATGGAACATGCACATCACCTCCATCATCAAGAAAGCCAGGTAGAGGTTATTCTTCCTTTGCCATCTTAGGAAACTTGGCATATCAAGGTGTATATTGCTAAATTTTCACTCTCCCATCATTGACAGTATTGTGACCTCCTCCTTCACTGTTTTGTTTCCTTCTGCCTCTTCTCTTTCTAAGAGTTGGGTGATTTGTTCAGCTGAAAAAATCATAGGCTGTTATCTCCCAACATTTAAAGATCTGTTCATCGCCAAAGAGAGAAAGAGAGCAGAAAAAATTACAGCTGACTCCACCCACCCCAGCAGCCATCTGTTCATTGAATTGCCATCACGGAGGAGGTACAGGTCTATTGTGACCCAAACTACACACCATCTCTGTAGCTTCTTTCCTCAAAGAATTCAGATCCTAATAAAAAAACTGGTAACTGCATTTTATGTCTATTCATAAATAATTAATACTTGCTCAACTTGTACTATTTGACATATATATTATTTTGTATAGTTTTTCTATTTATTTGAGGATAGTATTGAAATGTATAAATGTCTTTTTTCAAGAAAATGTAATTGTATAGTGGTTTGTACAGTGCCAGGTAAAACGTGGGTTGAAATTGTGCTGTTGGGGGTACAAAAATCTGTAAATTCTGTTCTGTATTTTCATTATATTTTGCTCAAGACAACAACAAGTGAACTAAATTCAGGACACATCAAAACATACCCTCTTCCCAGTTGTACCTCACTTTTAAAACAGCTGTTCCAACAAAGAAAGGAAGACATGCTGGTGCCTAAGGCTAACAATTACTTTATAACCTGAGAAAGGATGGACATCTGGGACAATAAGTTGCTAAATGGGTTTACAGCCTGGGAAAGGAAGACATGCCAGTAGGTACTAAGCAACATCAAAAAAAGTTTTATTGTTTGGAAAAACAGACAGTGAATTCATTCATCATATTGACAGCAAACCAATCAGAATATCTACCAATCACATCTTGCAAAAACATTTTTTATAATAAATATGCCTTGTCTGAAGAGTGACATAGGAGAGATGAAGAAGAAGAGATGAAGACATCAGGAGAAGGGAACAGAGCGATGTCAGAAGAGGGCGCTGGCAATGTGTGGCCATTTCCATCTGATCATCAGAAAAAGCATACAAAGAGCAACTATGAGTGCTAGATCACAAGCCAACTGCGACATTCATCCTTATCATCTTTATCTTTTCGTAAGCTTTTTCTAAAGACTATATATATCCAGACTTTACTGTATGTCCTATTTCTATTATTCTTTGTTCTACTGGTATTATTACTCCTGTAATAAATACCAGACTGCTTTTAACTTTCTATGTTTTGTCTTAATGTCTAGAGTGATTGAAGTAATAAGGTAGATTTCTTTGAGCACCTGATGCAGCTGGAGATTTGCCATTAGCACTGTGCTGTGAGGCTTATTAAGGCTGCGAGTGTGAGCTCCACCCAAAAGTAGGGAACAGTATGTAAAGTAAGGCATTCTTGGCTGATAAATGGTCTGTAGTCAAGGATGCTGAGTCTTTGTATGTTTAAATGTATTCTTGGAGACCAAAAGTAATATTTAGGTCTGAGATATCTTTAAAACATCATATGTTGTTCGTGCCAATAATAAGTAAATCTCTTGAAGTGCTGAGAGAGTGACAGGTTGCGTTATTCCTAAGGCACTTGTGTGGTTTAAAGTGTTAAAGGTTAACCAGCTGTGTGTTTGTCTTTCATGTGGCACTGTTGTGGTTAGGGTCTGTGTGTATGTGTATATCTATATGTGTGTGTTGATAATCTTAAGGTGCAACAGTAGACCAACCCGGTAATGAATCTGATGAGTACACAAACCCCTAGGTAAAGGGTAAGTAGAGGGAAATACCATGATAATACAGTTCTGTTGAGTTGGTAATGTCTTCTTGTCCATGTTTTGCACCTAACCAAAGCAAATTCTGGTATGTCTCACATGCTAGCAATAAAGCAATTCTGATTTTGTTAGGTATCACTCTAACACTAGCAGTTCCCAGTTGTCCTTTTGCTGTTTTCCATTATTTATCTCACAGTTCATGCTGTCCACATGAATTTTTTCTTTTCTATTATAGTTATGCCCTGTGATGTTCAGTAAAGATCTTCTCCTTCTGCACATTGTGGAAGGGGATTCTGAGATGTGGCAGCTGTTCTCAGTTCTGTTATCAAATCATCTGTCAGTGTTTCCTCTGCACAAACCATCTCTTTTTTACCATAATCTTCTGTTAAGAAAATTGGATGAGTCGCAATAAAAAGTAATTGACTTCCCTTTTCATAAATGCTAAAGATGGAATTATCATGTAGAGGGTGTTCTTAGCTGTCTCTAAACCCAACCAGGAAGGAAGGGATAGGGAACTTCTACTTTATTAGGCTGTGGCCTCCATTTGTTATTTTTATATCTACTTTTTGTATGTCACTATATGTTGGCACCTCTGTTTCACAAGCATGGTGTAAAGGAAAAACCTACTGTATGAATATGTAAAGTGCCTCAAACTATAATTGCCTGTTTAACCTGTACCAGGAAGTCACTATAAAAGTGAGATGGTTTTGTGGTATTTTGTTGTTCATAATATTACATTTGTTAAATAAATTGGACATTTTTATTGGTACCCTTATAGCTCATCAGAAAAGTACCGTATGCCTACAGATAAGTGATTAAATAAAAAGCAATTGATCTTTATATAACAGTATGCCTTTTACATGTCATTGAGTAAAGCAAAGCAAGTGTGAAAAGAGATCAAGTATTGCTTATTCTACAGGGATATACTAAAATGGTTTGCACACAAAGATTTTAAATGATTGAATTAGAGTAATTTTTTAAAGTAGCTGTTTTCTTTAATTAGTATCATGCATGACTCCAATCGTGCAATCAGTCATTCAGCCTATTTAAATGGAGAAATGTAGTCACTGTGTCCCACATTGAACATGGACCAGCAAAAGCAAAGGAGAGAGCTGTCTGTGGACATCAGAATGAAAACGACAGACTATCATGTTAAAGGCAAAGGCTAGAAGGCCATCTTTAAGCAGCTTGATTTTCCAGTGACAACAGTCGCAAATATTATTAAAAGGTTTAAGGTCCATGGGCCAACCACCCTAGACGCAGCCACAATGGGAAAATCCACCCCAGAATGGGCAGAAGGATAGGGGGAATGGCAGACAAAAATCCAAAGACAACTTCCAAAGAGATACAAGCTGAATTCCAAGGTCAAGGTAATTAGTATCTGATGACATCATCCTTTGCTTTTTGAATGGAAGAAACCCAAGAGGACACCACTGAGGAAAGAAAAACTTAAAAAAGCCAGGCTGGAATTTGCTAAAATTTACATTGACAAGTCACAATGCTTCTGGAAGAATGTCCTTTGGACAAATAAGACAAAGCATGAGCTTTTTAGCAAGTCACATCAGCTCTATGGCCACTTGTGAAACAATGAAGCTTTTAAAGAAAAGAACACCATACCTACTATGGAACATGGAGGATGCTTAGTTGTGTTTTGGAACTGCTTTGCTGCATCTGGCATGGGGTGCCTTGAATCTTTTCAAAGAACAATAAAATCTCAGCAATATCAAAACATTCTGGAGTGAAACATACTACCCAGTGTCAGCTGTTTCTCAGTTGTAGATCATAGATCCTCCAACAGGATAATGGCCCAACACCACAGCTAAAAGCACCCAAGAATGTCTAAGAACAAAACATTGGACTATTCTGAAGTGGCCTTCTATGAGTCCTGATTTGAATCCTATCAAACATCTATTGATGAACTGAAACATGCAGTTTGGAGAAGGCAGCCTTCAAACACAACTGGAGCAGTTTGCTTAGGAACAGTGGGCCAAACCATCTGTGGACAGGTGCAGAAGTCTCATTATGAGCTCTAGGAATTGCTTGTTTGTAGTGATTGCCTCTAAAGGTTTTGCTACAAAATATTACGTTATGGGTCCCATCATTTTCATCCAAGCCATTTTCATTTGTGTTATTGTTTGAAATATTCTATTGAATCTAAACTCTAAAGCAAAGTCTGAATTTTTAAAAAAATATGGAATAAAAAATGATGGATGCCAATTACATTTGTCAGCTAAAAGCTATTTCAGAGACAATTATGGGTTCTTCTTTTTTCATGGATGGGTACCAACAAAATTGCCCACATCAGCATAAGTAATACTAATTAGTGACCCAGATATTTGCAAAGGACTTGTCATCTGTTTAACTATTTTGGGGCCTTTAGATAAAGCTAAGATAAAGGTGTGTTAAAAAATATAACAGTTATTTATTTGTTGATTGATGATAACTGAAATGCTTGACTGTGTTATGCAAATTAACTAACTTATTTAAGATGCTGCTTTCTTGACTCTGGTGTATTAGGCAGGCTGTATTTGTCTTACTGTAATAACGGACGTCCATCAGATGGAGCTGTTTGTAACAATGATCCTGACTTCCTTTACTTAAGATACATTTTCCCCAACACAAGAATACTGGGCTTAAGGCATTGCTAGTGAAGTTCTTAGTAGGGTTTATAATGGCCTGCCTGTCCTGGATAGTCCGAAATAGGCTACGGTCCTGAGCCCTGACTGAGCCTGACTTTAAATTGGATTTATACTGTACATGCGCTAGCCAGGCAAGACAAATACTGTAAGTGACTGAAGTACATTTGGCTGCCTTCATTTAGTTAGAAAGAGGATTTATATTATGATTAATCTGCTGGTGTGTATTTAACTAATAATAATCCAAAATGTTTTAAACATGAATTATTAAAAAAAAAAAAAACCTTTCACCCGTTTAGCTACACATTATATGGACTAGCAAGCACAGAAAAAACAGATGGAGCAGAGGACGTACCTTCTAGAAATACTGAAGATATGACATTCAAAAGCTCAGAAATAATGTAAGTCAAGAAAAATAATTTATTAATCCCTACAGAAATTCATAAAAGGTTACAAAGTATGAAAGCCACAGAGATGTCATTTGTGAATGCTGTGCCTGCTACCTGCCACCTAACACAATGGCCATGCAACATACCTTATTCTATCATTTTGTTCTGCCTATAAAAGATGGAGGCACACAGCTTCTGGCATGAATGTATTGGATTCATTTTCAAAAAAAACTTTCTTTCTTTCTTTCTTTCTTTCGTGTTACTGGAAGATATTTCTTGACTCTGGTGTATGGTTTGTGTCTCTGGTTTTGGTGATTTGGTTTTGTACAATTTTCACAATGTTGTTGACCGTTGTCAGTTTTTCTGGTGCTATACCAACTGTACTATCCACCCCTGTGCCTATCCATTTGTTAATAATGCAATTCTCTTTCCTCTTACTTTTGATGCCATTGCTCTAAAAAAGCTGGCTAATGTATGACACAGTTATGACACCTTACATCTGAACTGAGTCCAGCATAAGCACAGTATGCTGATTGCAGCACAATTATGGTCTGTTGCATTTGAGTCAAGTCTCGATTATAAGGTACACCGGCAGACTTGTTTAGCAGTTTGGTTAGCATGTCAGTTTGGTTCAATTAGTGTTTAGAATAGAATAGACATTACCTGACAAATCTTCTAGTAAAATACACTTGCACCACATTCTGGCAGATTTCTCTGTGTGTTTTGCTGATTATTTGGCGCCTGTAGCTCTCACACCAATACATTTGTGTCAGTTCAGTGAGCTTACATCACTTTGTTCAGATAGAGAGCAGACACAATATTGTGCTTATGTTTTTACTTTGGTACAGACAACAGCAAAAATCAGTGTAGAAAAAAACACTGGCTGTACCATTTGTGCTACACTAGGCAAAGTAGGTTTCAAACCCTTTCATGGATTCTTATTTCTGATTTTTGTATTGACTGGGATTTGCAGTATGTCTTAGAATGTAGGATTATTACTATTCCACCCCTTGATATAGCAGTTTCTATATAACACAATCTTCTCATTTCCCTTCATAAAATTTAATGAAACCTACATTTTACTGCAATAAAAGTTCTGACATGTTGTTATTCGAGCTATATATTGTTCTTCCACACTTTTCTATGATTTGGCCTATTTTTTTTTTTTTTTTTAACTCTTCTATGAGAAAATGCAAAATGGACCCCCAGACATGGAATCGCAACTTCAATAACAGCACACAAGAATGATTGCCAGTGATAATGGAGGTAAACTTTCCATCAGACAACCACTTTTTCTCGCTGAGTATTTGCTGAAGAAATAAGAACAGAACAGAAGGCACAGCTTGCCATGCATCGTTGGGGACCTGTTTTACAAGATAGATAAGTAAATGTCTTTTTATCTTTGTTTTTAGACATTATTCACTTTATGCTTGGTTAATTTTTTTCTAGCAAGTTAAACATTCTTGTTGTATTTCTCATGTAACGTTTGAATATGCCAACTGTTGATGTTACACATTTACAAAACATAAGCTCATTATTTTGTGTCTATAGTTATAAGAGACTATGTAAAAATATTACTAGTTAATGATGAGAGGGAAACGGGACAGTTTTGACATGAAGTTTATTATAGGCAGATTGTGGTGTTATGACAGCAACGTTCCTGGGTCTGGTTCCTGAACGTCACATTTGCCCTGACTTACTTGAGCCACAGCTATGCAATCTTTCCTAAGGGATTCAGGTAAAGTGCTATGGAACTGGCATAATTCTGACATGAATATTAGTAGGCAGATTCCGGGATAGTGCAAGCAGTGTTGCTGTGTGATTAGCTGCCATTTCTGGCCCAAATGGCCTTGAGCCGGGCAATCATTCCAAACAGACTAGACCTGAAAACTACAGCCACATCTGGGCCATCTGATTGAAGACCGAGTTGGAGGCATCCACATGAGGCCCGAGTATATTTTGATAGCTTGGAATGATTGTGACAAATTGATGAGGGTAACCTCACATCTATAGGAAATCAGCTTTCTTCTAATAGTGCAGTTAATGAACATCACTCAAACATCTTTAAAGGCTTATGTAACTTTATTCCAAAAAATGCAATATATAACTAGTAGTTTTGGGTTTGCATTTGTGCACCAAATAAGACAAAAGATCGTACAGAGGGGTTCCTTCCTTCTGATTTGGTGTGTCTTAAGCCCGACAGTGGTCTCCTTGTCTTCCACATTGCTCTTCACTCGTATGTCAGTGCTATTGGACTGCACTCTGCTGCTAAAGCTGCTAGAAGTGACTTCTCATCTCATACGTGGCATTTACAGCTTGCTCAATTCGTCATTTTAAGTTGCAAATGTCTGGTACATTTTTTTTTCAAAGCAGCATCGTTTTGTTCTCTCTCTCTCTCTCTGTCTTTTAATTTTTTTTTTTTGCTGCACCACTGCACTCTTGCTTTGAATCACCATCCATTTTGTCTTTTTCTCTTTTGTTGTACAGTCTCATAAAAGTGACCTATTAGACACCTGCTCTGATCGTACTCTGTCCTCTTATATTTTTCTTTGGAATGCTTTTTTTTAATATAGTTTTGATTTGATAAGTTTATAAACATGAGGATCAAAGGAGGATAGGGAGGATTGATGTAAGTGCTTGTTGGTGAAGACTTGGATTTTTCCTGTTATTAGACATGTTTTTCCTTGCATATTCTAAAGACCCTTTTCCAAGCAGAGCCCCAGGTTGCCAATCAAGTCACCCTGATGATAGATTCTGCCATGCTTGCATGTTTCCGTTGACGACTTATAGACACTCATTGTAAAATGAGTGCCAACTGTAAACTCATTAATTTGCTTTTTTCACATTATGATATTGTGAATTACTTGCTTTGGAGTTTATATCTGTCAGCTTGTGCCAATCCACACCTCAGCCGTGGGTGCAGGAGTGATGTTACTGTAACAAGACAAGCATGTTGGGTGCCTGTCCAGCAGCGCGTGTCCAGTATGAAACTTATTTAAACAGTGCAAATTCAATTTCCTCACCGTGCTCTTTGAGGCTTCCCATGTGCTGTACAGCAGACTGATTAAATGATAATACACTTTACACCCTCCAGGGAGTAGCGTTCCAAGCGACAGATTAAACCGCTTCTCATTGACAGCTATTTCCAGTAATAACTGTCTTCTTTCTCATCCTGACCAGACAAGATAGATTTTTAACTGTATTAACAAATCAAATCATGCACAGACACTGTGTCAGAATGCAAGTGTAGTGCCAGGCTGACAGTCCTGCAGAGCCACTTCCATCCTTTCAATATCTACTGGTAAGTGGAGGAAATCTTTAACAAAACCCTCAGGTTCCCAAATCCTAGAACCTGACCCTGTGGTTCATCAGGAGAGCTCTCTCAAATAAGAGGGTGAGTCAAAAATTATCAATGAAAACTTCTGTTGGCAGTATTGTCTTATCAGCATTTTCTGTACGAGGTCCCTGTCTCCCCAGTCACTGCTGTGCAGGTGTGAACGTGTTACGTCAGATCTTGTAACTGCGGTGCAAGAAAGAATGGCTCCCCCACTTGTGATTTGTTCGAAAGAAGAGTAACGTGCAGGCATTTGTTTTTTGTGGTCTGAGGGTGTGCCTGGTGCCGATATTTATAGAAGACTTTGTGCACAGCATGGAGAAAGTGTTTTGTTGCGAAGAAGTGTGTATGAATCGATAGAGAAGTTCAAGGAAAGTCGCATAACTGTCAGCCATGAAGAAGGAGCTGGACACTCGTCGACCTCAACATTGAGCATGCATGTGAAATGATTCTGTTGAACTGATGAGTGACAGTAGATGATGTGACAAATCGTTTTTGAAAATCCGCCATGGCTCTGTCTATGCAATAATCCACGACAGAGTTGGGTTTTGAAAGAAGCCCTATGAGGATGAAGATTCACGTCTGATGAAGAGGTGAAGACAGTGATGCATTTGTGGCTCGCAGCTCAGCCTAAAATGTTTTTTAATGAAGAATTATGAAAGCCTGTCGACAGATGGACAAAGTGTATTGAAAAGCAGGGGGATTATGACGAAAAATGATGTATTTGATTTTTGTGAAATTTCAGAATTCTACAGTCAGAATGCAGATAATTTTTGACTCAGCCTTGCATACACCTTGCTTGAGTGTCTTGTCCTTTTAACATGTCTCTCTGCTCTGGTCCCTAATGCCATCATCTTGACACAAATGCAGAAAGGGGGTAGATATTCCACTTTCACAAAACAACATGAGTAGAGTTCAGCCTAGTAGAAGAGGCCTTGGACTGTAACCATAAGGCTTACTGGGTGAGCTGAGCTATTCCAGGCACCAATTGAATAAATATTAAAATAACAGTTAACCTTTGATTTTGTTGTGTCATGGTATGTTCCTAGATGACCCTATTTTCTGCTTCAAACTCTTTATTATGTGTCAAAAATGACCCAAATCCTATCTATCACCCTAATCCTATCTTTCACTCTTACCTGCCTGGCTGCTATAAGGATTGACTGATACTGAAGTTAAATACCTTCTCCTATCTGTTATATCTAACCTCAGGTAATTAGATGGAGAACTAGAACAGACACGGAGAAAATTACGCTTTTATTCACAAAAAGATAATTCTAATTGTGCCTAAAATACAAGCAGAGTTAAAAATGAGTGGTGGTAAAATAGTACCAGCAAAACCTTGATAATATATTGTTCATCTTACTTGCTTAGGCTGCCAGGTGGCTTTCTGTCTTAGCATGCTGACTGGTCTCTATTCCGACATGGCCTCTTAAACCTCAACTTAATTCCTTTCTATGGTCCTTGACATGCCTCTTGGACAAGTGGGGTGTAGTGCATTTTGAACTCAGGTATGTAGGCCACAACCTCAACACCAGCCCATCCATTCTATCCCTGGCCTTTCATCTTGGCCACCTTTATTTCCTCAGGCCAGCTGGACAGAACTTGTTTTTAATAGGTCTCTCCTAAGATCATATCTGTTCTAGTTCTGACATGTGGAAAGAAAAGACCTGGTTTCCAAAAGTATTCTTTTCAATTTTACATATTTTTATCATAATACTAAAATACACCATCCTCATGACAGATTATAGATCACGTAGAACATAGAATGGAAACCTAGATGGTGGTGAAAGTCCATGAATTGTTCTCTTCACTACCGGAGGACCAAATTCTGGATCTCACATAGATAATAACATAACTCAAATTGCCCATTATAATTATTAATTAATAAAAGAGTTGTGAAGATGCACATTGTGAGCAAGTGTCTGGTGTGCAGTTTTATATTTCCAGAAATATTTAATTGAGTATGGCTAACCTGATACCTTATTTACCTTAACACCTTAATCATAGGCTAGGGCTTGCAAAGTCCAAAAGACACATTTTGCTGTAACCCCAGGCCACAAGTACAACTTTGATTGGTAGAAGGTTTGAGAACATAGGTTGTGCATGACCAGGATTCATTCAAAACTATGAGGCATGCACATGGGAAAGGAGTTGGCTCTTGAACTACAACACCTCATTGGTTCAAGAGGTACAGTAAAGAAGCAAAAGACTAAAGTAAATACAGGGTCTTCCAGGACCCCAGTCTCCCTCTCCCTGTTTGTCTCCCGCTCTCCTTTCACTGAGTCTATCTAAAGACCTGGCAGGATGAAATATCTGTTATCTCAGAAGCACAATGCAAGATTGAAAGAGCCACCTGATACCTTGGAGTATTGGTTGCCTAGACTTCTAGTAGGAAATGCTGCTCTCTATCTAGGTCAAATGTGGTGTTTGCCATACCTGTCTTTCTTTGCTAGGTTCATTTAAAATTTTAATCTATATAATGAGTAAATAAAAGTTTAAACCTGCTTCCCTGCCTGCTTTGTCCTCTGTTTTTCTGCTTGGGAATTAGAGGTTTAAATGAAAAAGTAAAGTTATCATTGTAGTCAAATATGAGTCACTCTAAATGTGACCATAAGTGGAGCTGAAGACTGCTGCTGTAGCTCTACAATAAGCTGGTAAATTACAGAGAACTAGGGTCAAAAATTTGGGGTGATGAGGTGTAAATAGAAAAGGGTCTGAAAGTGAACCCAAAGAACCACCACGACAAAACAGTTGTACAGTTCAGCTCATATTATATTTTTATAACTAAACCTTTTCAAACCCTGTCTTTCAATTAATTGACAAACTATTCCATTCTTTAACTGTAACAGGGAAGTGGGAATTTCTCAGAATTAAAGATACGAAACACTTATAAAACTCAAATCCATTCTGTGATGAAACGTTAAATGTAAACTCAAACGTTATCACTTTCAGAGCTTTTTCTGTGAATTCTCCAAAATTCACCTTCTCAGCCTCAACTAAAGGTAGTTAAGTGTCTCATTGAGCAACTTGTGGCTTCTCCTGCTGGTGCAAAATAGACTGAAAGATACTTTCATCTATTAACTTGAATTTATTTTGGAAAAGTTAAGTGAATATGATTGGCTGGGCTAAAAGGCCTGATCTTGCCAACTTTTTCTGATATTCTAATATCCTAATATCGATGCATTTCTCTCTTTTGGTTTGATTGGTTTCACAGATATAAGTGCTACCAAACTTGTTAGTCATGGACAGTTTAAAATCTACGGGACTGGGGAAATGCAATTTGGGTATTACTTGTCAAAATGACATTTCCCTCTTTTTCCTGCAGATCTGAGGGTTGCTTACTAATGACAGTGCATAGCACTACGCAAGCCTGCATTACATTGTATTCAACAACTGTACAGAGCAGGCTACAGTGATCATGCACTTTGAGAAAATATCCTCTAATGGTTGATAATATTAGAATATTACCCTGAAAGTAACCCAGAAATAGCTATTCTAGAAATCAAATAATAAGACATAACTAAATAACATTATGGGCCCTATGAGCTGCTCATCAACGATTGTGGTATGGTTGTGTTGTAGGGCTAGATGAGAGCTAGGAATAATGAGACAGGGTGTATTAGTTTTGTGCTTACCTCAACTGTAGGAGGAAGTACAGTGTAGGATACAGTACAAGAAGCCTGTTGGACTACACACATCTTTGTGGGAGGTATTGACACCCTGGCGGTGCTCTGTTGCTTGTGGAAGAAGAGCAACAAGTGAGGTGCCAGTTAGTAGAAGCTGTACAGGGACTCGGAGAGGTTTTACCTGAACAGGGTTCAAAAAAGGAGACTGGATCATGGATCTGCTCCATGTAAGAGCATGCACATGGATGTGTGGAATCGATACCCCATGGAAATAGGAACTGTAATTAGGAGACTGAATGCACTGATGCAAACTTGGCAAAGGTGATGATTGATTGCAGTAGTGTAAGCTTGGTGCCATGCGAGCCTATAGGCAGAGTTGGACAGTTATCTGACTGAGATTTCCTGCAGATATCCCACAAGGGTATTCGAGTCTCTACAAGGGGTTGTAAGAGGATCATCTTCTCTTGGTGTGGTTTATCTGCAAGCTCTGTGATATGGGAAGAAGGAGATGCAGCCCCATGGTTGCTGAGTGAGGAGGAGGCAAGGACCTGTGAAGAATTAACACTACAGCTTGGCTGCTTTTATTCTTCTTGGTGTCCCTGGATGGGAAAGAAGGCATGGCAGTGTCTGCAGATTGAAGTCTTCTGACAGTTCTGAGAATGGAGGTAATATTGTGAACTAGCGGCATGAGCCTGTCTTAACCAACTGAAATCGCTCTGCCCTGAATAATTTAGGGGAGGATAAAGAATGCAGGAACATTTTCATTTTTATTCAGTTATAATTGCACATTACTTTTTGATTTCAATAATAATTTATTTTGTGTCACAAGACTGTGATTTAGCACACATATAATAAACAGCTTTTTGTATTTTTCTAAGAAGCTTTTGTGTCTGGGCTTCTTTATCTTCTCATTGTGGTTGCTCAATTGTGACTACAGATGCCCAAAGTCCGAGCTACAGTATGTGCAAGGTGCCATAGCACGGGGCATCTTGATGACATAGATAAACTTGTCAGCTGATGCCACCTCATTACATACTTTATACTTGTTTCTGGTCATTAAAAAGGAAAGCCAAAACCTAAACTGGCATGCATGCCAGGGCCGACCTTGCAAAAGAAAAGTTATCCAGCAGGGGCACCATTGTCAATATAGTTATGAACTGCTATAACGTCATCTTGGAGCTGGCCTGTAACAATGGTGATATGGGTAGACACAGTGCCCACCAGCAGAAAGCAAAGGTAAATGATGTATCAGCCTTAACACAAGCAATGTAGTCAAATTCAGTAACCAGATTATAATACATGTTGTAGTTTGGTGGGCTTCGTGAGTGGACCGATTAAAAAGAACACTTGAGAAATAGACAGAGGGTTACACTGTGTACATTAACAACTTCAGTGCCTGTTTTCAGGTGTCCTACCCAAAAACGAGTGACATCACCTCTTTTGCACTCTTATTGTTTCGTTGGACATGACTTAAAGACAATGATATTGCAAAAAGTTCATTATCTGACCAACAGCGATAATAAGGAAAACTTTCCTTAACTTTTCATTATCGTACAACAACTAAACTGGGCGTCCCTAATTGGAACCCCAGATCTTTTCATGTTTATCATCTCTTATTGTTACAGAGTAAAATACAGTGATAGTTGTGCCATATCCAGAAATTGTCAAAATCTGAACTAACATTTCTTAATGTATGGTAGTGTAATAATGCCAGTGCCAATTCTCCCGATTTAAGGTTGTGTCATATTACACAATTGGGTGGAGTGGTGGTTCTGAGGCTAGGGATCTGCACTGGCAATCAGAAGGTTGCCAGTTTGAATACCGTAAATTCCTAAAGTGACTCTACTTCATTGGGCCCTTGAGCAATGCCTTTAACCTGCAATTACTCTGTCCTGGGTATGACATTAATCTGCATCCAGCCCTGCAAGTAGGTCCTCCAGCCTGCAGGGAAAAACCTGGGGGTTGGTGGCAGAATTAGCACGCCAGCCACCATAAAAAATCTCACACTGTTCCATTCCATCTGAACTAGTGTGGTGCTGCAAAATGCATCTATTACTCATTTACTCTTATGTAACAACACGCCCTTTCAGACCGCCGAACGGCTAGGTATATCCTGTGAGTAGCCCAGTCCGTATTTGCACAACATTCGCTACATGAGTTGCCGCTATAGAAAATCGAACAGCAAATGAACAGCAAATTTCTTGCACATTTTCTCTTTTTCCATAAAGCAGTGTTTGACTGACAAAAGCATTCTTGTCCGTGATCATCCTCCCTGTTCACCCAATTTAGCTCCCTGTGATTTTTACTTGTTCCCGAAAATCAAAAGTGACCTGAAGGGAACACATTTTTAGTCAATGGATGAAGTGAAGACAGAAACAGCAAGCCTGTTGAAGAGCCTCAAGCAAGAAGGCTTCCAGCACTGTTTCAATCAATAGAATATGCATATGGAGCAGTGTAAAGACCGGGAGGGGGAGTATATAGAAGGTGACAATGTTTAGAATGCTGTAATTCACCAATAAATATTATTTTTTTACCAATCTGGTTATTTTTGAGTCTCTCCTCCTATACTGAAATACTTGGGCAAGGAGACCAGCTACTGCAGTCATCAAATTTAACATACTCTCTGACTAGATGTCATGTAATGTAGACTGTAGCCTTCTTGGTTTCAAAGAAATCTAGGAAGTCTTTTAAGCAAAATGGAACAATTTTTAGGTTTTTGACACAGGAAAAAACAGATCCAATGCAAGGCCAACAGAGGGATCCACTGCCTTCTTTAATAGCAAATGGAAAGTGTATTCTATTTTGGAAACATTTTGTTAGAGACTTAAATGAGGATGGCAAAAGACCTCATTGGTAGGGACTGTGTTATCTGCTCTCTTTGGAAGCAGCTTTGCCTATTTATTACTACATAACCTTTAATTAAATTATTTTTATTTGTGTTACTAGGGGGCTCTGCCCCCTGCTCACTTCACTCGCCCACCCCTGGGTTTAGTTTACCGGATATACAATTTAAAGAGATTGTTAGTTTCATGGGAATTGTTACATATGCATTATCTTCACTTTTATTTTAAAACTTTTGTAAAAGCAATACTTTATTTCCAGCCCCGGGCGTGGTTACATCTCTTTCTCACAGGACGTATAACGCTGCTCGTGTTGTGAAGGGGGTGCAACTGAACGCACACTAAGGAGATGCCATTGGATCATCTGCTGTCTTTCTGCTGCTGGTTCTGCTTGTCTCACTGCCCGATCATTTCAAAGCCTGTACAGCAGCTGTCCTTTTGCCACTTCGCATCTCTGTTGCTCTGTTGTGAAGGGGGGAAGGCGAGGATTAGTTTGGCTGAACGCGCGATAAGGAGAAGCAGTCTGACCATCTGCAGGCTTTTTGTTGTTGGCGAGCTGAATGTTTTGCTTGTTTCTTGTTGTTGTTTTAAGAGCTGGGAGCACATGAAGCGTGTCTGCCAACAGCAATCCGACAACTGCTAGGTTAGATGTCCGTGGACTTGTTTTAAATGATGTCTCACTGCCTTGTCTCGCGTGACGTTAAATCTGTTTCCCCAGGCGTGGTTAAATCTATTTCTCAGGACATATAATGCTGCTCGGTTAAGGAGGTGCCATTGGTCTTCTGTGCTGCATTCCACCCTCCCCCAAATGGACCTAACAGTCACTTAAAACAAAAAAGGCTTCAACCTGGCTGGGACGCTGGAATAGTTTCGAATTTTACTGCTTTCATATTCTTTACCGGGTGGTGCAGTGCTAGCGCTGCTGCCTCACAGTTAGGAGACCCGGGTTCACTTCCCTGGTCCTCCCTGCGTGGAGTTTGCATGTTCTCCCTGTGTCTGCGTGGGTTTCGTCCAAAGACATGCAGGTTAGGTGGATTGGCGTTTCTAAATTGGCCTTGGTGTTTGTGTGTGTCCTGCGGTGGGTTGGCTTCCTGCCTTGTGCCCTCTGTTGGCTGGGATTGGCTCCAGGTGACCCTGTGTTTGGATTCAGCGGGTTGGAAAATGGATGGATATTCTTTACCTTTCTCTGCATGTGTATCATGCCATTTTTTGTTTGAGCGTTTCTAATGCCACTGCTTTCATAATCTCTTATATTCCTTTTTTTCTCTCCAACGCTTTTGGGTTTCTTTTCTCCGCGCTGCTCTTTCTTCTTTGCTTAGTCGTTGATGTTTCATCTAGAACGTATTGTCCTTATACACTTTATATGTGCTGAGAGCACAGGATCTGTGTGTGCCACGTGCCTTTACACGACTGAGTGTTATTTGATATTGTTTGCGTCTCGCGGGTCTTTTAAGTGTCTTCCGAGAACGTCCGAGAAGCCCTGCTTTTCCTTTCCAGGATTTTTTTTATAATAGAGAGATGGGATGATTGGTGAACTGAAAGTAAACTAAAGGATTTTAACAACTTTTGATGTTTATTGCTTTTTTGTAATATACATCTGTAGCATTGCAATGCATTTGTTTCTGTGCATACTGTATGTGTTTTTGATATGACATGCCAAACCAACAAAGAGCTGGTCTTTGCCTTGCCTGGAGATTTGTTTTCTGGATGGTATAGGGAAGGCCTATTTAGCCCTGATGTGTTGTATACTCTTTAGTAACATACTGACTGCTTCATTCGGCAACACTCTATCATAACACATTCCGAGGTAGGGTATAAAATCAGGATGTGTTTCACTGTATTGGTTTGTAACACAAGCCGTTATGGTGCGTGTGGTACAAGCTCATAATACAGGCAATGCAGGTGTTTATAGCACCATTCTGTGACACAGATGAAGGTAATAACTGCCTACAACACCGATGACTTCACAAAAATACAGTATCAGCAGTTACAGAGGCGATGCCGTCAGAGGAAAGTAAATGTGTTGCAATGGTGGGGGGGGGGGGGTAGTAAACAAAAATAGAATTATTCAGCCACACATGTGTGGCTGTAGATCTCCTTAACCGCTCAGATACCACTGATGCTAGCAGTCTTGTCACTTACCTCCACAGCTCAGAGAAGACGCCACTTGAGGGTGAATCACTCTGCCCTCCTCCCTCTGAGATGTCCCACCCCTTCAGAAAGTGAATCATATAAAGGCAGCCATTCCCAGAATGTAGCGTCTCAGTCTTGATGGAGGTCCACAGACAGAACCATAGCAAAGAGCCATCAGTGGCTACCATAATTGGTCACTATAATTAGGAGGATTTCTTCAGCCTAATATATGTTTCCATTTAAACTAAAGAATATGTTCAGTAGTTCTACCCTACCCTTGAGTTTATCAACTGAGTGACAGATGAATCACTATGAGACCATCTGTCACTTATAGCTTTGCTTTTGATTAAACAATTAGGCCTTGTTATGTCCCGACTTGTGTATTTATTTTGTTAATGTGCCATCAAGTGCCTGTGTATTTTGATGCCAAGTGCCATTTTTTGTTGACGTATTGTTAAAAGAGTTGGTCGGATTGGCAACCCAATTTTTCTTGGGACTTTGTACCTCGTACCACGACATGCAGTAAAGGCGATTTATGAAAATCAATATGGGACCATGCAACAGATAAGCGGTAAGTTTACTGGGCACTGTAATAAATGTATAAATATCCTCTGCATAAAAAACATTATTGAACACATTCATTTATCCATCCATCCATTATCCAATCCGCTACATCCTAACGACAGGGTCATGGGGGTCTGCTGGAGCCAATCCCAGCCAACACAGGGCGCAAGGCAGGAAATAAACCCCGGGCAGGGCACCAGCCCACCACATTCATTTATTGAAAAGAAATTTCTGTTTTGAGTTTCAAAGCCAAAATTGTATAATGACTAAGGCAGCCTTTCTCAACCTTAAAGTATTTGCTACCCGAGTTTTCATAACAGGTTTAATCGCCCCCCCCCCCCCTAACATTTTTTTTAAATGTAGATGCATATTTTATT
>JANRMT010062796.1:71414713-71439310 GCA_026402145.1 Polypterus bichir lapradei
TTATTATTATTATTATTATTATTATTATTATTATTATTATTATTATTCCTTTCCTAGTCACCATGACACAGGTATTAAGAGAGGGAAATATAGAACAAGGAAAGGAAATGAATACATTTAACTGGTTCTTTAATGGAGCTTTCACTCCCATACACAAATAGCTGAAAGAAGCTCATAGAAAACATGATACAGTATTTAGGTCTCTGGCAATCACTTTTGTCAGAAGCATTTCCCTGGTTACAGGCAGCGTATGTCCATCCATATCTAAGCTTCATATTCCAAAAAAACTGCGCCAGTTATTTATAAAAGTACTTTTATTTTAAAAGTAACCAATTGAATAAGAGCACACATTCTGCTGACCATTACTATAAATTACATAATCTTCATTTGCTTAAACTAACCACCACCATTAAATACTTTAAACACCCTTATTTATTCACTCCATTAACCTTACAAATACATTTTCTGCTGCCCTACACTATAAACATCTTTGCAAATTAAATGAACCTCCAACCTTCTGCTCTTTTGTTAATCTTATATAATACATAAACTAGAAATTTCCTCCATTTTGCCTAATAAATGCTTAAGCTGTTATTTCATCCCTGCGCTTCTTTCAGTGCCCTAAAGTCAAAAATGACCTTTAAAATGTAATTATATATGAATGTAGGCTAAGTGTACATTCATTTAAAGAAACCAGACTTACTGGTCATGGTCACACACTGAGCGCTAGTTATTTTTCACCTCTGGCTACACAAGGTCTCCAGAATATCCGCTCAGAGTTGTCCTATTCTGGGCTTTGTGTTGCAGAGATAAACTGGAAGTCAGTCCTTCTACTTTATTCTAAGCTTGTGAAAACAATCTGGGACATTTTTGACACAATTTAAAAACATGAAAGAGAACTTGGTAACTTCAGTAACAAGTTGACTTCATTTCTACCTCATCAAGTTCAACAAAATTTAAAGATGACTTCTTCAGAGCTGGTCTTGTGTGGCGTGGAAGGTATGTTGCTTCCCACAAGGATCTAAAAGAAAGACACCCCAGCTGGGGACTTTTTGTTTAGAGAAACGGGCAACTATAAAGACTTTTATTCAATGAGATATGAAACCTGAATATTGGTGCAGTTGATCCAATCTTAATTTAAGTTTATAAGAATTTGTGCATTTACGATAAGAAAGATGTCCCCGAAGGCAAACCACAGAATACATCTAGAGAGTACATGAGTGTTTATGACCTCTGATAAATTCACCAAGACAACAAATAATTTCTGGAATATCAAATATGAGTGTTACCTGAACATTCAAATGTTATGTAGATCTGGAGCATTACTATAGTGTTTGTAGGTGAACAGGTGAACGCTGCTCTGGTGCAAAGAGAATTCAGGAAATAATCAGTCAGAAATAAGAAATAGTGATGTTTCAGGTTGCCATCCAGAGGCTGTTAATAAAAAGTTAGAAGAAGACACCTTATGTGTTTTGACGTTGACATTTTCAAGATGAAATTACTGAACAACATTTTAATCTCATCAATAAATTCCTTGTCCTCCAAACCAAAGGGTGTCAACCAGTACAACTTTTCATTAAAGAAGATCTGAGGAGACAAGTCCCAAAGTAGATCACTTCTGACGTTTTAACGATAGCAAATGCCCTTTCATTTTTTTCTCATGTATCAACGTCAGCAGGATGTAGAACAGCAAAAAGACATGTCGGCAATATTAAGCTCCTTTACTGGGTGAGTCACAAAGAGCTCAATGTTCTAATGCCTATCTGCCAATATCACAAAGATGCATTAGGGATGAATGAGTGAGCAGCAAAATACTACAGCAGGGGAACATTCTACGCTGTCTGGAGCAACTGAGCTAACCAGACTGTGTCCGACAGTGCCTCACGTTACAATGTGCCAGTTGAGAACACATTTTTAAATATCCAAGAGACAATAGCAGGATCCTTTATAGTCAGTGAGAAACTGAATAATGACAAACTCACAAAGTTATCGTAAATATAGTGCTCTGAGGTCAGATGTGACTCCACAGGAGGACAAATTAGCAAATGTATCATCTAAAGCTTTTCATGTGTGCTGCAAAAAGACTGTCACTAATGAATGGATTTCCACTGGGATGACAAAATAACTCAAAATGATATTTGATATCAGAATACAGTTGAGGTGCACTGATAACCATAGCTTCCTCAAATCAGTGACAAAAAGATAAATATATGAGACACCCTGTAGACGTATAGGTAATGATGAACAAGAAAAACACTACATAGATAGATAGATAGATAGATAGATAGATAGATAGATAGATAGATAGATAGACTGAGTCATATAAGTCCTGTGAACGAGCCCTTCCAGGGTGTCCCTCTGTGCCGTGCACTGGCAGCGCTCCCCCCTCCAACCGGCACCCCGGCACTTGCCTGTTCGGCACCCCCTGCACGGGTTCCATGTCCCTCCTATCGGTGGAACAGACGGGACCGCCTGCAGTCCTCCTCTCTCCGCTGACCTCATGGGTTCCCTCTGCCCCCGCAGAGGGCGGCCAGCAATCGGATGTGTGCACCCAGCAACACGTCCCTTCCTATCGGAGGAACCGGCATCCACCCCTCGATTCCTCCTGTCACTCTGGGACGCCATGATGGTCTGAGTCTCCTTATTGCACAAAAAGAGACTCCTTCCCGTCTGCATCCCTGTAGAGCGGCGCGAGACTGCCGCCGACTCGGGGCGTAGGGCGCTAGGACCTGGGGCACTCAACAGCCCAGGTCCTGTCAGCCCCTCGCTGTCTCTCCCCTCATCGCGCGCACAGCCCCCCGCGCCACATCCACTGTTGGAGGACTGCCTACTCGATGCTGATCGTTGATATCACAGTCAATTTCGGCAGACCCTCCTTTATGCTGTACGAGGACGGCTGTACTCACCTTCCCTGCCGTACTCCTCCGGCTGAAGAATCCAGCGTCGCGCCGTCTTATCGCCATTAGCAGATCTTTGATTGACACGACCGCCTTCCTCTCTAGTACCCGCAATCCGCCCGGAGGGCACGTAGCACCTGTGACAACTGCTGCTCCACAGGCTGAAGGCACGTCTCAAGCTCCAACAGAGCAGCCGGCAAAGACAGGAAGTTAACCGACGCTGAGCTCGCTTGTCCATGAGCCCCAGACGCCGGCGACTTCCTGTGGGCCTTTTCCTCCGGCCCAATCGGGTCTCCCCCCGGCACGTGATGGACATTCCTTCGTCCCGCCTCTCTCCAGTCATCGGTGGGCACACAAGACACACCATCCAATCGCGTGCCTGTCACGGTGAGGGACTTCTGGTCTGTGGCCATTTTGACTCCCCTCCTGCGGCGGAGACGTGCTTGCTGGCAGCCTCGCTGCTGCCAGTGTCTCTCGCGCTGCAGCGGCTCCTTCCCCACAACTCCCGCTGCTGCCGCCACGCCGTCGAAGCCCCGCCAACCAGCATGTGTCCGCCACTGATGCAGATCCGGGCCGTCCCTGCCTGCAAGATAGAAAACACGCCCAGCCCCCTAGGGCCGGTGGCCAATAGGCAGGGAACTCACCTCCTAACCGAGGAGCCTGCAGGAACCCGCTGCACGCCTGCTCTACATGCCGTCAACCCGCAACAGGGAAAAACGGCTCTCCTGTGGACCTGTGGCGGTCCGTGGGGTACCTTTCGTCGGTGGGGCTGTGTGCATGCTGCTCCCGCGGCATGTGGGTGGGGTCCCCTGCTGCGCCGGGCCATCCACAACAAGATTTCTAAGTACAGGTCCCCACCTTGGAACAGGCGGAAAATCCTGCCGACTACGCCAGATGTGAATGAGCCCTGGGCACAGGCAGGCAGACATGTTGCAATTCCACCACCACACGTTTATTTACAATACTATTTACAATTCAAAGTGCACACAAACCCCTTCAAGTCCCCCAAAGTCCAGGCCTCTCTCACTCGTTGCCTTTCTTCGGGCCGCCTCCACTCTCGCTCCTCCTGCTTCATCCTGCTTCCACCCGACTCCAGCCTCGAATGAAGGGAGGCGGCCCCTTTTATTCACACCCGGATGTGCTCCAGGTGCTTCCCGGCAATCTCCCACCGACACGCTCCCGTGTGGCGGAGGTGCCTTCTGTACTCCCGGAAGCACTCCGGGTGTCCCTGCTTCTCTTCCCCCCAGCACTTCCTGGTGTGGCGGAAGTGCTGAGGTCCAGGATTCCCAAGGCATCGGGGCGCCCCCTGGCGGTGACCACGGGCCCCCAAACCAACCAGGGTGGCGGCCCCCATGTGGTCCAAGGTGGGTGCACGCCCTCTTCCGGTCCTCCAAGGCGTCCCGGCCGGGTCGTCCCCCCTGGCATCCCTGACAGTCCATACCACAAATGCAGGTTACTGCATAATTTAGGTTAATGTAAAAGCAAATTCTGCATGTGGAAAAGTAAGTACACCCCTACATTTATCACTGCCTCAAATACCTACAATTAGAATCATCTACACCAGATCAAATGCAAATGATCAGAACATCGTTAGGAAGAAACTTGGAGGATTTTGTCTTTTTTAAAACTCAGACATTTAGTTTCGTTTGCTGTTTGTGTGTGTTATCAACATGTCTTAAATCGAAAGAATTCTTAGAGGTCTTCATGAAGTAGGTTAAAGATGCCTATGAATCTGGGAAGGGGTTTAAAAAGTTCTCCAACCAATTTGAAATCAATCATTCTACTTTCTGGAGAAGATTTCAAACAACTATCAGTTTTTCCAGGCCAAGTCACTCACTTTAAGTTCAGCCCAAGAGCAGATCTGAAGATGTTGAAAGAAGCTTCTAAGAACTCAAGAACTTTATCATGGGACCTACAGGTAACTCTGGCCACTGTTGATGTAAAAGTGAATTGGTCCGTCATTAGGAGGTGGCTGCACAACTTAGCCCTACATGGGAGGTAGGCCAGGGAGAAACCTTTGCTGCCGAGACAAAACATCAGAACAAGACTAAAGTTTGTTGATGAACACCTCTGCAAAGAGCAGTACTTCTGGGACAATGTGTTCTAGACATGTTTGGTGAAAACTGAAGACAGTATTTGACTAGAACAACCAGCTGTAAAGTGTGGTGGTTGAAATATTATGGTCTGGTGCAGCTTTGCTTCATCAGAGCATGGGATGCTCAAATTACTGGTATCCACTATAAATTCTTCATTGTGCTAAAGGTTGCTTAAAAATGAGAGACCATCAGTCAGAAGACTAAAGCTGAAACAAAAGTGAACCTTGCAACATGACAATGAGAGCAATCATACTACTAAATCCACCATGTAATGGCTGAAAAGAAAGAAATGGAGCATCCTGAAATGGCCAAGTCAAAGCTCACATCTGAATCTCATTGAAATGATGTGGAAGATTTGAAACAGGTTGTGCATGCAAGACACCCCTCAAAAATCACACGGATAGATAGATAGATAGATAGATAGATAGATAGATAGATAGATAGATAGATAGATAGATAGATAGATAGATAGGAAAGACAAACTATAGGCTGATAGATCAGTTAGTGTAGGTGTCTTAAACAGTAGTTGTGTTTATTTAAGCTTACTGTGTTTTATTATATGTTACAAAATGTGTAGCTTACAACATTTGATGTTTCAGCACATTTACTGTATATAATTAAAAGCAACAACAGAATATTACTGCAGAACTTCTTTACAATGAATTTCTGCTTTTCTTGTGGCATTCCTGTCTTTTTCTCTTCTTATGTTGCTATTTTAAAAAAAAGAAATTTTGCAAGATATTTGAGCTGGAGAAGTTAATTTGCAGAGGCTAAGTCAGAGGTTCTGTCCCATGAGGTGTGGGTTTGTGATTTTGCCTGAAGAGGTGGGCATCACCATACTGATTATGTGCAAAGAAGCAACAATTTGCTGCAGGTAAAAACAACGATGACGAGCAGACAGGGGAACAAAGGCATTTATGCTCCAACGACAGGAAAAATTTAAGGAGAAAGCTTAACTTCAATTTTAATGGCTTGCATTAACTTTTCAAATGAGCAGCTGCCCAAACTTGTTTCATATGCTTACATTATTTGGGAAGTGAGAATAAAAAAGGCTGCAGGTTATTATTCATTTCAAACAGTAATAATGAGAAGAGTATAAAAAATTCATTATCCCAGAGAAAAAGACCAGAAAATGCAAATAAATTATCATTCGCACTTTATTCATGACAATTCTTTTCTAATCTTGCTCTCAATGCTTGCTCATCATGAATGAAGTTGAGACAAAGAGTTATCTTTAATTAATCCAGACTAAAGAGAAGTGGTCCCACTGTAAAAAGAGAGATAATTGCTCACAAAGGATGGGCCTAGAACAATGAAGAGAGCGCCAAGTGCATTACCCAAAGTGCACATTTCATAAAAACAGTGAAGAAGAGAATAAAAAACGTACTGACTAAAGACAGGTTTGGAGACTGTGCTGATAGCGCCTTGCCACACCCACCACACCACCTGGATTGGGACCCTCAGCACCACACTGGAACAATGTGAGGTTTTTTTTTTTTTTACGGTGGCTGGGGTGCCAATCCCACCACCAGCCCCAAAGTTTTCCCTGTACGTAGGATGACCTGCTTGCAGGTCTGGATGCAAATTAACATCATACACAGGACGAAGCAATTGCAGGTCAAGGGCCCAAAGGAGTAGAGTCACTTCTGGCATTTACAGGATGATTGCTGGTGCAGATCCCTACCCTCAGAGCCACCCACGACTCTGCCCTGCTAAAGTCAGGAGAGGGAAATAAAAATTCTTAAAGTTCTTAAAAAGTAAAACTCCAACAGAAGACAGACAACTGACAACAGAGCAATTGGCTAATAATGTACAGTCAACCAGCGCTGTACAGTCAAGAGATGTTTTAGGATTGGGGTAAAATGCAGGACTAACTCCAAATTCAGCACCATATTGTAAAAAGTCTGCCTTTCTTATCTGTTGTGAGACCAGTGCCCGTATTTATCAGGCATTTTAGAGTAGGAAAATGGCTTTAACTGGCTCAAAAATGCCAGAATGACACAAATTTGGTCCTACTCTTAGGATAAATGATTTGGATAAACAGAACCTTGCAGAAGATTAGGGGGGATCATGGAGACCCATGGAGACAGCATATGACTTTGAAAGATGATCGGGACAGTGCAAGAGTGAATCCAACTTCAGTAACAGCTCAGGAATTGCGATGGCTAGTTTCAGTCACTGTTACTTTACAAGGCCATAACAGAAGGAAAGCTGCTTCTTTGAAAGTACAGCTGTGGATCTTTCATTGTAATGGCTGTTCAGACAGACTGGTCATGCCCTCACATCTGATGAAAGGTTGGTCCAAAGTTTATAACTATGCTGAAACTTAAAGCTGCACCATATGCATATATTTTTAAAGAAATACTAGGGGGCCTCGCCCCCTGCTCAGTTCGCTCGCCAACCCCACCCCCACCCCCACCACCAGTGCTATGCGCCATTGTGAAAAGGGGGGCTGAACGCACCCAAAGGAAATGCAGCCCACCCTCCAAAAACCCCTCTTAAATGGTGATACAATGGGAAACAAATACTGTGTTTTTTTAACCTCCTCTTTGCTCGATCAGCTGCTGGCTTGCTGTTCCTGCCGTCCTGCATGATCTGCATGTCGTGCGGTGCTGTGATCGTTTAAAAGCCTGTACAGCACCTTGTTGTCCCCCAGACATCCTCAAACACTCTGCAATCTCTTTTCACTGTTCCATTATTTAACCGAGTAATATTTTCCATTTGTTTGCGCTAATGAGATCTTTACTTTCATTATTTTTGAGACTTTCGAATTTTCCACCTTCCATTATTTCTAACCTGCTCTGCATGTGTATCATGGGACTTGCTTCCAAAGGTTGTAAGTATGACGTGACTTGTCCGTCTTGCGGGTCGTGAAAAAGTGTCTCTCTGTCTATCTGTCTCTCTTCAAAAGATCTCTGTTCAAAAGATCACGTCTCGTCGCAAGATTTTTTTTTATAATAGAGAGATATACAGTGCCTCTAAAAAGTGTTCACCAGCTTGAAAGTTTTCACATTTCATTAAGCTGGAAGATTGAGGCACAGTGGATTTAATTTGTCTTTTTTTGATCAACAGAAAAAAAAACTCATTAATGTCAGAGTGAAGTCAGATCTTTGAAAGTGGTCTAAATAAATTTCAAATGTAATAAACACAAAATAATTGATCACATAAGTATTCAAGTCAGTAAATAGCAGATGCACCTTTGGCAGACCAGACAGCCTTAAGTCTGAATGCACAGATCTTCATCAGCTTTACACATCTGGACACTGCTATTTTTTTTCATTCCTCTTTGCCAAGAACTCAGCTCTTTAATGGTGTATGGCGATCATAAGTGGACATCTTTTTTCAAGTCCAACCACAAATTCTCAATTTGGTTGAGGTCTGGACTCTTTTTAAGTCGTTCCTGATCAACTGTCTTTATACTTGTTAAAAAAAAAACAAATCTTCTCCCAAGGTGCAGGTTTCTTGCAGAAGTTATCAGGTTTTCCTGGAGGTTCTCCAGGATTTCTCTTCATTTTGCAGCATTCATTTTCCCATCTACCCTCTCTAGCCTTCCGTGAACCTGCTGCAGAGAAGCATCTCTGTATCATAATGCTGCCACCACTGTGCTTCATGCTGAAGATTGCATTTTTAAAAATGTGCACTGTTTACCTTATCTGTTTAGCTCAGTTTTGGTCTCATCAGGCCACAGAACCTTTTTTCTTCTGATTTCAGAGTCTCCCATGTGCCTTATCTCGAGATTTCATGAGTGTTTCTCTTAACAGTGGCTTTCTCTTTGCCATTCTCCTATGGACTAATGAAGCACTCAGGTAACAGTTGTTGTCTGCACAGTCTGCCTAGTCTTAGCCACTGTAGTTTGTAACACCTTCAGACTTCTCATAGGATTCTTGGTGGCCTGCCTCATCATCTTCTTCTTGCATGATCACTCAGCAGTCTTTTGTTTTGATTGTGAAGGTCAAGCCACCATACTGACTTATTACAGGTAGGACCTACCAGATAAAGTGCATTTAGTCAACAGTTAGCTGAACCCCCACATAGGTGGTCTCCTTTGAACTAATTGCTGTAACTTCTAAAACCAATTGGCTACAGCAGTGATGATTTAGGGGTGTCATATTAAAGGGTGAATACTTATGTGATCAGTTATTTTGTGTAATTAATTTAGACCACTTTGTAGAGATCTGTTTCCACTTTCACTTTAAAGAGTCTTTTTTCTTGATCAGGGTCAAAAAGGCCAAAATAAACCCCCTTGTTTTTCAATATTGTATAACAACAAAATGTGAAAACTGTGAAGAGGGTTAGGTGCCTTTAATGGTCACAGTACAATGTGATTACAGGTCACAGTCTCCTGTAGTTTAGTTAGATGGATGGCTCAGTAGATAGTGCTGTGACCTTTCATCACTAAGAACGTCTCTTTTACATCTGAAATGATTGGGAAAAACACAGAGGAGCTGACTGGCTCTCCATTTTAGGTAAAATTGTCCCTGCTCTCCCCCAAGTAGTTCTATTGGCCTGGTCACTGTTTGTGTGCTGTTTGCATACTTGTTCACATTAAACCTCCAGGCAGTGACGTTCATGGCTGGTGAGGCACTGACTCACTCCTTCAGAGTCAGATTTACAAATAAATGAACCCAAAAGAAGAGCTTATTCACTAATCAATTGGCAGCATGCACATTGACTACTGGTTATGTTTCATATCTCATCAGCATTCTTTACACACAGATAGGTAAGGTACATATTTGGCTAAGAAAGAACATTACATTTATAGCGGCGAGGCAGAATGGAAAAAACGCATTTGCTCCGCACCCTCCATGTGTTCTAAATTTGACGTCGCAATGCCACAATTCATACTTATTCAATACAAATGAAAGTATAGAGTGTTTTTTAAAAAAAATGGATTTCAATTTTGACCTTAATTGACATATTATGTTGTTTTTAAAAGTTTTTAATTCTGATGCTTTTAATCAGTTTTAATACAGACTGTTCAACAAAATGATAACAACAAAAACAAAAGAATATTTTACTTAAGATCAAAATTTAGTTTTTAAATATTGTTTTTTTCTTAGTTTGATCCCATTTTGTATAAAATTGAAAACCGCTTATGGTCTTACCTTTATTTGTAAATTAAATCCATGTGCCTATCCTTCTCCATGAAAATCTCTGTCATTTTCTTGTAAAAGTCCTCTTTATTTTCCTTTAGTTTTAAAAGTCTTAATCTTCCATCTTTGCAGTCAGTCAGAACAAAATATAAAAATAAACGGACCGCTGCAGTGCACTTGACTTTCTGATATCGCTAACTTATTGGCTGCCGAGAGACTCTGCGTAGAAGAATAGCACCAAAGAGCAGTGCGTTACGGTACTGTTTGCTTCACCTTGTGCCTTTTCACTGCGGTTTTATGTCCGATCAGCAAGACTAAATATGTCACACACATTCATTAAAAATATTAGCCAGACTGTGGAAAGTCAGAGTGTATAATAAACGTGTCTGCAAACATTATATTGGCGACATACAGAGAGACAGCAACAGGCACGCACCAATTGCCTGCATCAACCCCATGTGTGAGGGACAGCGCAGTCTGAGGTGAGGCAAGACTCGTCGCTACCTCACCTCGCGTTTATCCCTTTTGTTTGAATAGGAAATGCACCCGTTCAGTGATTTTGACTATAAAAATGATCAAAGTTATTGGAATCATACAGAAAACAAATTTATAGCACGTCAGACCAGTGGACAAATTTATTTTATGTTATCATTATTAGTTTTTTTAGTTTCATGAGCCTCACCTGCCTCCCCTGACAGCACATCCCTGCCTCCAGATTTTCCAGTTTTCTGCTGCATCTGTAAGATGTTGTGTGCAGGTTGATTGGCGACTCTTATTGCACCCTTGGCTTTGTGAATAAATGTATTCTACAACAAACTAGAGTCCTGTCTGGGGTTCACCGGTATCTTCTGCATCAGTGCTTAGCTGGGTTCCAGATCCTTTGAATCGTGTAAGGGAATAAGTAGGTGGATAAAAGAAATAACTTAATGTTAGCTAGATAAAATGAGGAACAGTCATTGACAGTTTTACTAGATTATCCCAGACCCAACAGTCAGCCACCAGTGAAAAATCTCATCAAAATGTCATTTTCTTACCCGGTTAATCGCGACTAGGGTCACAGGGGGTGCAAGAGCCTATCTACCAACTGGCACTGGGCACAAAGCTGAAATAACCCACACACTCACTCACCGAACACACCATAGGGTCAATTTAGTGTCACCAATTCACCTAACTGCATGTCTTTGGACAGTGGGAGGAAAGCTGAGTATCTGGAGGAAACCACACAGACACAGAGAGAACATGCAAACTGCATGTAGAACCCTGGTCTCCTTACTGTGAGGCAGCAACATTACCAGCCGGAATCTTAGTGTAATATCATCACATTTCAATATCCCTGACTCAATCCCTGTTGCTGCATTTTAGATTAATTGTAGTGTGGCAAAAGACAAATCTAAACATCAAGAAAGTAGAGCATTTAAATTACAATTCTCCTAGCTATAAGGGGTTAAATTAATTTTCCAGTATCCTGATATCACCTTGTTTCCAAGATATTAATTAAAACAGGAAAGTCAATCTTTAGCACCTAAGGACCCAATTCCCTCAGCACTCATCCATGCTTATTTGCATAATTATGCAGTTATTCATTCATATTTACACTTTAGACATAAATGTCTACTTGAGTCGAAGGTGATTACATGAAAATGAAAATAATCACTGCATATTATTAAGCAACAATATGTGAGTGTTGCAAAAAACAGTTATTATTTCATAATGATTAAATACAGTGCTCACAAGTGTTTTAATTTAAAAGTGTTAGAAATCTTATAATTATGGTAAAATTATGAAATTATTCATCATCATTATGGTAGCATAATATCCTCAAACCCACTTCATCCAATTCAAGGTTTTGAGAGGTCCACAGACTGTTTAAGGAGCATCAAGCACAAAGTTGGTGCCAACACAGGGTGGAGTGGTGGCTCTGAGGCTAAGGATCTACGTGGTGTCACAATAGGAGACAGGAAACATCAAAGGTATGGGGCAGCCACCTGTATAATATCCCTGGATGCAAAATGAATATTTTATCATGAGTTGTGAATGGTCCAACGTCCAAAACAGAACTGACTTTAGTTTAGAAAAATGGTAGCTTTAAAGGCTGTGACCAGAAGTGACGTAAGCTGGACGGAGAACCGGAAGTGATGTCGTTGAGACCGGAAGTGACGTCAGCCGGAGCACAGTGCCAGAAGTGGCGTCCTTGGGACCAGAAGTGACGTCATCGATGGTGCCGGCACCGGAAGTGAAGTCATCAGTGGTGCCGGTAACGGAAGTGACATCATCAGTGGTGCCAGTACCGGAAGTGACGTCATCACTTTCGCCGACACCTAGTGGGATTTCCCAAGGATAGTCTGCAGAGGACAGAGAGAGAAAGTTAGTGGAGCTCGCCACCCCCTGGTCTGATGTGGTACTACTATTATTTAAGCCCTCTAGCTGCCTCCCATGTGCATGTGTGTGACAGCGGGTATCCAGAAGGTTACTGGTTCAAATCCCTGTTATTGCCAAAAGAGATTGTACTCGGCTGGGCCCTTGAGCAAGGCCTTTAACCTGCAATTGCTCCAGGGGTGCTGTACAATGGCTGGCCCTGTGCTCTGACCCCAAGGGGTATGAGAAAACTAACAAATTCCTAATAGAAGAAATTGCATAAGGTGAAATAAAGAATAAAAAAAAAAACATGGATAGTGTGCCACTTCATTAGACAGCCATATTCATAACACGCAAAGGCATATACATTGGTCTTTTCTTATTTACATTTAAAGTTTTATGATTTCTGTATTAACTTTAAGACTAGGAAAGCTAAGTTTAAAAAAATGAAGTGCTTCATGAGCGATTACTGTTCATATCTTACAAGATAAACATTATTCTTCAATATCAAATCTGAAAAGTCTGATCTGTTTCTAGGCACACTCAGCTGCTTAATGTTATAATCTTTAATGGTATAATCATACACGGTACCACTCGGGTCTACATATCTTCTTGTGTGTTATTAATTTGGAACTTTTCCTAATGCAGCCTCCTCTTTCGCTTTCCTTCAGGCACCCTCTGTGCCCAGTCTTCCCTTTGTGTAAGAATACAGTTGTTTAAGTGTGAGGTGAGAAAAAACTTCTTTTATACCCTGTTCTGAAAGAAAAAGAAAACAGAAAGACAGCAAGAAGAAAAGACATGGCAGTGTAATGCTGGAGCTCACATTGCCACATACGATTCACCCAAACAAAATTGACCATGGCTTTCACATCAAATTCAAACAACTTGAGTGTTTTACCCACCCAGTCACTCCAGTTGTAAAAACAAAAGGTGGCACAGGAACTCAAAGAACTGCACCAAATGCTTCTGTAAGACAGGCTAAGAACATCCTGTGTGCTGCCATAAAACACAGCGCCAACAGCCACATTATGCACCAAACAATGCAAAGGAATGACCAAGCTATCCTGTGTTTATAAGCCCACGGTGGGTGCTTCTGGAGTGAAATGCCCCAATCACTGCATATGCTCACCAGTAAAAATCTCAGGGAGGCACAGCACCCCAAAGAAATACTAAACTGGAGTACACCGATAAGGCAGACTTTAATATTATCTGCCATGTGCAGCATTTAACAATCCAAAGCAATGACCAGTTCTCAAGGCCAGTGCTAGTGGCGGGACATGTCCTGATGACTGAAAATAATAAGAACATGCTGTGATGAAAATAAATCATGAGAAAGATCAAAAAGAGTTGAGGAAGGTCCCCGTATATTGTTGACAGACAAAGATGAAAAAATTTGGTCAAAAGAATCAAAAACAGATCACAGAAGACACTGTACATTCAGTTTAAGGTGTTTTTATATGCAATCAAGACAAAATGTTGGAAGGAAGTGACATGACAGGAAATGACATCATCGGAAATGGCCGGAAGTTACGTCATTATGGCAGCGTTGGAAGTGATGTCATCAGGAATAGCTGGAAGTGATGTCACTGTGCAGGAACCAGAAGTGACGTCATGGAAGTTGCATGTGGTGATGTTGCAGCCATTTTGTGAACCCGGAAGCAAGGTAGGTGCATTCTTATTTTTCTTCTTTATTTCTGTCGGCAAAGAGAAAGAGACCTCAGTGCACATAACCAACCCTCTACTTCGCGTAGTAACACTCACCTTAGGACTTGATGGCTGCTTCCTAATCGCACGTGTGTGACAATGTGAACATTAGAAAAACTGTGATGAGAATAAACCATTCAGACAAACACGCTCAGCCATCCTATTCATTTAGACTATCCAAAATAACATCAAGTTGAGATCTGATGGTTCCTAAAGTTCTAAGAGAAAAAATGCTTTCTATTCTATTTGTATAAATCTGCCCTTAACAAGTGTACAATCATATACCTGTGTTCTTGATGAAGAGTTTATTTTAAAGTTATAGTCTTGCTCCCCTATACTAATTCCTTTCACAATTTTAAAAACACCATCACGTTCCCCTCTTAATCACAGATTGCTTAGACCGGGAAAGATGAAATCCTTCAATCTCTCCTCACAGCTCCTACCTCTCAGTCCCAGGATCAGTTAGTAATAGTTACTGCTGTTTCCTTACAGTTCCGAGATGTTGACCATAGACCAGTTCCATTATTCTCCATGCTTCCTACACTCTCATGTACCTTCTAAAGTTATCTTAATCAGACCATGACTCAGAACCAAATTACTGCAGTACTCTGTGTTTTGTCAGCATTGTATTCTTCCTTGTGAGGCATTATAAATTTTACTCAAGTTCTTAACCAAGCTCCATATTTCGAATATGTTAATATACATAAATAACATCAATAAGCAGGGGGTTGCATTTCGAGTTCACTTATACACATATAATGTTGTGAAAAGTAGAGTGTGAGGTGGAGCAGGGGTGTAAATAAATAAAAGATCAGAGGCTCGGACCTCTGAAGCCCTTCCATCCCAAAGCCACTATCCTGGGTGTCCCGAGATTATAGCACTACAACTAGCTATCACCTGTAGTCTCTAATGCGTAGGATCGGCATTATATACTCGGGGGGATGTCCCACTCACTACCTGATCTGCACTACATGCTTAATCCAGCAGTGAAGGCACAAAGTACAATGAATCTATGCAGAACAACATTTTTTTTTTAAGTTTTATTAATTTTATTGCAATCAATCCATACAAATCAATTAATTTTTACAAAAAGTAAAATTGAGTTAAGAACAAGTCGACCCTGACCCCTGAGAGAGAGAGCAAGGCAAACAGCATAAAATTTAAGGCTTGTAAACATACCTAAATTAATAAGTTTGATAAGCCACTAGAGATGAATGCAGAAGACAAAGAAATACAGAGATAATTGCTTCCTCTGTGCTTTAACAGCTTATTTTAAAATATTACTGATTAGATCCTGCCATGTTTTGAAGAAAGTACAGATCCTCTAACTGAGTATTTGATTTTTTCCAATTTCAAATAGTATAAAACATAGGATTCTTCCAGTTTAGCAGAATAAGTCTGCGTGCCAAAAGTGTAGTGGATGCAATCACAGTTTGTTTGTCCCAACAAAGTATTTTTATAATATTCTCATTAGGGTCAGCTAATGTACCACACAATTGAATATGCTGAGATGTTGTTTTTGTTTTGGTTTTTTTTAATCACGTGGGGTGCAAATACAGCTGGAGTGACATCACACATGCATGTATACCCCATAAATTATTCCCACATGTGCAGCACAAATTGGGCACTTAGTGCAGACTGGGTACTGGCATCCCCATCCAACACGGCTGCTACAGCTCTGTGATGTTATGCTGGCTTTGCAAAACATCACAAAACAGTGGGAGAGAAAAGTTCATCTAAGCAAGATACATGGAAATGTTTCAGGGAAACATTTGGTAAAGAAGGTCCCCAGCAAATCCAGCAAATTTGCTGCAAAATGCAATTTGGCAAATTTATCAGTCAAAACTAGTGCATAATAAATTATATTACCCTTAATTGGGTTTTATATTATATTATTTATAATATAATATATTTATAATGTATTTATTTCCCCTATTAAGATTAGTATATTATATATACTGACACTGCTCAACTGCCACATATTTGTGTGACTACACCATAACTTAGACAACAATGGCTGAGGCAGCTGCCAGCATGCTGATGCCTGCTGAAGCTCCATAATGTGTGTTATAAATAGTGAGGTCACACAGGCTGTATTAATACACAGCCAGCAGTACACAATAAACTGCAATTGGAAACTCTTAGAAGCCTCAATGATTGATGTTAGGGAAAATGCTAGCAAAATTATGGTCTTCTCTATGATGTTTCGCCAGAATAACCTTCTGAACTTCATTCCGTGAGTGATCAACTCATTAAAATTATTCAGTCAAGGTGAACAGTATCCAAATCTGCCAGGAAAACCTAGCATTTTAATGCAAAAATATTAAAAGTACAAAATAAAAAATGGATGTCTTATGGTTACAATAAGTTGACACTGTGTCCCATAATTTATCACCTGGCATTAACTGCTCCAAGCAGCGTCTGCTCCTCTCTGAAAAATCATTGTTTTTCAATTAAAGTAATTTGCAAATGCAGCCTAGCTCTCATTTAAGAAGACAGTCCATTTAATTTTATTTGATATGTGAGTGGTCTCTTTGTAACCTGCACAGTCAGTCCTATAAGTGGAAGGCATGGTAATTACTTTAAAATAGCATTTTAAACAATGTTTTTAGGCAGCTTTCATTAGAAGATATCACTTTTTAAAGATGAGGCGATCCCACCCTATACAAGCTGAACTAATGGATTTTCAAACTAGACACATTTAAAATGAATCTCTTTGTTTAGCTTAGTGCTGAGGCTGTCGTCACCCATTTACACATGCAGCAGCCCCCAGATCTCCTGCCTTTCAGAGGTCTTTTTTAGACTGCAGAGGCTCATATCACTCTTGTCTGCTCGATATTTGAACAGCCATGATGTGTAGACTTGGGCATTATAGCCTACTGCACTCATCGCTGTCGCAATAGCTCAAGCAGCAGTGCTGGACACCTGAAATACAACATCTCAGCCTTCAGATTATAAGAACTTTATCACAGTCCTCATTAAGAAGGATGTTATTTTGCAAATATTTACTTACATTGTTTGGGGAACAATAGAGCATCAATCCAGGTCAAAGATCTCCAAATTGGTCTTCATGAATATTAGCGTGCCAGTCTGAGCTGAACCCATCAGACCACTGCCTATTGAAATAGACCTGATGTGTAGTCACGGCATACCTTGAAAATGTTTAATTTCCTACTATATTGCAGACCTCCAAGCAAATATCAGCTAACATGATTAGATTAGATTGGATCAGATTAGATATGCTTTATTGATCCCAAAGTGAAAATTCAATTGCAAACCGCAGCAAAATAAAAAAAAAACAGAAAAATTAAAAATCCACAAGTGTTGACTCAAAGTACAATATAAGACAACAGATTAAAAAAACATATAATACAATAAATATTATGATAAAAATAACTAGAAAATTGAGGCTTGTACTATTTTTCTTCTGCTTCAGGCTAGAGTGAAGGAAGGGACATCAGGAAGCAGCATTGAACTGCCTAATGGCCGCAGGCAGAAAAGATTGCCAGAGGAGGCACTTCTTATTACACCCCGAAAGGTGAACCTGTGAATAAACATACTCCAAGAAAGCACCCCCTGGAGGGGATGGACAAAACTGTTCATGATGCCATCCAGTTTTGAGGCCATTGTCTTTTCCATAAAATCCTCCAGAGTGTCCAATGTCAGTTCTGTGATGGAGTTGGCCTTACTAATAAGTTTTTTTAGGTGTTTTGTCTCAGTTGAACTTCCCTACGAGACTACTGCACAGAACATCACACTGGTCACTACATGTCGATATAATATTTTCAGCAGATAGCTGCAAATGTCAAGAGATCTGAGTCTATTTAGGAAGTACAGTCTGCTCTGGCCCTTCATGTACAGTGGCATTGTGTTGTCATACCACTCCAGTTTGCTGTTCATATTGACCCCCAGGTACTTGTAGTTCTCCGCAACCCCTATTTTCTCATCTGGGATGATGACTGGTCTCGGTGGCCTCTTAAGACACCAAAAGTAAACTGCAAATTCTTTTCCTCCTCCAGCCTCCTGTACTCATCTTAATTATCATGTATGTGTCGGCTGAGAACTTCTGAAGACATCAAGAGCTGGTGTTATACTTGAAGGTCATTTTGTAGAGGGTAAACAGGAAAGGAGATAAGACAGTTTCCTGAGGTTCCACAGTGTTGCACACTACCATACCTGACACACAGTCCCTGAACCTCATAAATAGCATCTACAGTATTACAGTATTGGTCATGTAGTCCATGATCCAGGAGACTGTGGGGAAATCAAGATTGTCACGCACATGCGCATGGGAAGCAGCTAAAGGAATTGAATGATTGCAATTACATGCCACACCAGAGGATGGAAGTGTTCACTAACCCTTTCTATCTCTCTTCTGCAGACCTCCTGAAGGAGAATCCCACCTGAATCTAAAAACATCACTTCTGGTTCCAGACATTTCCTCCAGTTCACTTATATACAGTAACTGCCCTTTTGTATCAGTTTTACTCAGTTATGTATTGGACTCCAGTCTGTAAAAACATATTTCTTTGCTATACCTGGATTTTCAAGTGTACAGGGTGGCTACCCCAAACCATATTCTGTTTTTGTACTCTTTATTTATACAGGATTCATAAGGTGTGTCAAAATTAACTTTAAAGTCTCTGATTTAGTGAGAAGTTAAGCAAAAATGACACTGGAGTTCCCTGTGTTTAAATAGACACCAGGACAGATACAGCATTGGAAAACCTTTAAGGGGGACATCTTAAATGTAAAAAATGAATAGACCTCTCCAGGCAAAGTGAATCGTAGAGTGTATGAGAACATGAGGGCAACCGTTAAGAAGAATATCAGGGAGGCTAAAAGACAGTTGGAGAGGAATATAGCAGATAAGGCGAAAGAAGACCCTAAGAGATTCTTTCAGTATTTTAATAGTAAAAGAACAGTTAAGCAGGAGGTCAAGTGCATCAGGAATAGTAAAGGGGAATTTAAAGACACAGACAGTGAAACAGCGGATGCCCTAAACTTACATTTTTCTGAGGTGTTTACAAGTGAGCAAGTGGATAACCTCCCAGAGGTAAACGCGACTTCTAAGGAGGTACTGAGGGATTTGGAAATTGTAGAGGGCAAAGTGCTGCTCAGATTAAGTAAGCTGAAATCAAACAAATCACCAGGACCAGATCATATTTATCCTCATGTTCTTAAGGAGGCTAGTGAGTACATATATAAACCCTTGACACATATTTTTAGGAAGTCACTGCGCACTGGAGAGATTCCAAAGGACTGGAAAATGGCAAATATCATCCCATTATATAGAAAGGGTGACAGGGCAATTCCAAGCAACTATAGGTCAGTAAGTTTAATATGCATCACAGGAAAATTGATGGAAGGAATTATTAAGGATAAGATTGAGCAACACATGGCAAAGACAGGAGTTATTCTGAATAGTCAGCATGGGTTCAGAAGAGGGAGGTCGTGTTTTACTCACATGCTAGAATTCTATGAGGAGGCAACAAAAAGATACGATCAAAGTGGAGCTTATGATATTATTTATCTGGAATTTCAAAAAGCATTTGATAAGGTGCCACATGAGAGGTTGGGCATCAAATTAAGAAGTGGGAGTTCAGGGTGATGTTTTTAGATGGGTGCAGAATTGGCTCAGACACAGGAAACAGAGGGTGATGGTGCGAGGAACCTCATCAGAACTGGCCGATGTTAAGAGTGGTGTTCCAGTGGGGTCAGTGTTAGGGCCGCTGCTATTTTTAATATATATAAATGATTTAGATAGGAATATAAATAACAAGCTGGTTAGGTTTGCAGATGATACTAAAATAGGTGGATAAGCAGATAATTTGCAATCCGTTATATCATTACAGAAGGACTTACAGAATTGGACAGATTTGTGGCAGATGAAATTTAATGTCAGTAAATGTAAAGTATTACACATAGGAAATAAAAATATTAGGTTTGAATACACAATGGGCAGTCGGAAAATCGAGAGTACACCTTATGAGAAGGATTTAGGAGTCATAGTGGACTCTAAGCTATCAACTTCCCGACAGTGTTCAGAAGCCATTAAGAAGGCTAATAGAATGTTAGGATATATAGCACGATGTGTGGAGTACAAGTCACAGGAGGTTCTGCTCAAGCTTTATAATGCACTGATGAGGCCTCATCTTCAGTATTGTGTGCAGTTTTGGTCTCCAGGCTACTAAAAGGACATAGCAGCACTAGAAAAGGTCCAGAGAAGAGCGACGAGGCTGATTCCAGGGCTACAGGGGTTGAATTATGAGGAAAGATTAAAAGAGCTGAGGCTTTACAGTTTAAGCAAAAGAAGATTAATAGGTGACATGATTGAAGTGTTAAAAATTATGAAGGGAATTAGTACAGTGGATCAAGACTGTTATTATAAAATGAGTTCATCAAGACAATGGGGACATAGTTGGAAACTTGTTAAGAGTAAATTTCGCACAAACATTAGGAAGTTTTTCTTTACACAAAGAACGATAGACACTTGGAATAAGCTACCAAGTAGTGTGGTAGACAGTAAGACGTTAGGGACTGTCAAAACTCAACTTGATGTTTTCTTGGAAGAAATAAGTGGATAGGACTGGCGAGCTTTGTTGGGCTGAATGGCCTGTTCTCATCTAGAGTGTTCTAATGTTCTAAGATTCATTTAGCAAGAGAGGAGAACAATGTATAGTAAAGGTCTTTTGATAAGGTTACTGTCTAACAAAGTCTTTTGAAGTTTCTGATGAATTTTTCAAAATAATGTGGATCTGTAGTCAGGTTGTCTTTGCCAGTCTGAGAGATATAAACAATTTAGATATAAACACAGGAAATTCCAGTCTCTGTATTACATCTCGCCTGAAGAAGGGGCCTGAGTTGCCCCGAAAGCTTGCATATTGTAATCCTTCTCGTTAGCCAATAAAAGGTGTCATTTTGCTTAATTTCTCACTACATCCATAATGGCTAACACAATACAATACAAGCCCTAGTACTAAAGTCTCAGATTTAGAAATCACTAGTTTTGAGGAACCTTTTCAAAGTTATGTTAAACTGTTGCCTCTGTGGAAAGATCTAGAAAGAAAATAGATCCACTGACCTACTGGGGTGGCCTTACTGAATGCTTTTCTTTAAAGACAAACATACCCAAGCCCACTGTCCACTTGCAATCAAGACTACTGGTCATAAATTCCATCTTAAAGACCTGAGCTATTAGTTACTCGAGCTGATACCACTAGAAGTGAGGCAGATTTACTGAACGCCCGCACAGCGCCCTCATAAAGACAGATTCAAATAAATAAGCTGTTTGATTGTTGGTACCAGAGATGATAATTCTGACTTCCGTCATATTTAAAATTGTTGGGGGGGGGGGGTTCGGGGGGGGTGGGGGTAATTTGCTTTCTACTGCCAGTCTACCATGATTGCAGATGCTTCAGAAAACATTTACGATTAGGACTCATTCGCAGCACAGCAGGTGGATGAGAACGGCACTGCCTTTAGTAATAATGGCATTGATTGACATCTTGTTAATGCAGTCTTTCTCAGATTTGAGGTAAAAAAATCCATTACAACAATTTTTACTCCTTTGTGGGTTTTAGCCGTGATGAAAAAGTGTGAACATTCGCTCCTTTCGGTGTTCAGGTGGTGGCTTTCCAGTAATTGTGCATCACTCATCTTTGCAGGGCTCATGGACCGCTTTTGCTCAGAGCTTTAAAAGAGAGCATGAAATTACTCTGTAAGAAATTATGGTGGAGCACTTTCCAAAACTCAAAAAGTAGAAGACTTAAAAATGACTATTTTCAAACATGGCTAAGAATGTCAGTGTAAGCTACAGGACTGGATAGTCATGCCAGCTTCTCTCAATAATAAATAATAAATAATAAATAACCCCACCATTGTACAGGCACTAAAATGTGACACCAGGAAGCTGGAAGTGTAAGATTGTGCTCTTTAATTTCTGGACACCGGTGGACTCTCAGGCCATTAAGTTAATTTTTTCCCATCCTAGAAATTCTCAGCCGGGCCAGCCAGCCCTGTCTATTGGAATAAAGTCTCTCTCATGACACTGAAAGAGTTCCAGAATGATTCAGGCCTAGTGACATGGCACATCGTCAGGCTGAAAATGAAATAGTGAGTGGCTCTGAAAAGGTACAATGTGATATTATGTGCATCTGAGGAGCTGTCATGTGCTTGAAATGTATGCACTAAAGCATTAGACCACCAGCAGTCTGCAAGTTTGACAGCTGACATGAAGTATGTGTTATAACTTGATCATGATCAACTGGAAAAGAGGTTTACTTGGTATGACTTTGCATTTACTTGTTTACATAGCGAAGTGTTTACTTTGTTTTGCTCCCCTGGCATCCACAAATAAACTCCATATTAGATTTAACCAATGAATTTCTAAAACACTCCTAAATAAAATATACACCAGACAGGAAGAGCTGTCATGCTTTATCAGGATACAAAGGTTACAATGTGATATGGTGTAATATGTGGATCTGTGGAAAGTGTGTTGCCTAGAGCAGCCACCAAGATACTTGTGGTTCAACTTCAGACAATTAGTAACCATCTGGAATTAGCTGCATCCAAAATCTCAGAAAAGGGTAATGGAGACAAAATGTGACTAAAAATAAAGGAAAAATGAAAATCAAATAGCAATACAGTGAAGAAAGGCTATCACAGACAAAAACAAACACTGTTCAACATGAAAAGAGAATTAATACACACTGAGACAATAGTAGGCTTCAAGAGTTGCAGATGGGACCTGCTTGTAAAGGCAAAGGCAATGGATTACTGAGGAGCAGCAAGAAACACTAGACAGGGTTGGAATGTAAGTGATTAAGCACTGTTTATTATGTTTCATCTTTAGTAAATGATCTGCTTTGGTGTTAACGAAATTAACAGCAGGTGCACTAGAGGGGCAACAATGAGACCATCCCCAGAACAGGAATGGTTTAACAGGTGGAGGCCACTGACATTTTTCCCTCATCTTTTCTGACTGTTTGTTTGTTCACTAGTTTTGCATTTGGCTATGGTCAGTGCCACTACTGGTAGCATGAGGCAATACCTGGACCCTACAGAGGTTGCACAGGTAGTCCAACTTCTCCAGGATGGCACATCAATACATGCCATTGCTAGAAGGTTTGCTGTGTCTCTCAGCGCAGTCTCAAGGGCATGGAGGAGATTCCAGGAGACAGGCAGTTACTCTAGGAGATTAGGATAGGGCCGTAGAAGGTCCTTAACCCATCAGCAGTATCTGCTTATTTGGGCAATGAGGAACAGGAAGAGCACTGCTAGAGCCCTACAAAATGACCTCCAGCAGGCCACTGGTGTGAATGTCTCTGACCAAACAATCAGAAACAGACTTCATGAGGGTGGCCTGAGGGCCCAATGTCCTCTAGTGGGCCCTGTGCTCACTGCCCAGCACCGTGGAGCTTGATTGTCATTTGCCATAGAATACCAGAATTTGGCAGGTCCACCACTGGCGCCCTGTGCTTTTCACATATTAGAGCAGGTTCATCCTTAGCACATGTGATAGACATGAAAGGGTCTGGAGTGGCCATGGAGAACGTTATGCTGCCTGTAACATCGTTCAGCATGACCAGTTTGGTGGTGGGTCAGTGATGGTCTGGGGAGGCATATCCATGGAGAGATGCACAGACCTCTACAGGCTAGACAACGGCACCTTGACTGCCATTAGGTATCGGGATGGAATCCTTGGACCCATTGTCAGACCCTATGCTGGTGCAGTGGGTCCTGGGTTCCTCCTGGTGCACGACAATGCCTGGCATCATGTGGAGTATTCAGGCAGTTCCTGGAGGATGAAGGAATTAATACCACTGACTGGCCCCCACGCTCGCCTGACCTAAATCCAATAGAACACCTCTTGGACATTATATTTCGGTCCATCAAACGCCACCAGGTTGCACCTCAGACTATCCAGGAGCTCAGTGTAGCCCAGGTCTAGGTCTGGGAGGGTTTTTGTATTCTGCCCTCTGTAGGTTGATTATTTTCATTTCCATCAAATGATGTGGCATCCTTTTGATCCTAACACATTACCCAGTCCATATTAGTAAAGATATCCAGCAAGATTTTTTTCCCTTTGAGATCTGATGTGTTTTCAAAGTGTTTCTTTCATTTTTTGAGCAGTGTATATTGTCAGACATTTCTCTTTATAAACTCCATAGGTTGCGCTGCAGACCAGTTGTCAGGTGCCATCTTTGAGGCTTCAAAATAATAATATTAATAATAATAATAATAAAAAAAATGATGATGATAATAATGATGATGATGATGATGATGATGATAGAGCATTTTTCTATAGCACCTTTTCCATGCTCAAAGTGCTTCACAAAGAATAAAAACTACTAATTGCTAAAAGGAAACCATAAGCTAATATGAAGGAATATCAATGTAGATATTAAACCATCCATAACAATGAATGTCTGCAAAAGAGAATTTTAA
>JANRMT010062796.1:71444785-71557089 GCA_026402145.1 Polypterus bichir lapradei
AGATAGATAGATAGATAGATAGATAGATAGATAGATAGATAGATAGATAGATAGATAGATATGTGAGGCACTATATAATAGATAGATAGATAGATAGATAGATAGATAGATAGATAGGAAATGCAGCATTTATCTAATTACTGTAATTGAGGGTTATAAAAGGCACACCATATATTAGATAGATACTGTAGTGTACTGTGCACACCATTGCTTTAACTAATTAATGTCTAGTATTCCTAACAAAATATTTTCACTGTGCCAATGTGTCTTTTAACCAGACAGGCATGATTATTGTAAAATTGATTATATAGCCTAAAAGCACTATAGAAAACTAAGCCCCAGCACTGCACTTTTATACAACGTGGAGTAAATGAGGTGGTGACCTACAGTCATTATAGCTTCTGATTTTGCTCATCATCTCCCCCTCTACCACTGCCATCAGTGATATACAGGGTCAGGGTCCTCCACTACAGCTGACCTTCAGTTTATTCAGGCATTTGGTGTCCCTCTGCTGATGTTATTTCCCCACCAGACCACAGAGTTTGCTGCCAATATTGACTTGTAGAACACACCAGCATCTTGCTGCGCCCATAACAGGAGTAATCTCTAATAGAAGAGCCTGCTCTGAGCCTTTTTGCAAAGCGAACCTGTGTTGTCCACTCAGACAGGTCTATTGTTTTCTAAAATCAGAACTTTACAATTTGTAACACGCATATTTCTGGTATTCCAAAAAACACTACAGAAGAACATTTTGCCTTACATCAAGAGGATCAAAATGATACAAATGAGAAGATGTACTTGTAATTAATTATCATTATTATTCATGGTGGCTCCAAAATCCATACTAACCCCTACTCTTTCTTCTGTTCTTTTTCGGTTTTCTGGTGTAGCGATCTGCGCCACCACCACCGAATCAAAGCACCGTGATGCCCCTACATTGATGGATTAAAGACCAGAAGTCCACGTGACCATCATCATCAAGTCCTTCCATGAGAACCCTGAATACAATGAGGAAGGATCATTTATGTTAGGTAGAATGCCTAGTGGGGGCTGAGTGGTCTCATGCCCTGGAACCCCTGCAGATTTTATTTTTTCTCTAGCCGTCTGGAGTTTTTTTTTTTTTTTTCTGTCCTCCCTGGCCATCGGACCTTACTTTTATTCTATGTTAATTAATGTCCTCTTATTTGAATTCTTACTTTGTCCTTTTTTCTCTTTCTTCATCATGTAAAGCACTTTGAGCTGCATTATTTCTATGAAAATGTGCTATAGAAATAAATGTTGTTGTTGTTGTGAACAGGTCCATGAGTAGGGGCCCTCAGGCATGGTGGATACATTGAAAGGCTCCTGACTTGAAGATAGGATTTAAATTTGTTTACAGATCCAGTAATTTGACTTGAAAATACACTGCTAATTACATTCTGCTATACAACTTAACATGTTATTCTGTTTACAGCAATGTGTCCCTGTTGCCCTAAATATCAAGGCAGAGAATCTGAAAGGCTGCATGTAGAGAAACAATCGAGGAACAATCCCAAGTATTAATTAGCTGGTTTTAAGCATCGAGAGTCACACAGGAACATTTTTTTTCTATGTGTCTAAATTCATTACGTTTACTTTCCAATGTGTACTAGCTAGTCATTATTTAGCACCCACAATCCATAGACATTTAATGCATTGACTTTTTTTTATAATGTTACGCTATGATGAAAACTATTAGATACTGTAAAGATTAATTGAAACAAGCCATGAAGCATTACCTAATACAGAATACTCCTCTGCAATTTTTTTCCCTTTTTTATTGTGTGTGTGAGCTGAATTGAAATGGCCTCTGTCACGTTATTTGTTATTAGTGTCCTTGGTCCAGACCTGAGATGAACACGTTTCTGTGGTGGCTGAGGACTCTCAGAAGGTCCAGGATAACTGAGAAAGGAAAGAGTGCCAACTGAGCACTTAAGAAAAGGTCTTGTTGAAGGCTGCTCTCCACTGCCAAATCCTATTAGCCTTTGTGTGTGGCCATTGGCAAGCCTTCATATGATCCTGGCTTTGGATTGGCTAAAGAGGTGGAGAAAGTGTGTCAAACGGTGTTGCCCTGGGCAAGCAGTGTGAGGCAGAGCTGGTTACATATACTGTAAGGGCAGGCTCCAGGAAGCCAAGAGCACATCAGTGTGGTGAGGCAAAATGACCATTAAGGCACCATCAATCCTTTTAAGGGACAACTACTTCCAAAGTTGTCAAGAGTGTTAAATTCCATTCCTCAATTGCTCACACTCACTGTTGTCACAGAAGTGTAACATTCTTGAACCCATTTCTCAGAAAGCCACCTGGAGATGTTGGCCTAAAAGATCAGTTCCTTAAAGCCTGAAAAATGGTGGTGCCGACAGAGCACTTACTTAAAGCACTTCAAAGATGTCTCCCAGCTGTCCCAGGTAGGATTCTAGCTTTGGATCAGCTCTTGAAGATGAGGAAAGTGTGGCAGATTGGCATTATCATAAGTGAATCGTGTGAGGCACAGCCAACAGCACAGGATGAAACAACTGGGAATGCATGGAGACGCAGAACATCAGAGCGGAGTTGCAAAACTTCTAAATATGGAGACAGTGGGTTTAGCCATGAAAGAAGCAAAAGTCTTGTTAAGGGCCAGCTACCACCAGAGTGCTAATTCCATTCCTCCCTCTCTTGCAATCCCAGGTCATTACATATTTATTACACCCCACAGTCTGGTTGCAGAATAAGGCATTACATTTTAAACACCAAAGATGCAAGTTCAGTCTCTTAGATGGCTTCACCAGGTGACCCTTAACCTGCCTGTGCTCAAAGTGAAGAGATACAAGTGAACAACTGCATTGAAAATTGCTATATAAAGTAAAGGTTGTTTGTTATCTCAGCAGTGTATAATTCTCTGCATTGGCATCTGTGATGTAACATTTACAAACCAGCATAATCCAAATTAGGGTTATGGGCAGCCAGCAGTTTTCCAAGAAGAATGAAGCTAAAGACCAAGAACCAACTCTTGGTGGGGTCATGTCATGTCATTTTCTAACCTGCTTAATCCAGACCAGGGTCACATGTCACATCTCTTACTGTCCATCTGCTTATTATTCAGGTTGCTCCAAGAACAGCACCTCTGCTACAACCACCATTCCAAGAAATACAGTATGTGACAGTATGGAAAATCCTATTAAGAATTTAATTTGTCTTGTATTTAAACAAAACCAAAAATGCCCAGTGGGGGCTGGGTGGTCTCATGGCCTTGGAACCCGAGCAGATTTTGTTTTTATTTTTTCTCCAGCCCTCTGAAGTTTTTTTGTTTGTTTGTTTTTTCTGTCCTCCTGGCCATCAGACCTCACTTTATTCTTTGTTATTTAGTATTGCCTAATCTTATTTTTATATTTTTATTTTATATAAACTTTTATTTCTTCATCTTGCAAAACACTTTGACCTGTATCATTTGTATGAAAATGTGCTATATAAATAAATGATATTGTTGTTGTTATGAGGGACGTTCAAAAGGTTTCCGCATTTTTTTTTCGTTGGAAATGGCGAAGGCGGGACGAACAGTAATTGGGCATTAAAAAGCTGGTACGACGCTGGGAAAGTCGCATCGTAAACGAAGGTGATGTAATTTCTTTTTAAAATTCTTAATAAATAGTTAAAAAATGTCGAAACTTTTTGAACATCCCTCACATTTCATAGTTTATCTAATCAACTGCATTGTTTTTTTAAAAATGTATGCTTATCTGAAATTGATGCCTGCAATCCATTCCATAAAATCTGTGACTGGGCAATTTTATGACTGATAACGAAATGACAAGTTGAAATAACAAGGTGATGTGTAACATTTGAGGCAATCGTGCTTCAGTATATAAGGAGCCTCCAAAAAAGGCCTCATCCTTCAAGAGCAAGGATAGCTCGAGACTCAGTATGCTAATATGCTAACAAATAATCCTGCACTTTGAGAGAAATATTCCCCAAAGACAAACTGGTAATATTTTGGGCAGTGTACAGTGTACAATATAATTAAAAGATCTGAGAAATCTGGTCAAATCTCAGCACATAAAGGGCAATGAAGGCACATGATCTCTGGTCACTGTCTTAAAAACCATCATGTGTCTGTAATGGACATCATAACATAAGCTCAGATGTACTTTGGTAAACCTTTGCCAGGCAACATTCACCGCTTCTTCCACAGATGTAAGTTAAGACTTTATTATGCAAAGCTATAACCTTACATCAACACTGTCCAGAAGTGGCTCCGAGTTCTCCAGGGTTCGGTCTCATCTGAAATGGAGAGTAGCACAGTGGAATCGTGTTTTATGGTTCAATGTGTCAATATTTCAAATAGTTTTTGGAAAAAACAACTGTCATGTTCACCAGGCCAAAAAGGAAAAGGGCCATTCAACCCGTTATAAGCATCAGGTCCAAAAGCGAGCATCTATTATGGTATGGGGGAGTGTCAGTGCCTATGGTATGCACAAATTGCATCTGTGAGGGATTCATTAAATATATATATATGTATATATATGTATATACATATATATATATATATATTGTCACAGGTGGTTGGGGGTGGTACCCAGCCGGGACGCCCAGAAGGACTGGAGGAGGCCTTAAGCCTCCCCCAAACCACGTCGGGGTGACCACCCTGGTGATTTGGGGACCACGGGAACTGAGCTTGGAAGCTCAACCCTATAGGGGCCCATGGTCACCACCAGGGGGCGCCCCAATGCCTATGGAGCCCTGGCCCTCAGCACTTCCGCCACACTCAGAAGTGCTGGGGGGCTGAAGACCAGGAACACCCGGAGCACATCCGGGTGTGTATAAAAGGGGCCGCCTCCCTCCATTCGATGGCTGGAGTCGGGTGGAAGAAGGACAAGGTCTTGGAGGAGAGGAGTGGAGGTGGCCCGAAGAAAGGTGAAGAAAGAGGCATTTTGAAAGGCCTGGACTTTAGGGGAGTTTTGGGGTTGTGTTGCACTTATTTGTAAATATTATGTACATTAAACATGTGTTGGGTTAACCATCGCTGTCCGCCTGTCTGTGTTCAGGCCATATACGAGTATACTGTATATCCATCCATTATCCAACCACGGGGTATATATATATATATATATATATATACACATATATATATATACTGTATATATATGTACATATTTTGGTGTAACATATGCTGCCTTTCAGATACTGTCTTTTCCAGAGACAGTCTTGCATTTTCCTGCAGGACAACGCCAAACCACATTATGCCCTAATTTCAAGTACATGGCTGCGTGGGTACAAGACTGGCCTTTGTTCAGTCCTGAAATGTCGACTGAGAATGTGTGGCACATTATGAAGCACAAAACACAACAACAAATGTCCTTTACAATTGTGATGGTGCAGGTCGGCGCTACACTCCTAGTTGCTCTATGGAGCCACTTGAACCCGCTACTGCTGATTAAGTACCTGAAGAATGAGCCAATAGATGAGGACAATCACACAAAGCAAGGAGTAGGTGCATAAAAGTGAAAAATGACTTTAATTAAAAACTAAAACTAATCAGTGTCCAAATGTCCAGTGCAAATCTTCAATAAATAATCTATAAAAAGTCCATGATAAAGGATGTTAAAAACAAGCCATTAACAGCATTTTCCATACTATTCCATAAGGTTCACACGTTTTTTGGAATAGGGGTGTATATTCTGCCTCCCTTTATGCCTGTTTTAATTTGTGGTGTGAAAAATTAAATAAAATGTTTCCTTGGTTGTCCTGCATGAGCTGCTTTAGTACTCTGTGATGAATCTCTGCTTCAGGGACAGACAGACTGATCAGAATTGAGTAAAGAACGACTGCAGCCAAATACAAAGAGGACATTGAAGAAAACCTGCTCCAGACTGCATATGACTTTAGACTGGGGTGACGGTTCACCTTTCAGCATGACAATGACCAGATGTGGCTTCAACACAGGTCTCTGACTGTCTTTGAGTGGTCCAGCTAAAGCCCAGACTTAAACCCCATAGGACATTTGTAGAGAGACCAGACGAAAGCAGTTTATAGGTGCTTGCAGTCCAATCTAAAAGAGCTTGAGAGCATCTGCCATGAAGCATGAGATAAACTGCCCCAATCCAGGTGTGCAAAGCTTTTAGAGACTTACCCAAGAAGACTCAAAGCAGAAATTGCTGCAAAGAGGGCTTCAACACAGTACTGAATTCATGGTCTAAATACTTACAGGAATGAGAAATTTCAGTTAATGACTTTTAATTAATTTGCAAACATTTCTGAAAACATGTTTTCAATTTGCCATTATGGACTATTGAGTGAAGACTGACAGGCAAAATGACAAAATTATTGATTTAAATTAAATACACAACACAAAGTATGCAGGATGTGAAGAGGTCTGAATACTTTCTGAGTCCATCATATGATGACCTTATGCCTACACATCCTACATTTTTTGGTAATGGTACAACACTTCATATAGTTAGAAAAGCACAATGATGGCATGAAAACCCACCACTAACTGATGATTGATCTCTCAGCAGAGATATGCTGTCTTTATTGAGGGATTGCTAACAGTGTCTTCTCCTTCTCCTAGCAGCTGTACTTCCTGAGACAGTATGGACATGACACATAATTAGCATGTTAGGAATTACAAGCATTGGTTTCTACTACTCTGCTAACTGGTCAGATGTTACCAGTAACATTCAGTTATGCAGGCACATTAAAACACAAAATGATTGAAAATGCAGTGTGCAGTATATTTCTCCACATCAAAACTGGTTTGCTTTGTTTATAAGTAAAAAGTGAAGTTGCTAGATGAAAATTAATTTAAATTCAGTTGAAAAGTATAGTCATGGATTGTTATGAGTGTTTATTCATATCTGTGGTATTACCATAACCTGAGACTGTATTGGCATTTTACTGTTTGTAGTTATATTTTACTATTATTTCTGTTAATAAATTAATAATTCATTTTACTGGGGCCTGGTGGGAAGTGCCTCTTTGTGGCTGTGCTTTAATCTTCAACTTTGTGAGTGGCGCCATAGGCAGTGGTTTCTTACACTTGATTAGCATCAGGGATTATAGCTCATGGAAAAGATAATGCTCAGCCATCATGGCACTGAAGGTTGCCCACTGCCAGTACAGGCTCAGGGCTTTTCCGTAGAAGCCCTGTGAGGTGGGAAACTGAACAGAGATCATCACTTTCTCCTAAGGCTTTTGGTCTTGATGTGTTACTTTAGGAGTACGGGGTACCAGGCCTGCTATTGCAGACTATTTAGTCCCTGTACAACTAGAGTGAAAGCTTGGTTTGCATTGCCAGCAGTAAGTTAGACTTTTTCCAGATGAGTAGGGAACTCTGCCAGGGTTGCCCTCTTTTACCAATTCTGTTCATCATTTTAATGGACAGAATGTCTAGGAGCAGCTAAAGAGTGCAGGGTAAGCAACCTCAAGATCACATCTCTGTTTTTAGCAGATGATGTGATTTTGTTGGCTTTATTGGGCTTTGACCTCAGATGTGCACCTGGGTGGTTTATAATCGAGCGTGAAGTAGCTGAGGTTAAGATCAGCACTTCTAAGTCTGATGTCATTGTTCTCAGTCAAAAAAGGTTGAAGTGTTCTCCCCAGGTGAGGGATGATGTGCTGCCTCATGTGAAAGAGTTTAAGTATCCAGGGATCTTGTTCATGAGTGAGGGGGTAGTGAAGCAGGAGATTAACATGGGGATCATTGCAGAGTCTGCAGTCATGTAGGTATAGTACCAGTCAGTCATGGTAAAAAGACAGCTGAGCCAAAGGGCAAAGCACTCGATTTACCAGCCGATTCATGTTCCTGTCCTCTCCTATTGGGAAGTGAGTGAAAGAGCTAGATCACGAATACAAGCTCAAAACAGCTGCTACTCCTTTACATCAAAAGGAGACAGTTAAGGGGGGTTCAGGCATCTGATTAGGATGTCTCACAGGTTCAGGCATGTCCAACAATTAGGAGACCTCAGGGCAGACCCAGGACATGGAGAGATTATGTCGCTCAGCTGGCCTGTGAATGCCTTGGTATCCCCCAGTAAGAGAAGGAAATGGTGGTGGGAAGAAATGGGATTTTTGGGAATCTTTGCAGAGACAACTGCCCCTGGAACCAGATAAGCATCAGAAAGTGAATGGATGGATAGATGTTGTTACTTGTGTTGAGCTTGTCTCTCTTTCAGTTTTATACTAAGTTAGGTTTTGTTTAGTTAACAAATGATCAAACTTCTGATACACAAAAGACTAATGATCTAGAGACAAAGAAAGGAAAAATGAATTATTTTATGCATTTTTCAGTCATCTAAATTGTGACTGTTTGCTCTTACAAACCTAGGAAGCTACAGGAAATATCTATAAGTAAGTGTTTCATCTGTCATTAAGACAGACTAATAAATGCTCATCACATAAATAGTCTCCATAGAATAAAAGATAGAAAGAGAAACATAAAGGCATTAATATCATTCTTATCACTAATGCAAAGAAGTTCCATGTGAACATGGAATATTTTGTCCTTGTCATTTTGTCTGCTGACCTAGAGGTTTTATTAATGTAGATTAATTGCACTACGGCTCAGAAGTTGTACCCGCCACAGAACACAGGTTTTCTTACCTGCTGAAGGTTGCCTTGCATTTTTTATAACACTATAAGTAGGGCCTGCTGTGAATCTTTGGGGTGTTTTAATTTCTTATCTATTAAAAATGGTTTAATTTGGTTTAATCACTAAATACATAACATGTTGATCTTCTCTATTAGCAGCTAAGCAAGTGACTCTTTGGAGGTTTCATTTTGTCGATGTGCTGGCCTCGCTTGTGTATCCTCAGAGTTGGAGCCCTTACCCCAACTGCACCTCTCACTTCCAGGCTGGACAGACAGACACACACACTTCCACGTGTAGACATTTACAGTATATATAAGATACTGTACAAGAGTCTGTTCTGAATCCACAATGACCTTTGGCTTTATTTTAGTTCCTTCACTTGGTAATCATCTATCTATTTTTGAACCTGGTTAATTAATAGCAGTGGTGCAAAGGATGTGAGCCTATCTAAGAGGCACAGGGCACAAGACAGCATCCAATCCTGGATGCAATGCTATTCCATCTTAGGAGACACTCATATGTGGACAATTTAGTGATCTTAGTTAACCTAAGACTTTCCTTTAGTACATGAGAGGAAAGCCAGAGTACTATGCAGACACAGGTAAATTAAATGAAGAAAATGTAGGGGAACAGATTGAGCGGCAGAAGGTAAGAGCAGGAAAGGTAAGATCAAACAGGGGAGGTCATGTTTTACTAGTATGCTGGAATTCTATGAGGAAGTAATGAAAGGCTACGATCAATGTGGTGCATATTGTCATGTCTCAGTCAGGGTTCCCCCCTTGGCTGGGGATCAAATTCATGTTTTGTGTCTCTTTTGTTCATTTTTAATTCTTTTATTCATGTTGATTATGTACATCATTCTTCATTTTTGGTTTTGTCTATGTATATCAGTTGCTCTGCGGTGGGCTGGCGTTGGTGAATCATTTCAAACGTGCTAGGGAGTGGTGAGTTTAATTGTGTTTTGTGCCGTGCTTGTGCCATTGGAATGTTAACCTTCATGCTTTATTTTTGACTACATTTCTGGATTGCTGTTTTGGGATTTTTTGCATTGGATTACCTTAGTGGTTTTTGACAATTCCTTTGCTTCTTGTGCTCCTAAGAGCTTCATTGTTATGGAAGGGCATATTGTGAAAATAAACTACAAGAAATCCAGAGAACAGCAACTAGGCTAAGACCAGGATTGAAGAATCTGAGATATGAGGAAAGATTGAAGAAGCTGAACCTTTTCAGTTTATGCAAACGGAGATTAAAAGATAGTATGATTGAAGTGTTTAAAAATTATGAAAGGAATTTGTACAGTGGATTGAGACTGTTACATTAAAATGATTTCAACAAGAACTTGGGGACACAGTTAGAAACTTGTTATGGGAAATTTTCACACATGTGCTGAAATTTTTCCAAAGTTTTAATGTTCTTCACACAAGTAGAATATGGGGTCCACACAGAAAGTAAGTGAGTGTGAGATCAGGCCCCAAGACTCTGAGGTAGTGGCCACTGTGCTCCCGACATAATAAACTGAGAACTAGTGGAAAGGTTTTCATATAAATTAAGACACTTTTTTGGAGTAAAGATGCGATTGTCTATCCATGATTTGGACACTGCTCTAAATGTCTTAATGTGATTCTTTGGAGTCAGTCACGTGGGACCTCATAGATGTTCAACTTTGAAAGCTTTGAGTCTTGTTATATAAGACATCTGTCTAAAGTTCCATCTTGGTATGTGATCACTTGAGACAGTAAGATTTTGAGTTTGGTTCTATCGTACCTCTAGATTTTCTGTAGCTCTATAACCTTGGTGTTGATTGACTACATATCACAAAGCCTTGAAACTGCGTTACTTTAGAGTGTAGTCCATTTTGTAGAAGTTGTCAGGCAACTGTGTACTCATTGGCTGTATACTTGGCGTTTAAGTGTAGTATTCAGGTAGGGGGAATGACCACCTTTATTGTTGCAGACCGGAAGATCTGAAGCTACCTCTAGGAAAGCCAAGGAAATGGTAACTAATTTTAGGAAGAGCAAGGCTTTCTGAACACTCCAATTTAACCTTGGGTTAATAAAATATCTGGTGTAAGTATCCCTCTGTTGTCAGATTCAGCACAGTTGGTTTTAGCAGGTGTCCCGAGGTTATCCCTATTTTATTGTGTGGATCCAGTTATTTGTGTTGGATAAATTCTTTTCAGGCTGAAGGGACAGCAAATTCTGGTAAGGGGATTTGTGATCTGGAAGTGTTTCTGGGAAATTAAACTGACCCCAGTAGTATCTGAGGGTTAACAAGGGCTCTGACTACGGATGAAAGAGATCTTTAATTTGATGGGGTATAATTAATGAATGGACCAGCCATTTCATGTGTCAATAAGGAGGTCTTATTGATGTTTAGGAGAGAGACATTAGGAGTATAATTTTTTATTTGTTTGTTTTATACAGTTCTTTCAGTCAATATCAATACCTGAATCATTTAGCTTACATTGATAAAAAAGAAAACCCACTTCTATCTATCTATCTATTACACAATACATTTCATATCAATCCTCATCAGATCAGAAGTGAGTTGAAGTTTCACTGATATAAAGATTCATTCACTTTATCACTGGCTCAGCCAGGGGTATTGTTATGGCTTAATTATATTTATTATATAGTTAATATTTTTGTTTTTTATTAAGTTTCTAGTTTTCTTTTGTTAATTCTGATCTTGATTTGTCTGTATGTAAAGATACATTTTTCTGTGAATATGTTTCCCTTAATAATTTAATTTATAAATATTATGCTTCTGTGTTTTTTGAAGGGCATTCCTTGTGTTCTGTGAAAGAAAACCCAAGACGCAGAGTTACCCTGATGTCACACCTGAAGATCTGCCCTCAGCCTTTATATTCTAAAGCTGGGAGTAGAAATTTCAATGGTTTGTTGAAGTTCTTAAAGTGCATTAATTGTTAAGTATTGATTTTCTGTTTTCTGGATTTTTTCTATTCTAATGGATTCTGATTTTTGGACTATGTATTAAGACTTGTTTGCTCCTGATTGCCTTTTTGGAAAATTCTTGTCATTACTGAATTTTTATGATTCCTATCCCTTGAAGGGTATTTTTTATATTTTTGTGTATTTTAGGAATTTTAACCTATTTTTGAACTATAAACCTTCTGCATTTTTTGTCCCTGGTTAAGCCAAAGTCTGCCTGTGGAGTTGGAAGTTCAGGATGCCCGGGGTGAGGCCTATTATCCACAGGTTAGGGAAGGTCCTAACCTGGTTTATGGGTCTTTTTGAAAACCTCACATACTTTCTCCTTTGGGATTGCACTCGTGGGTTTGTTTCCTTGAAAATGTTCATACTTAGCAAGTAACAAACGTATTAAAGAATTACTTAGGTAACAAACAAGCAGATTTTATGTTGGTTTCTCAAAAGGCTTTTTATGACAAGAATTCTATGAAATAAAGTATAAAGTTGGTAATCCCACCCCATCAACAAGCCTTACAAGTCAATTGAAAATAAACGCGTAAGTGTATTTTCTATTCAAAATTCAAAATTCATTAGTCTTTTCAGGTAAAATAACTGCCAAAATAAATGTGAATTGAAACACCATCACATGAAAGTACCAATTAAGCAACACCCTGTATATAAGCACCTAAAAAGATACATTTGCTGTATTCCACTAAGTGTGACTCACCTAACTATTTGTTATTGTAATTTCTTTACAGATAAACAACTACCACCTACTCAGAGAAGGAGACAATCCTCAACAACATAAAGTTTGAATGTTATCCTTCAGTTTTAGTGGATATAAGTAATTTAACAGTAAAAGAGGTAGTAAAAACATTACCCACTCCTGCAGTGTATTCATTTCCACATAAGCAATATGAATAATAACACATTTGCCTTGTATGAAGTCAAAGATAAAACCAAGCAAAATATTCACCTGAACAAAGGTTAAATGAAAGCCTACCTCACTTTTACTTGTTTTCAGCCTCTATAGCCACCACCTCCTCCTACTCATATTCCTCATCCACAAAGGGCTGTGAGACACCTGCTTTCATAGCAATATTGTGTAGCAAGGCACAGCACCACCCTGGTGAGTATCTGATTCCACCTGAAGATTTGTGAATACAATACAATACAATACAGTTTATTTTTGTATAGCCCAAAATCACACAGGAAGTGCCACAATGGGCTTTAACAGGCCCTGCCTCTTGACAACCCCCCAGCCTTGACTCTCTAAGAAGACAAGGAAAAACTCCCAAAAAAACCTTGTAGGGAAAAAATGGAAGAAACCTCGGGAAAGGCAGTTCAAAGAGAGACCCCTTTCCAGGTAGGTTGGGCGTGCAGTGGGTGTCAAAAGAAGGGGTTCAATACAATACAATACACAGAACAGAACAAATCCTTAATAAAGCATAATAATAAAAATTTTAGAAGTACAGAGCAGAATTTAACAGTAGATGATTTCATATAATAAGATTTTGATATTTTTAGAGTGCTGGAGACCTCATCCGTCAAGCTGCCTCCCCATTTGGCCATTCCACGGCTGAAACGTTGCTCGGCCAGCCAATCCGATGAAAGGGCCCCTCTTTCCCATGATTCCTGTGATCCTCCACCAGGGATGACTTTACCATAGGCAGGCAAACAACTTGGCAGGTGGGCCGTGGCACCAATTGCCACATTTGAGTACCGAGAACAGAAACAGAATAGGTGAGGGTTAGTATTCAATTATACTTATCATGTTACTTATGTTTTAGTGCTAATGACTAACAACAGAGATGCAGTATGTACAGTTAATCAGCAGCTCTAGTCAGGATATGCTAAACTGAAGTAGTAAGTCTTCAGCCGGGATTTAAAGGCTGGGACCGAAGGGGCATCTCTTATAGAAGCAGGAAGACAACTGAAGTGCATTTTCCACATTCCTATTGTGCATTCAACCATGCTGGATATCCACTGATGTGCAGCATTATGTGGTCTTTGGAGTACTTGCAGATGTCAGTAGGTATGGGAGAAGAGGATATGTGCCATCACCTACTAGGCAGCCACCCTCAAATTGATCACCAATTGCCTTTCGACTGATTGTTAAATCAGATAAATGCATTATGGGTACTTTCTGGCCACTTTACAACAATGTCTGTGAAGAGCCCTTGGTGACTGCATATTACTTGCACATTAACAACCAAAATCCTTATATAGCAGGAGTACGTATGCTGCAAAAGGCTAGGCATATGAATAGGTATGAGTGTCCCGTCCACCATTCCAAAAATGTGTGGGAGGTTGCCAATTCCGTGGAACCCAACATAACTTGGAATGGATGGAAACACTATGCAGCTGTTTGTGTGGCAAAGAAGCCTGGTGACTCTATGTATTGCTTTGCACACATCTGCCTTGTGCATCTCCAACAGCCTGCTAAAATATTCTAGTGGTGTAATATCTCACCAGCTGCACAACAGATATCGAAGCATCATTGCAATGGGTGGATCAGGACAGGTTTTCCTCCAGCAGCCACATTAGTGCCATTTTCTAATCACTTTGCAACCTGCATCTTTCCAGTATTACACCATCACTTAGATGACCAAGCAGGTTTAATTTTGTCTGTACCACTGCATCACCCTGCACAAGTTGGCTGCATGGACTAAGCAGGCATCCTAATTGACATCTCCAGTTCAGGACAAGAATTCTTTGTCATGCTGCCATTGTTTTCATAACGGTAATAAAGCCCTATTGTTCTTTTTATAGCACTTGATTAAACTGGAACTCATTTTTATAAATTTTTTAGAAGGCATTGATTAACTCCCACTAGGCAAGTCTTTTCCACTGTTACAACCCAATGATTTGTCCTCAGAGATGCATCATTGCATTACTTCATGTACAATGTGGCAGACGACCAGGGATCCTGCCCCATTGGGACGCCTGGAGGAAGGACGGACTGGGAGAGAAACACTACTCTTCCCTGGGTGCCTGGACGGTCCTAGAGCCCTGGAGGACAGTGCTTCCGTCACACGAGGAAGTGCTGCTGAACCAGTGATGGTGTACGCCCGGAGTGATTCCAGGTGCAAGGGCGGCACTCCTGCCACACTGGGGAGTGTTGCCGGAAGTTCGTCATCGGGCACCTGGAGCACATCCGGGGCATTATAAAAGGGGCCGCCTCACTCTATTCAAGGAGCTGGAGTCGGGTGGAAGAGGACGGAGCTTGCGAGGAGTGGAGTGGAGGCAGTTGAAAGGACCAAGGACTGAGCAAACATATAAATACTATAAACAGTGTGGAATAAACGTGTGTGTTGTGGACATTTTGGTGTCATGTCTGTCTGTGGCCGGGCTATCTTTTACAACATATAAATTTAATTTAGTCAAATGTGACTTACAGTAGTATGTTTTTTTTCCTTTTCTTTGTTCTTTTTTTGTAGTTCATTTTGGCATTTCCAGCTATTTGTTATGCAATTGCTTTCTGACACTCTCGTTGGAGGCTACTGCCTGTTAGTTTGGTACTGAGGGAGGTAGTCGGTTAACGTCACACTTTAGGATTAAAGTATGTCAGGTCAGATGTAGCTACTGAACAAATTTAATGTGCTACCTTAGTTACAAACCACCATTCTCACAGTGCATATACATTACTTAAGCACGAGTTAACATCATTCTTAGTGCTGCAAAATGTTTGAAAAACCAATTTCAGATCATGAAAACATATGCCTCAATAGGCCATTTCTTTCATTCTAATTGCAATACACCTGCAGCATTACCACTTGGGAGTCTGATCCAATCACATCTCAGTGTTGTTTAGCTTTATGACCTTGCAGGCAAATGAAAGAAGTCTCCTTTTCCTGCTCTGGTGTTGATATCATTTGGAGTTTGATGAAAAGGGGCTGAAGCTCAAAAATACCTATAAACAGGACAGGGCCCATCCCAATCTGCTCAGAAAAGATTTCACCAAAGACAGCCACATCTGCCAATTCCACAGGTAGACTTGAAGCCTGTTCAGGCTCCAAAAAATAGGGAACAGGCTTTTAATGTTTAAAATATACACAAATGTACCAAAACACATTAATAAAATGCCACACAAGAGTGGGGATAACCATAAACCCTGTCTTTTAAGAAGCAAGGCAACAAGGAATATTTATTACAGTAGGATGTGTTAGAATAAATAAATAAATAAATCCAATAGGAGGAAAAAAGGGTTTACCTAAAAGGCAATCCACAGTGACCCAGTCCCAATACAAATCTAGAAGTTGAATTTCCACAGACAGAAGCAAAATTCAGAAATCTGGTAAAGTGACAGAAAAGCAATACTCACAAAACAGGACTTTAAAAGGACAAGCAGTAAATCACTAGAAATGCCGGATCCCTTAGCAGTGAGGTAAGGGTGGTCCCCACATTTAGGGATCAACCTACAAAATACAATGTACATATAAAACACAATTGCACACATGAAAACAAAATGATAAGTAAAGAGAATTAAATTAACATAAAATATGTAATTAATAAATAATAAATGGACAGAATAATATTACCAGAATCAATTGAAACCAATGACCATTATTAAAAATGAAAAAACACAGAAATTTAAAATTAAACCAGTAGAGAAGTGGTGTTCATCCAGGCCTCAGAACCTTTCAGATTTTCCATCTGGTCCAGTAACCATGTGAGCAGCGAAGAGACTTGCAGCTTTAGCACCTTTGAGTACAGCCCTGGACACCAAGGTTCCCACCTTAAACCTTAAAGTGACCTGCAACTTGATCATCTTGGAAGTTGGTTCAGTCACACCAGAGTATGGCCCGGTGACTCTCAAACTAGGGCCCAGTCATTTCTGAAACGTCCTGCAGCATTATAAGCTTGAAGAGTGCTCAAGTCAGATCTCAGTGTCTTTTTGCTTTATCACCCTGAAGTCAGATGTCTCAAGATGTTAGAGGTCTGAGTCACTCATGCCCCCGAGTCTAGTGAGAGATCACAAGCCCTTTCAGCTTTTCCATCTGGTACCATGTCAGGCATCATGCATCTTCACTAGTCGGCTCTTTATTGGCCACTCGGGATTGTGTCTTTTACAATTTGTCAAATTGGATCTCAGAATATCTGTACCTTTACAAGCAATGTGTGGTTCCACCAGAGCACAGAGAATCATATTCACATTTTAAAGCATCATGAATAAGTGATGAAAAACTGACAGGTATTTTGCAATAGCAATTATTGTAAAGTACATTGACTTTTAAAAGTCACACTGCGTGAAATACGATGCAGCTGTTGAGCCGAGACTTGGCAGCAAAGCCATCCTGGTTTTTGAAAGCTCTCTTAATGCCATTGAATGCAGTTAAATAACAGACAAAATTAATTACATTTAGCACCGGTGTGAAAGGAGCCAGGTGTGGGACAGGTTGCAGTTGCTGCCAGCTTTAAATAATACAAGTTTGGGCCATCAGCCCTTTGAATCATATATAAGCAGGGTTGGGCCATGACATAGATGAAACACATGGCTACCTAGGGCCATGTCATGCATTTCACTTTGGATTGTAACATAAATGATGTCACAGCAATTTTGTAGATGCAAAATTTGGCAAGGAAATCACTGCTTTGTTCACCACTTCCATCAGCACTACTTATTAACCTTACGACAGCATAATGTGGGGTCACATTGGGTCATAGCGGTGGACTATGAGATGCTGCACTATGGCCTAGCATGCCCAGAGGACCTGACCTTCTCCCTCAGCCATAATACATTGACTCACTCCGGGAGACACTGTGTTTCTTTTTTTCTTATGTGCAGTGCAGAGATTTTAAAAGCAAAATCACTGACCTTTTGAATGTCACTTTCATGAAGATAACAGCCTGCGTTTGTCTCTGAGCCAGCTGCACATTTTTATTTATCTTTGAATCCAGCCAACTGCTTTTTTCATAAAGTGCTTAACCCCCAAGTGACAAATAAAAGCACCACTGAGCAGAAGTGATTAATTGCAATATTAAAGCTGGAAACAAATACAGGGGGGTATAGCAATATGAAATACAAATAAGTAGCAAAAGTATTTTTATTGCTATAACTGTAAACTTTTATTTGAAATTAAGAAAGTGGCATCATGGCTCATAACTCCAGGGACGTGGGCTCAAGTCCTGGCCGTTCATTATAAAGTTTTTCTTGTATCTCCATGTTTTTTATTTTTTACTCCAATTTTCCTTCCATGTTCATTTTATTTGATTTGATTTAGAATGAGTGACTGAGTGTTGGTGTGAATGTGAGTGTAATCTGCAAGGAACTAGTGTTCTACCAACAGCTGGGTCCTGCCAGGGCCGTTCTCAGGCATAGGAAAAGTAGGCGACTGCCTAGAGCCCCCACTCCCAAAGGGCCCCACCCAGCCTTTTTTTTTTTTAGCCATAACCAAATACAACTTACAGGTTCCTATTTCAGAAGCACAAATTTTTGCTGGTGACAGAATTATCACTATGATTACGTGCTAACAGAGAGGAAATAGTGATGACAGGCAGCATCGACGGTGACGGTGGGGCCTGGGATAGTGGACGGAGCCCCAGTGGGAGAGTGTCTGTGCAACAGATCAATCATACTATAGATAGCGGAAGCTGAGAGGATAAAACCAATCCACAAAATGGCACGACTCTGTTAACGCTGTGCGCTTTCAAGTAGGATTGATGTATGCTACATTGATTGAGGTCTCTGAGAGGCAAGAACGGAGGCTGCTGCTTTGGCAAACCAAATTAAACGTTACCCTTTATTGGTGTCATTAGTAATCTGATATGATCTCTTGGCGCAAATTAATATTGTGAGCAAAATATTGCAAAGTAAAGATATGCAGTTTGACATTGCTTTGAATTGCATTCAGAACACAGTCGACTTCTTGAAATCCTACCAAGAAACAGGTTTCGAATCGGCCCAAGATGCAGCTAAAGAGTTAGCTACAGAACTGGAAATAGACGAGAACGAAATACACATTCCAACTGCACAGACCACATGCAGAAGGAGAGTGTGGAGACAATTTGATTATGAAGCTCATGATGAGCCGATATGTGATCCTAAAGAAAAAATTCCATGTTGAGTTCTTCAACGTCTTGCTAGATCAAGCCCTAATGTCAATGACTGAACGATTTGACCAGATGAAAACCCATTCTGACAATTTTGGGTTCCTGCACAATTTCAGATGCATTACGAACATGAGCGAAACTGATTTGAGAGAGTGCTGCGATGTTCTTAGCAATATCTTAACAGATGAAATTAGTGGGTCCGATATTGATGCTTATGATTTATGTGCCGAATTGTGCAATTTAGCAAATTTGGTTCCACAAACTATTTCTGCTCTTAAAAGTTTGCAGTTCATACACAAGAACAATTTGCAAGATTCTTTCCCAAACGTCTTTGTTGCATTACGTATTGCTTTGATAATTCCTGTAACTGTCGTGTCTGCTGAACGCAGCTTTTCAAAGCTCAAGCTGATTATGAGTGACCTGCGAACAAGCATATTGCAATATCGATTGAATGGCTTAGTGTTAATATCAGTTGAGTATGAAGTCATCGACTCCCTTGATCATTCAGACTTAATCAAAGAATTTGCAAAAATAAAAGTATGCAAGGTGTTTTTACGTTAAAGGTTTGATTTACATGCTATGTTAGGTGTAGTCAGTAGGTTCCTTTGACATGTTCCTCTCAAATCTGATGTATACAATATACAGTAATCCCTCCTCGATAGCGGGGGTTGCGTTCCCGACCCCCCCCGCGATAGGTGAAAATCCGCGAAGTAGAAACCATATGTTTGTATGGTTATTTTTATATATTTTAAGCCCTTATAAACTCTCCCGCACTGTTTATAAATATTCCCCGCAGAGTTATACAGCATAATCCCTTTGTATTCTCTTAGATATTAGGTAAGATTCATTGAAATTATGTATATAAACACACTGTTTATATACAGTAAAACCTAAATATTATTTTAAAGATATTGAGTGTCTCCGATATCACATATGTTACAGCCATTACGATAGACAGGTCACCAGCAATAAATACGTACAATGCAAGAAAAATAGTATACAGTAAATGTGTGTACAGTGACACTAAACGTACGTACATGTACTAAGCACTGTAAGAAGAAAATTAATTATGGTTACTCACCAACAATGACACGATGACTTGTCCGATAATAATGAGTTTAATTTTACTGCACAACAAAGGAGAGCGTTACAGCCTTTGTAAAGGAGCCACTTCAGGCGATTGTGTAGCACTGCCGTTGTTCTTCTTCTGGCAGTCTTCAATCCAAATCCCTAAAGCAGATTCCATCCAGACTACTGCCTTATTACATCCACTTACAACTCGTTTTGCACCCTGGTTAAAAGGACACTGCAGCCGTAGATCTTATATCTATAAGAATAAAGAATCGTAGCCTTCAACAAATCCAAAACGTTTACCTTTTCGGCAATCGTTAACATCTTCTTCTTGCGCTTGGGCACGGCCCCTGAAGCAGTAGCAGATTGTTTTGGAGCCATAATGAAGGGCTTGACTATGCACAAAGATAAACACTAAAGAGCACAACTCTTTACACAGCGAAACACGTTGATGCTGAATGAGCGAGACGAGACTTCCTGGTTAACACTGCATTCAGCACGCAGGAGCTCAACTGCGTGCTCTGATTGGTTAGCTTCTCAGTCAGGAGAACTTAACTGCGTGCTCTGATTGGTTAGCTTCTCAGCCATCCGCCAATAGCGTCCCTTGTATGAAATCAACTGGGCAAACCAACTGAGGAAGCATATACAGGAAGTAAAAAGACACGTCCGCAGAACCCGCGAAGCTGCGAAAAATCCGCGTTATATATTTAGTTATGCTTTCATATAAAATCCGCGATAGAGTGAAGCCGCGAAAGTCGAAGCGCGATATAGCGAGGGATTACTGTATAATCATTAAATGATAAGCTATACATCACTAATTATTACGCATTTATATGAATAAAATAATTATTATGCATTCATACGGATAAAATAATTATCATACATTAATATGGATAGAAACAGCAGGGCCCCGACAGGTACCTTTGCCTAGGGCCCTCAAAAACCTAAGAACGGCCTGGTCCTGCCTTGTTAACAAATGTTGACAGCATAACCCTCTGTTATGTGTGGCTTGGAAAAGATGGATTCAAAGAGCTGAAAGATGGATTAGGAAAACTAGAAGCCTGAAGAAATAACATAATAGCACAGTGTCTCCTAACACTGCCACACAGCTTTAGGCACTTGGGCTTATTTTGTAATCTGGTCACGTCTAAAGGTTTTTTTGTGGCTTTCTTCTCAGATCAACTGTTGATTCCAAATTTCTTAATCGTTAGAGCAACCAGATTCTCCTTTAAGAATACAGGATGGCCCCTCTGAGTATGCAGGGAGTTATTGCAGAGGAGGTATTGGGGGTAATACAGTTTTATAATACTGTACATAGTAGTAGCATGTTGTACCATGTTAGCCATCATGCATGCAATGAGAGGTCATGCAGAATGACACCTTTTACTGTTTGAAAATGGGCCACAGTTGCCTCGAAAGCTTGCACATTGTAATCAGTTCAGTTACTCAATAAAAGGTGTCTTAATACTGTATACAAACATGTCTACACTGATCATACACACCACAACTCTAAAAAACAAAACAAATTTCACCTCCCGTGGCATTCCTATATTAAGGTACTTTCTTACTTGTGTACTTTAAACAACACCTTATGCACTTGCTGTGGACGTATTGCTATGTTACAATGCTCTCTGCAGCCGCTTTGATGCTGCTTGCACATGTGAACTAACTGAACTAAATTTAAAGCCCTATATAGTGTGACCACCAGGGGACATTGCAGCACCTCAAAGCCAAGATACAATTTCAGAGACACAAGTCCCAGTATAATAAAAGGTTTATTTTTACAAAATACCTTGCACAAAGGCTTTTAACAAGATATCAACTAACCACAATACAATTCTTCTCTCTACTTTCTATTCCATACCTCCCAGGCAAGCTTTGTCCTCCTTCCACCTGACTTCAACTCGCCTGGATGAGGTTGAGTGGTCTCTTTAATCTCGGACCAGGGAGTACTTATAATGCTAGAGCATAGCCCAATGCAAGTACATCTGGGTGAAACAAAAATCCCAAAAAAGTAGAGATTGTGTATTCATTTAGCGCCCCCTGGCAGTCCTCATAGAACCCAACAGGGCTGCCTCATTGGACTCCGGGTTCCAACTTGCCCTGCGGGTATCTGTGTGGGGATCCTAACCCAAGGAGGCTGCCATCTAGTGTACTGGGGGAGAAAATATTTATCAGTGTGCATCTTTCCCTGTCCTTCAATTGTACTAAGTATGGATCCTTGTACAATCCTATTCAGGATCCCAGTTCATGTGTCCTGTCCATTACAACAGCCATTCAAATTGTATTTTATTAACATTGCTGAATGATATATATGACCAGCCCTATACTGGCAAAAAAAACTGTGCCTGCTTCAAGTCCTGGCCTACCTGTCACTCTTACTCTTTTCAAAGTATTTTTATTTTTTGGTATTTATATGCCGAGTAATGTCTCTTCCTCCTCCAAAGGAAATAGGACATCTATCGTATATACTCACGAATAAGTTCTCCCACGGACTTGATTTTGCAGTATAATTTCTGGTATTTTATAATGTCAGTCATATAAGTCAAATGCAAAAAACTCATGCCATTGGTCCAAGAGATTATGATATGTTAATGCCCACCTAAGAGAGTAACCATGGAGCACACTGTCTTTTTATTTTCTATGTGGGTGCGGCAATGCGCTGTATCAACATGCGCTTCTAACCTCTCTCTCTCTCTCTATTGTGCCTACGTGACCACACGGTAATACCCAAATGATTCCGAAGCAGCGTTTGCACTGATTTGTGTTTTTTGTATCTCACACCCTCATACACCTTTATCGTAAGAGCACCCCTTTTCTATGATGGAGCATTCGATCAGAAGAATATATGAAGCTGGTTTTAAATTAAACGTCGTTGAAGTGGCAAAAGAAATTGGTAACCGTGCTGCTGCAACAAAATTCAATTCATCTGAGAAACTGATGTGAGATTGGAGGAGGCAAAAAAATGTAAAAAAAAAAAATTGTTTTGCATTTTTCAACGGCCGTATAAGTCGGGTCTGATTTTATGATCGATTTTTCAGGTTTCAAGACCCGACTTATACATGAGTATATACGGTACTTCCACATCTTTGGCATCTCAGTTTGTTGCTCTTTAAACCCAATTAATCTTTTTTCATAGATTTGAATTCTCTCTGAAGTCCTTTGTTAAACGAGCACAAATGCATAGTCATATTGACAGATTAAAGTAAGTCATCTCTGAACTAAGTGCCTTGATCTTGCACTTGTGCAATTCACAATTCAAAAATACAGAAGATCTGATTGGTCTTACATTGCCTGTTTTGAATGAAATTGATATGATAGGTGATTTTTAGTGTATCGAAGAAAGAATATTTCTACAATAGCGTGCATACTGTCCTGTCGATGAACTGAGAAATGAGTCGTCTTTTAAATATAAGACAATGAAGATTTTAAAAAAATAAATCAGTACACCAAAATTGGCTAAGAAATATGAGACTGCTCTGGAATATACGGGATGTCTGGTAACCGTACCCATCATGCCAGAGCTTGGGTGTGTATATGAGTGTGCAAGAAGAGGGAGAGAAGACTATCCAGGCCCAATTCTTATTTTGTATAAATAGACTCGGGCTACTTGCCATTTTGTATTGCACTAAACACATTCATAAATTCAATTAATGAATTAATGAATGAATAGACAGATTCAAAAAGTTATTCCCATGAAGCTTTAGTTTCCCCATTTATGATGTGTGCTGATTATTCCTGAAGTATATATTTAACATTATTTTAGCAAAAAAGTGTATGTTTTGCCTGTTTTGCATATTTTTCACACTCAACTAGATAACTGACATGCAGATTTTATGACCACAACTAACGTTAGACTTTTTCCTTTTTAATTGAACATTTTTGACATCATTTACCGCTGTACAGCATTGATCATTTTTTGGCTTCTGTTATATAATAAACTTTTTTTTCTTTCCTTTCTGCATGAGAAAATTGGATTACATTTTTTTTTCTCTGCCACCACTACATACTACATAGGGTAAGTAATGTATTAAAAAAAAGGCCTCTTCAAATTATTGACTTTGATTCAGCAAGTTGTGTTCTTCTGCCACTACTAGAATCTTTGTTAATCCATCGGAACATTTTATGCATATTCATTTTTTAAATTTAGTTAGCAGTTACTCACAGCACTACATGAGCCATGCAAATGTGCAGCTTTCAAACATACAAAAACACTGCTGCACAAAGGAGCATCTATATTATGTAGGGCCACTCAAGAACCATGCCTGAACACAAAAGAAGCCAAGACAAATAAAAAAGGGGGATTAGTTATTCTAACACAAAATAATAGCAGAAAAGCAGTGATAAATACAATAAAACAAGAAAGTGTATTGTCTTATCAAGGATACCTGAATACAAATAGTGTCCCTGACTATCCAAAGGTGTATACCATACTTACCCATATCAAGGCCTAACAATGTACACTCCTTCCTATCTCTGCTACTTGCTCCATGTATACACTGGCTTCTTCTCCACTCACCAGAGAAGCCATTACCAACGCTACCCTTCTGACCTCAAGCTTCTTGACTTAGTGATCAAAAGGAGGTTTTAAGTCTCCTTTAGAACATTTCCATGTCAACAACCAATAATCACTTCTATGCCACCTCCCAGAAGGAGCATAAACAGGTACAGTTATCCAGAAGGCTGAAGGTTATTTGAAGTGCCATATAAATCGCATCTTCGGTTGACCTGTTTGGACAGTATACAAACTGATGGGAATCCAGGGTGGGGTTAGGCATGCTGTGAGATGAATGAGGACCAACTTCTCAAAGCACTTCATAATGATGGAGGTAAGTGGAACTGAACAGAGGTCATTGACACCCACTCCAGTAAATTGCTTAGGCACTGGCATGATGGTCGCCATGTTGAAACACATTGGTACTACAGCCTGATAAAGGACAGATTGAAGATGTCAATGGAGACACCTGCCAGCTGCTGCTCTACACAACCATGGAATACTCGGCCAGGTATGAGCATAAGCATAAGTTGTTTCTTCTTTCTTCCTCTCTTCTTTCTACCAAGCTGCTCTCCTCCAGTCGAGTGTTGCCTTCCTGTCTCCCAGCTTCAGCTTGCCTGGACAAAGGAGTGTGGTCCCTTTTTTACTTTTTACTTCTGGTGCCAGGGCTTTTGTCCATTTGAAGCACTTCTGGGTCATATGGAAGTTCCCAATAGCAGGGCTGCATTACCAGACTACATTTCCCAGCATGCCCTACTGGTTTCCGACCGGACACCGATATTCAGGGCTGCTGCCATCTTTCATCCTTAGGGGAAAAGCCCTCATCAACAGTCCTTCCCTGGCTTTCCCTTTTATCCCAGTCAGGGAAGGTACTTCAGATTTATCCAGCTGGGACACCTGGGGCTTCCCGTCCGGGTAAGGAGTCTTCCTCTCCTTCATCTGGGATGTCCATCCTCCACCTGGAATGTCTTGTTCATGTACAGCACCTTTCTCTCTCTCGGCCAGGATACCTGTCCATCCATTTGGGTCCTCCAGTCTGGGTAACGAACCTTCCACTCTCCTGGTCAGGATGCCTGTCCATCCCGTGTGGCACTTACATAAGTTCATAATAATAAGATAGCTGGTAGCAAGGGCTGTGTTATGGTCATAATAGTCTGGATGCCCTGCCACATGTGACAAGGGTCTAAATTGTTATGAAAGTGTTCCTCAGTTTGCAAATTTGTAGCTCTGTTTGGCTTTCCTGAAGCCCCTCCTTAGGTTAGCTATGGATGAGCTGTAGACCTTCGCACTGCCAGATGTTCCTTTAACAGTAGGAGGACTTTGCTGTTCATCCAGTCTTCTGACTAGGTTCTAATGGTAGGTTCTAATGTGTTTCAGAGTCATGACACTATTGACAAACGGGTTAATATAGTCCAGCATTGCAGAAGCATAGATGTCCAAGTCCATGTGGGAGACCAGGATGCCCTGAGGATAAAATGTACTCCAATCTGTATGTTGCAGCAGATGAGACAGCACCCTCAGGCTACACTTTAACTGTGCTCACAGATGATTTTACACATTTAATGTGTGGTAAGTACTTGTGAGAGGAGAATAGCTCTGTAAGCTTCACCAATGTTGGTGGAAACATGGTAAAAGCACTGTCTCCTCTAGTGGGGCAGGAGACATTCTGATCACATTTGGGTAGAATCATTTTCAAGTTAGTGTGATGAAAGTCCCCCCGAAGCAATTAAAGTGCCCTCTGAATGTGCAGACTGTGGTTTACTAATAGCAGCTTGTAGTTCTTGCATTGCTAGCTTAGCATTAACATCAATGGGAATAAAAGCTGCAGTTATGACTCTGCATGGTAAGTCTTGTGCACACTGCAAACCCTGCCAACACAAACATACCACCCAGGCTCCAGGCTGATCCACAGATCTCATACAGACCACCTCATTAGCCCCCTCAGATACAAAATCTGTATTCTTCATCTCCACCACAATCTTGCTCTACATTTCTAGTCAGAGGGGAACATTAATCAGTATCTCCACATCATTTACTACACGACTTTGCAAAATGAATCCTGACAATATTTCATTCCTGTAATAAATGGCATCACCCTACTAAATAAAGAGGAATGTTTAACAGACTTTTAAACACAAATTTCACTTTTTTTGTGCCACAACACATGAAATATGAAGTGTGATGAGGAGAGAGGTGGGCCTGCGCTGATGGGTTTACTTAAGGACCGAAGCTGTGGGAATATTCTGTATGTAAGAGGCTGAGCACGAAGACACTTTAACTCATTTCTTGCCGGTAATACATCAAGTTTAGCAGTCTTTGTCAGGATGTCATTAGTCAAAGCTGTCTTTAAAGGTTAGAAAACTCTACATTTCTCACTGTGTCTCGTGTGATGTATGCTGTGCATATCAGCTTTCAATGTGTTCTTTGTGAAGGGTGCTCTATAACATAAAGACTGCTTGAGTGATATAATTTTATCCAAAAGGCATGCCCACTTTCCCTGTGATAGCTGGTGTATCAAACACCCCAACTGCCACCACCCTGACACCAGAAATGGGACCCTCCCTCTCATCTCGCCAAGAAAGTGACACATTTTAATCAATTATATGTTTAATTGTATGTTTTTGTCATATACTCGTGTGCACTGCTATAATACCAATGTTACAAGGCACACTGATGTCTTTTGCGCATAATACCACTGCTCCCTCTTACAGTGGGTTCAGACTCCTTCAGTTTCTGCACATTTTATTTTTGCCCTTCAATCTATTAAACCATAATGAAAAAGTAAAAACATGTTTTCAGAAACATTTTAAAATTTATTAGAAGTCAAAAACACCTCCTAATTAAAAAAGTATTCAGCCTTCTTAATTAAGTACTTTGAATGACCCTCTCAAGGACAGTCAGAGACTTGTCCCAAAGCTACTTCAGTGTTGTCTAGGCTATATGCTTAAGGTTTTCTTCAAGGACCTTTCAGTACTGTGTTCATCCTTTCCTAAATTCTGACCAGTCTCCCAGTCCCTGTAACCCATAGCATTATGCTGCCACCCCCATGCTTCAATGTAAGGATGGTATTAGGCAGGTGATGAGCAGTGCCTGGTCTACAACACGCTTGGAGGTCTGCCCAGATAAATCAGTGTTTGTCTTATTAGACCAGAGAATCTGTTTCCTCAAGCACTCAGATTCCTTTAAATATCATTTGGCAATCTCCAAGCAACACTGCTGATACCATCATCATTCTGATTGGTTCTCCCATCTTTTTTTTTTTAAATGTTATTCAATTTACTAAAATCAAATACTGTTCCATACAAGCATGTCAAGTTTTACAAAACTAGGTTAGAAACAAATCAACCCCCGACCATGAGAAAGAAAGCTAGGCCAACAGAGTAAAACTTTAATAGTAGGAAAAATAAGTCAGTAAATAAATAAATAGAATAAAAAAAGAGAAGAGAATCTGCTTCCTCAATTTAAATGCTTATTCTAAAATGTTATTGATTAGATCCTGCCAGGTTTTGAAAAAGTTTTGTACAGATCCTCTAAGTGAGAATTAGATTTTTTCCAATTTCAAATAATATAAAACATCAGTTACCCACTGACTTAGAATAGGTGAGTTAGGATTCTTCCAGTTGAGCAAGATAAGTCTACGTGCCAGTAGAGTAGTAAAGGCAATTATAGTTTTTTTGACCATCTCCACTTTGAGCCCATCTGGAAGTACACCAAACACAGCTGTTAGAGGATTAGGAGGAACTGTGACTCCAAGGCTCTGGAGGGGACTTCTGAAGCTCTGTTAGAGTGACCATTGGGTTCTTTATCACCTCCCTGACCAAGGCTCTTCTTGCCCGGTTACTCAGTTTAGTCACATGGCAAACTGTAGGAGTAGTTCTGGGGCCTCATGCATAACGCCATGTGTAGAATTTGCACTATAACATGACGTAAGTACAAAAGCCGAAATGTGCTTACGCACAGAAAAATCCAGATGCATAAATCTGTGCGTTCCCCCACTTCCGCGTTCTTCCGCTCCATAAATCCCGATCAGCATGAAAAGTAACGCATGTGCACGCGCCTTCTGTCCCACCCTGTCTCCTCCCAGAATTAGGCCTCTTTGAATATGCAAATCAATATAAATAGACCTTAAGCTCAGCATTCTGTGAAAAGGCAATGGCAAAAGCAAGAGGGAAAATATAAGAATTTCAGCAAATACCAAGTGGAGGCAAATAAAAACGTACTATTTGTTGGTTTAAACAGTGGAATAAACAAGAAAAGAAAGTTGATCGAGTGACATAGCGTGTTGGAGAAACTTGAAAGCTCAAGTTCACAAAGTCTCACAGTGCCCGACATAAAAAAGAAGTTGTCACATACCAAAGTCGCCGTGAAAAGGCGAGACGTAGCCCACCATCTGAGTGTCATATGAAAGCTTATTAGGGTACAAAGGGAAAAACAGTAGGCACACAGTAGGAAAAAAGCACGAAATGTTAACTTCAATCTCGAAATTTCCACTTTAATCACATAGTTGGGCAGCACGGTGGTGCAGTGGTAGCGCTGCTGCTTCGCAGCTAGGAGACCTGGGTTCGCTTTCCAGGTCCTCCCTGCGTGGAGTTTGCATGTTCTCCCCGTGTCCAAAGACATGCAGGTTAGGTGGATTGACGATTCTAAATGGGTGTGTTTGTGTGTGTCCTCCGGTGGGTTGGCACCCTGTCTGGGATTGGATTCCTGCCTTGTGCCCTGGGATTGGCTCCAGCAGACCCCCGTGACCCTGTGTTCGGATTCAGCAGATTGGAAAATGGGTGGATGGATCACATAGTTTATTTTGCCATTAAAGTAGAACATCATAAACTTCATCTTAAAATCGTTTAATTTACTAGTTTCTCAAATTCCATCGTAACTAAAGTAGCACATTAAATGCTTTGTTTTGTATTTGATCTTTTGCTCTATGTGTGTGAATCACTACATGCTTCCACTTTCTCTTTCTCCGACAGGACACAGAATCCATTACATTCATGATATTACAGCTCTCTGAATAATTAAAATACTGAGATGTATACGTGATATCTTTTTCATGATGATAGGAGTTAAAGCATGTTATTAAACAGGGGAATATGGTGCGTGATTGTGCGCAACCTTCGATGAAATTATTGTAGAAGTACTGTCTCTTTAAAACGTACTAACCTTCAATTCCTGTCCTTACTTTTCTTTCTCCAAATACTAAATCGCCACACAATCATCTCTGTAATAGACGTTAAGCCATCTATAAGTTTACACCGACGATTCTTCAAAACTTTTAAGGAACATTGAAATATCTTTGTAGTACATGTTTAATTATTCTATCCATCTATCCTTCCAGTGTTGCGTCAGCCCCAGAAAGAATACAGCACAAGGTAGGATCAATCCGTGAACTTGCTAGTGCTGCGGAACCGTGTCCTCACATGTTTAATTGTTAACAATACAGATTATTTAAATGAAGTTAAAGCTTTATCTATATAATATAATCAACATATTTTGCTGCATTTCATCTTAAAAATGATATCGTCATCATATGTAAATACGCGCTTTATAAAGTGGCGCAGGTTGTGCAATATTATAACTGTAGTGCAAGTTTACAGTGGGGTGATTGTACTTATAAGTACAAACAGTTCTACAAGGAGCACTTGATGGACTGATTGATTGTTTAAAGTTCTTGGGATGAAACTGTTTCTGAACCACGAGGTCCACACAGGAAAGTCTCTGAAGCGTTTTGCTGTGGCTGAGGCAGCATGTGCTTGATGCTGTATACCGAAAATGATATAAATACAGATACAGTGATATAAATACTCCGAGTGGTGCAGTGAGAGTAATATGGAAAAAGATGATCCGCTGTGGCAACACCTAACACCAAGTGTAGGTTTTATACATTGCGATTTGAACGTGGAAACGTTCTTACACAACATTTCTGTGCGTACGCACCGTTTATGCATGAGGTCCCTGGTGATTACAAATGTCTTCCGTTTTACAATTACTGAGGCCACTGTGCTCCTGGGAACTCTCAAAGCTTTACAAATAGTTTAATTCTCGCAGGGAGTTCCTTGGAGTTCATCGCTTGATTTTTGTCTTGACATGTAGTGTGAATTGTGGATCTTCTATACACAGGAACTTGTGTGCCTTTCTAAATGATGTCCAGTCATTTCAATTTTTCCACAGGTGGACTCCAATCAAGTTCTAGACACATCTCAAGAAGAATTAAAGCAAACAGCAAGTACCCTACCACAATTTGGAGGTCTACAGAAAAGGTTAAGACTACTTACAGAAATGAGAGAATTCAGCTTTGGATTTTTATTAAATTAGCAAACCTTTCTAAAACCATGTTTTTACTTTGTCATTATGAGTTATTGAGTGTAGATTGATGGGCAAGAATGACAAATCCATTCATTTAAAATTAAATCTACTACACAGTAAAGTGCGTAGAAAGTGAAGGGGTCTTATTACTTTCTGAATCCACCATACACATTCACAGAAGCAGAAGAAAACTCCACATAGCCCCTCATATTAAAAGGTATTTAATTAGTGCACCACAAACATAATGAACATTAAGCCAAGAAAGGACAGTGAACAAAGAAAAATGTTTCAAAGCATTTAAAACAAAGTCAAAACCAGTCAGTAATGTGATTCATGGTGTCACTGACTGTTGTGCTATATTTAACAAAAGCAAAATGAAACTTGTTCTTTCTGTCTGGATGAACTGTGCTCCTCATTTTGTATCCAAGACCTGTGTTTATTTGAATTGACTTTTTGTGGAGTGCAAGTCTGCTAGTGGACGAGCAGGGAAAATAATTATGTTTAACTTATTATGAGTTAGCCCAGTTGGACAAGACTGTCATAATAGAGCTGTTTCTTTGGATGTTTGGCAAGATAAAAGTCAGTGTTATTTCTAGGGGAGGCGGATTATTATTTCTTTTCACTAAAGATAAAAATGCTAATTGGAATTGTGTCATGGACCTCAGTTTTCATTGTTGTAGAATTATTTTTTCTTATATATAAATCTAATGTTGTTATTTATGTTTTTGAATTATGTTTATGGTTGTTATTGAGACATCAATACCTCAAAATTTTGAGTTTTGTTTTCTTCATGTAGCCAATCTTGTGGGGCTACAATTTTGCTTATGGTTGTTATGACCATTGCTGGTCACATTACAAGGTGATACATCATGATGGCAGATCCCTTCTTCCTAAAAAGATGGCAGTCTACTAGATTTGACCTATAAAATGATTACAAATACCATTCATTTTTTTTCTAAATAATGGGAGTAATGAGGATAAGTAATATCAGTGTTATGGCTCAGGCAGGGTTGTTGTGCTGGATTAAGTTTATTTTTGATAGATTTGAAACTTTCATTGTTGTTTGTTTCCAAGTTCTTTTAGGTATAATGTTCTTCTTTGTTTTCTTTAATCAGTTAATTAAACTCTAATGTTTCTATGTATAAATTCAAGTTCATATGTCTCCTGTGTTCTGTGGGTGGTACCCGAAGAGGTAGGGCCACCCTGACGTCACCACTCCTGAGTCCTCCCTTTGGCTATTTAGATCTGAGTGAAGGAAGCTCAGGTCAATGGTGTGTTGTAGTTATAAAGGAGTGCTGTGAGTACTGTTTTCTTTTCAGAATTACTGGTTTATTGATTATTCTTGCTTTGTTTCTTGGATTATTCCTTCAGAATGTATATTGGGACTGTTTGCTGTTGATTTCCTGATTCATCAACTCCTTTTACCACCTTTTTCCTCTTTGAGCATTTTTGTTACATTCTCTGTTTCGCGAATAAAAATTTCAATTTAAAAAAGATTATTGGGTGCATTTGTCTGTGCAAGCCAAATATTTTCATGGTTTTATTTCTCTTGAAGAGCACTCTTGAGGCCATTATATTTGAGGTTAAGGCCTTTTGGGTGAGGCCTATTCTCGGTGGACAAAATAGGCCAGGCTGTCATGTTTTAGACAGGGCATGTTAGTCCCCCCCACCCCCAGTGACCATTTTGAGTATTTTCTGAACTCTTTGTGTTTAGGAACTCTCTAGTTCATTAAAACTGGCCTGGCTTGTGGAGCCTTTAGAAGGCATCACGTCCTTTCTTGCTGTGGTCCTGACTCCGAATCATGAAGATCAATATAGAAATAGAATGTTCAGCAACATCATATTGACTTCACTCTTGTCTTGCATTTTCGCTTTGACATTCAGATTTCTTTGATACTCTGGTTTCCTGACTCTTCCTTACTTTTTGACTACAATTTTGATCTTGCCCATTTACATTTAAACCCATTTCTGTTTTTCTTGTTTTTGACCTCTTAATTCTTTGAGACTTTCCAACAAGTCTGACAATAAGTCAAACTTAAACTAAATATTACACTTACACTTTTAGGAATTCATAGAATGCATCTTTATTGCTTCTAAGTCCTGTCTAATTGAGAGGCTTCAGTTTAGTGGACCTGTAAATCCACTTCTGCTTCAATTACTCAATAGGGCTCTGTGTTAGGTTACTTCTTGTTTAATTTCTTATATGCTTTCTCTTGGACAGATTATTCACAGCCACGGATTTCATTTTCACTTTTATGCAGAGGATACATAAATATTTATTACCAAATACCAAATCATTATATTCACTGCCTCTTAATAATGACTTTAAATTAAATAAACACCTTGATGACATCTCATTCTTTAAAGATAAATGGTGGTAAAACTAAAATGTTATTATTTTATTACTTCTGTTCAGGTTATATTGAATCCCCCTCTACAGAAGTGCAGAATATGGGGCTGTTCTTGATTCTACACTCTTATTTGAATCTCAAACACAAACATTTGCAACCTACATAGGTTTCTGATGTATAGTGTGGCTGAATCTCATATTTATGCTTTCATCAAATCCTGTCAGGACTGCTGTAATGCTGCTCTGTATCGTGCATCTTCTCAGGGACTTAGGAGACTGGGAATTCAGCTGCCAGAATTCTCTCTTATGCTAAACTATTGTACTTAAAAACTTTATTGGCTTTCTTGTAAATTTCAAATTCAGAGTAAGATTCTTTTTGTTTCTTTTTATTTTCTTTCAATTGTCTAGCTCCTACATATCTCAGCAAACCCCTTCAATTATATACAGTGGGATGCAAAAGTTTGGGCAACCTTGTTAATAGTCATTATTTTCCTGTATAAATTGTTGGTTGTTATGATAAAAAATGTCAGTTAAGTATATCATATAGGAGACACACACAGTGATATTTGAGAAGTGAAATGAAGTTTATTGGATTTACAGAAAGTGTGCAATAATTGTTCAAACAAAATCAGGCAGGTGCATAAATTTGGGCACCACAAAAAAGAAATGAAATTAATATTTAGTAGATCCGCCTTTTGCAGAAATTACAGCCTCTAAACGCTTCCTGTAGGTTCCAATGAGAGTCTGGATTGTGGTTGAAGGTATTTTGGACCATTCCTCTTTACAAAACATCTCTAGTTCATTCAGGTTTGATGGCTTCCGAGCATGGACAGCTCTCTTTATATCTTTATATCTTTATATCTTTATATCTTTATACACTAAACACCCCTCTTAACAAAGTAGTGTGCAAAATAATGGCAGAATCAACATGAGTCAGAAATTACTGGTGACCTTAGTTGATTGGAGGAGATGATAAAGTTCTGCATATTAAGAGACAGATTACATGAGGTATTAGATATGGTGAAGTAATTAGAAAAAAGTATAAAAGCTGATGAATTGTTTAATTGATGGCTCACTTATGTTTGTGCATAACTCTGTGCAAATAAAGAATTGTTCTGCACTGTCATCTCCACGACTATATAACTGCCTTCTTTGAAGATGGAGGAAGGTTTTTTCCACAATACTACAAATTTAAAATATTCTATATTTTTAAATAAGATTTCTTATTGCCTTATCTATTGTAATATGGTGTTCTATTTTCTTAGCTTTTTAATGCATTTTATAATTACTTTATGATATTTTTATATGTACTGTATGTTTGTAGATTTTTAAGCATGTATGTGTTTTTTTATTTATTACTTTGTGTCCTTACTCATTTTTCTTTATTTTGTTTTTCTTATTTTGTTTGTTTTTATATTCGATTGTGTAGTGTTCTTGGGTAGCTTGAAAAGCACCTTTAAATAACAAAATATTATTATCTATAATTAGCTGAAACCTTTATCCTAGGTGACTTAGATCATGTGAAATACAATTGGTTACATTTATTTTCCCAATTGGAGAACAGACTGGTGAAGTGACTTGTTCATGGTCACACAGTGTCAGTAGCGCGATTTGAGCCCCAAGACACAGGGTCTAAAGTCCAAAGCTTTAACCACTACACTACACTGTACCACCTGCCTAAAGTTATGTTACCCTGCACAGTAGGCCTTTCTGGAATATTAAACACTGGGAGACATTAGAAATCTCAGTTTTTAGGTGACTCTGCAAATCAACCCATTATAGAAACTCTCTGCTTTCCTGCTCTAACACCTGACCCATCTATCTATCTATATATCTATCTATCTAGCAATGTCATCTTCATTAGAGTGGTTAAGGCAGTTGGGCCTGTCAGCTTAGTTCCCTTACTGTGCTTCACTGGGACTGAATCACCACATCTAGCTCAACTTTTGGCCCCATCTGTATGAGACTATATGTTAAATTTGAGCAGTTCCAATTAATTACACCGTTGTCACATTATAGGTGAAGTAAAGGAAAGGTGTAACTCAGCTAGTGACTTTGCCTTGTTAATCCACCAAACTGTAATCAAGTTCTCTTAGTGTCTTGAGTGTTTTTTCTGGTGTTTGACTCTCTAGTATGACCCTTTCTTAACTTTACACTTTTGGCTGGAGCTTTTTTTTTTGGGGACAAGCCAATGCAACTTGGTGGTAGTCCCAAGCCCATGTAAATAGAGAACGTTAGTTTCAGAAAGGGCATTCAGCTTTAAAACCTGAGGAAGATTGATAAAAGAGGAAAAAATTCATTATATGTATGATCTCCAGTCTGGATAGTCTGGAGTTTGGAATTGTGGGCTTGGTTCATATAGTATTGTTTCATTATACTTTGCTGAGATCTCTTCCTTGTAACTCATCAATATCTACAGCTTCAGAATGGCACAAGTAAGTTGTTCACCTTTTTGCAGATGTAGCCAAACAGCCTATATACATCAAAACTATTGTTGCCCTTACTTTTCTGCGATGAAGACACAAACATGATGAAAAGGTGTGAGGCCTACAAAAACAGCTTCTGATGCAGGTCAGGATCCTTATTAGCCAGCCCAGATAAGTCTCACCCAGTCCATCTTACTCTAATCTACAATAGTAGGCTATGGACCTAGCAGGCCCTAAAATGGAAACATTGAATGAAAGTTCACAAATAAACTTAAATGCTCAAAAGATATTTCACAAGTGAGATGAACCACTTAAAAACTCCATCTTGTGAACCAAAGGCAACACAAATCCTTTATGAATGAAAATATTTATTTAAAAAGGATTAACAAAAAACTCAAAAGAGCAGAAAAGAGATGCCAAAAATATAATGCAAAAAGAGAGCACAAGAGATCAAATACCTAGTAAATCCAAATGAAATAAGCAATTACTAAAATAAATCTCCCTTTTTCCTGGCTTAAATAGCCGAAGGAAATCTCAGGAATGTTGACATCAGGGTGGACCCGCCTCCTGGGGTACCACTCGCAGAACACATGGAATTAACTCCACTTTAAAGTGGCAATACACAATTACAGACCTAGAAATATATATATAAATATAACAAATATCTCAAGAGCAACAACATGAACAATAAAACACATAAATTGAAGTTGGTACACAAACCCTATGATGTTGACTACTGTTGAAAAACTCATTCACATTTTAGGGTGACCCAACAGGTAACATGTTTTCCATAAAATTTCAACTGCTATGCCATCTTTTCAGTAGATCTTTTTCTCCTACTCAGAAGGAAATTAACTGCGTTCTTTGTCAAGCAGATTATTTCAAAATGTGCATTATTTAATTGTGCTGTAATATCACCAAATCATATACAGTCCCAGCAACCACTGTGTAACTTGTAGCATCCCACTGCTGACACCAATGTAATGTATTCAAAATTCTATCCATCTAACAAGGGGCTTGAGAGGCAGGCTCGGTCAGGCACTCAGTTTGCTTGATAACTTTCAATAGCACTATGCTTTTTTCAACCAGAAACATGTTGACTTCTGTCTGAGGGCCAATTAATGCAGAGTGCTCAACAGCAACAGATATCTGTGTTGGCACTTATTGAATCTCACCGATTGTTGCACTGATTAATTAAACCAATTTTCAGTTTTAAGTTTAATTAAGAAGTAATTATAATTCAGTTATACATCACAGAATCCATGAGGACCAGGGCAGTTTCAGCATGATTATATGTAACTAGAAAATGTGATTCAGAATTTCCTTAAATGGAGCAGTAATTTACATTGTGACTGATTCCTCAGTCTATGGCGCTTACTGTACTTCTAACGTACGCTGCACTTCATTAACATGGCTCCCATGTTCATGTAACTGTTGCCACTGCTGACTCTGTGAAATTACCACTAAGTAATCAACATGATTTCCAATGCCAGTAAATTGTGCTGTAAACTAAAGACTAATTCCAGTATATTATCTTCGGTTCAACTGTAAGCACTACAGTTGTTGAGCAGAGTCTGTATTACAGGCTTGATTCTTGCTAATTATTTATTAATCTTTTATTCTATGCAAAATAATGTATGTTGTGCCACAATGAGCTACCCCTAGAGTGAATCCTAATCTAGATGATGGGCTAAAAATAGACATACACATGAGGCTAGAGTGAAGAGATTCTCCAGTAACTAGCAGCATGCAAAAAAAACAATTTCCTTACTTCTATATGCCTGGCCAGATAATAGAGGCCACTGGTGTTTCTTATGGGTGTAGTGTTACTGAATGGCAATGTGTGTAAGGGAAAGGGAGACCCTAATGATCACATCCTAGTCAGATGAATTTGTGGTATTGGTGGATATTTTTAAGAGGAAGGTAGGCCCTCATGTTCATATCTGGGTCAGAGGGATGAGATGTTGTTTAGTCAATATCTATATATACAGTAATCCCTCGCTCTATCGTGCTTCAACTTTCGCGGCTTCACTCTATCGCGGATTTTATATGTAAGAATATCTAAATATATAACGCAGATTTTTCGCTGCTTTTGTGGACAATGGGTCTTTTTACTTCTGGTACATGCTTCCTCAGTTGGTTTGCCCAATTGATTTCATACAAGGGACGCTATTGGCGGATGGCTGAGAAGCTACCCAATCAGAGCACACAGTTAAGTTCCTGTGTGCTGATTGGCTCAGCGATGGTGCACCGAATTTGATTGTGCTGCGTTAACCAGGAAGTCTCGTCTCGCTCATTCAGTATCAATGTGTTCCGCTGTGTAAAGAGTTAACTTCTGTGCTCTTTTGTGTTTATCTTTGTGCATGGCTCCAAAACGATCTGTCTATCGTAATGGCTGTAACATATGTGATATCGGAGATGCTCGATATCTTTAAAATAATATTTAGGTTTTACTGTATATAAACAGTGTGTTTACATACATAATTTCAACGAATCTTACCTAATATCTAAGAGAATACAAAGGGTTTATGCTGTAAAACTGTGCGGGAAATGTTTATAAGAGTGCGGGAGAGTTAATAAGGACTTAAAATATATAAAAATAACCATATGAACATATGGTTTTTACTTCGCGGATTTTCACCTTTCGCGGGGGGTTCTGGAACGCAACCCCCGCGATAAAGGAGGGATCACTGTAGTTTAATAGAAACTCCTAAACAGTGTTGTCTGAAGGCCTGGGATTTATGAGACAAAGGACCATTATGGAGGCAAAAAAATAAATCCTAATGTTTGTGACGCTATAGCCTCACCGTGATACTAATACACAATAGTACAGATAGATACTGGGGCAAGACTCTCAATAAGTTTTAGGTATGAACTGCAATGAGCAATATACCAGCAAGTTTACAACTGAAAAAAGGGAAATTGTTTTTTTTTACTTTTGCAAGATTACTTACCATCAGGTCGTTTGTTTCTTTTTTGTTTTTCTTCAGATGTTCCAACGTATGCTTCGTGTGCAAGCCTCATGCGTAACATACCACTTTTACCGACCGGTGTTTTAAAGGAGGCGCCGAAGATAAACGCAATCACGGGTGCCTGGAAAAGTCAAAAGACAGCTATAGGAGGAGTCCAAGTTGGATTAGTAGTGTACGTACCGTAATGTTTAAGTTTGTATCTTAGTAACCTCGAGGTTAGGTATAAATGTTTTTGTTGTTTTGTTCTTTAGTGTTTTATTATGTATATTTTGTTGCTGGGTATTTTGATTTATACTTGAAGTGTAAGACTTCCCCAGCAGGCCTGAAATGGTATCTGCCTATGTTTAGGCAAGCTGACCCTGGTAATGGAAAAGGCTTTATAAGTACAGTTGTGGCCTCAAGTGGGGGAAATGATCATTCAGAGAGAATTAAGAAGGGTTAGGTAGTGCGAGGCATGCCAGACCTAATAGGTGCCTGGTGGCTGAGCTGCTGGTTGATGTAAAGGAGTGTGTTAGGCTCCTGAGGAACAAAAAAGGCTCTTGAGATTTTTTTTTTGAGGAGTTGTACTTTTTACCTGGACTGAAACAGAGTCCAGTGTTGTTTTATTTTAAGGCTGCTGATGCCCTTACATGGACTGGAATTTACTGTATGTATATATATATATATATATATATATATATATATATATATATATTTAGGTTAAGAGCCTCTGTGTTTTCTAATTTTTCGTATTTCCTTTTTTTTTTCTTCATAATTAGATTTTGTCTTGTCACAGGATTATTTATACATTTTTTTTGTGCATCCTTTCATATCAGCAACTTTTTTTTTCTCTACTCTATTGTGGAATAATAAAATTACTTTTTTTTTTATGAACATCTGCCTCTCTCGTGCCTCTCTTATTACCCTCTCAGTCCTGGTCGCTCCTAAACTACTAGCAGGCCATCTGCTTTAGTAGACGACTTGTGACAATGTTAAATCCTAGTCAGAGGCAGGGCTGCCTTAACGCATGGGCACGCTGGGGGCAGTTGCCTGGGGTCCCCACAAATATAGGGGCCGCATGCTAATCTGTGTATGTTGTGACTTGCTGTTAATAAATAAATAATATACTATACTAAACTATAAATATTTGTTATTGTGTTACAAGTGGACATTGGCATTTGCCTCTGATTTAGTACCACGGTCACCTCTGCACCCCCACGTGTATGTATGTGCATGGATCTTACGCACTACATAACATACTGTAGAAGCATATATGTTAACGACACTTCAACTCAATTCTCTGCAAAGAAATTTTACAAATGTTTGTGTTGAACACTTGATTAAAAATAAATCAGTCATAGTAGTTTCATACTGTGCCATCTCCGCCTGCATTACCAACTGAGTATCATTTATATGTTGAAATTTCTGTGTTATTCAAGGCTCATTTTTTATCTTTCTATTATAAAAAAAATCTTTGGGACAGAGACTAGGGAGATGAGACATGATCTTCTCGAAAGACAATCTGAAGTCCCACGAGAGACACTTTAACTTGCTCCCAGCTCTTAAAACAATGACAAGTGACAAGCAAAACATGCAGCTCGCCAGCATGAAAAAGCCAGCAGATAATCCGACCGCTTCTCCTTGTGTGCATTCAGCCTCCCTAACCCCACTACACAATGCGAGTGGCAGAGACATGACGTGGCTAAAGGACAGCTGCTGTACAGGCTTTGAAATGATCGGGCAGCGAGACAAGCAGAACAGGCAGCTCGCCATCAGCAGAAAGACAGCAGATGATATGACAGGATCTCCTTAGCATGCGTTCAGCCGCACCCCCTTCACAACACGAGCAGCGTTATACGTCCTGCGAGAAAGAGATGAAACCATGCCTAGGGCCGGAACAAGTATTGTTTTTACAAAAGTTTTAAAGTAAAAATGAAAATAATGCATATGTAACAATTCCCATGAAAATAACAATCTCTTTAAATTGAATATCTGGTAAACCAAACACAGGGGTGGGCGAACGAAGCTAGCAGGGGGCGGAGCCCCCTAGTTGTTTAAATGTTTGTGTTGACTAATCTTTGCTGTATAGTATGTTTTTTAATGTTTAAATACTGATTTTGTTGAAAGTAGCAATACAATAAATATATGTTTAATTTTATCTACCATTTACATTTTTATTCCTGTGAGTGGTTTGTGTAAGTAGGGACCCCAGTGCACTGCTTTTCCACAGGAGTCAATAATGCTACTAAGAGGGCCCTGGTTAGAGGTGTCCATAATATCCATGAAAACTACGGTGCAAATTCGTATCTAAGAATAACTGGAACACTTAGATGTTAAGCTCTTAGAGTGTTCTCCCGTGATGAGTCAGTGGCAGTAATTAAGATCAAGTACAAGTTTATTGTTAATTGCACATGATAAGATGAAATTGTTATAGATAATTAATACCACCAAGAGACAAAAAAGATAATGAATACAACAACACACATTGAAGTGCTAATGGTCTTGTAATTTTTTCAGAACAATAAAAAAGAGTAAAGTAGCATTTAGATGGGACACCATATGATATTTCTTTATGAATCAGCTTGATAAATTTGAACTAAACACATGCAAGGAGCGTGCCTGAGGGTGTGGTCAATGGTGTCACAGGCTGCACTTAAATCTAACAACATAATAACTGTAGTGTTGCTGTGGTAAGATCATGTCGTAGGGCTAGGTGAGAGCCCAGGATTGTGTGAATCGGTTCTGGTTTACTCTTATGTAAGAAAGAAATGGATAATTTTGTACTAAAATAAAGGACTTGTAATCCACTCAGCTCAATACAATTACAATTACAGCCAATATACAGACTTTTAAGATCGCTCTCCTTCTCTCTTTCCTTCTCTTCTCCAATGAGTGTTGCCTACTGCCTCCTGTCTCTGACTCGTCCATGTGTTGCAGTGGGGTCCTATTATGTTGGACCTGGGAACACTTCTGGTGGCATGATGTAGTCATAAGAAAGGCAGGGAGGTCCATCCCTGGCAGCGCTCTCTATCCCCCCAGGGATCCTTACAGAACTACACTTCCAGACTTTAACTCTCATTCAGCCTTGTGGGTGTCCAAACTGGGACTATAAATGAGGGACACTGCCACCCAGTATTGTTGGAGATGAACTTCTCCCAGCCATCCTCTACAGCTTTAAAATGAAAAGGTAAATTTGAAATAGATCTGTAATTATTAAGCATATTTGTGTCTCGCTAGCTCTGATATTTTCAAAGGGCATCTGAAAACTGAAACTTTTAGTGCATTAGAAATGGTGCCAGTTAATAAGGATTTATTGTTAATGTTAAGAGTGGCTGCTGCCTGAACAATCAGTGGGCCTTTAACTAGTTTTTTTAGTGGTTTGCCTAAATGACAAGTAATAGGTTTCATTTTATAAATTTAATTTTTAATTTTATTATGTTTCAGTTTTTTCTTTAATACTTTATAGATTTATTTAGTGTTTATTTCATGTTTTTTGTTTCTTCTTGGTTGCTTTAGAATATGGAGAACCTATGCATATAAAATGCTAAGGGTTGTCTGTCTGTCACTTCATAAGCTTGTGCAGCACAGGGCCTTGCTGCTTCACTTTGGACTCAGTCAAAAGTGTATACTTCGTAGAATAAGGGATTAGGACAGATGAAACCGTGAGATGTGAAATCAAACATCAACCCAAAAGACTACATAATAATCAGTGTCAAAAGAAAGATCAGTAAACCAAAGGACTACGATGAAAGACACAAGCAAATATTTTTTTTAGTATTCATAGTCTTGGACAACCTGTAGTGCACAACACCACCTTTTCAACTATTAGGACAACATTATCATGTATCATGCAGTTACATGTGTCACAACATAGCAAAACAGTGAGAAACTAAATGCAAAATGGTGGCAACAATGGAAAACAGCATCAAATTCTATTGCTTCTCTGCAGTCTAATGGAACTTAACATTAGAATTACCAGAGCCTACGAAAAAACTCGTAAATCTGGCCCACCTTAAATCCCTTTGCACCTCTGTGTCAGTATCTTTTGTCTTGTAAATGTGTCATTAAGCCCAAGCAGCAAGCAGCCTGCTATACTATCCCCCACACCCAACACCACCGCCGCTGAATGGGCAAGAAGTTTACCCAGTTCAATCCTTGATTATCTGGGAGTGAGCTACCTAGAATTGTATAGAGTAAATCATTTCATGTGTGTTCTGTCTACAACAATCTATGTAAACACATCGTTAAAATAGAAAAGTTTTTCATGTTTTAGTAATTAATGACAAAATGTAGACATGAACTGTATAATGTGTGAAGGTTGATGGCCAAATATCAAAAAAACACTTTCACAAAAGGTGCAAGTACAATACAACAGCTTCTGTGGTGCAGCGGTAAGAACTGCTCAGATATAATCCAGAGTTTGTGAGTTCGAAACCAGCTCCCCTGCTAATTTACCAGTTTAAGTAGTGAGCTGCTCTTATCATTAATATTATACAATAAAAAAATACATTTGATCTGTGTGTGTAAATTTATAGTACTTGTAAAAGTTAGCGTTTTTTACTTTTATTCTCTCAGTCATGATCACGATACAACACCCACCCCCCCTCCAAGATCTGACGCAGTTACTTTTTATCTGAAAATGGGAATAACTGTAGATGTGAGTGGTGTTTTGAGACAATGGAACTGGATATTCACTTATCTGGAGGTATAAAAGCTGACACACAAATGCTGGTGAATCTGCCTTCTTCATATCTCACTGTCACTTGAATTTTTTTTATTCAGTTTTATTGAGTGTTCCTGCTCAAGATGAATTAGTATGCACCTTATGGTCCATGATGTCAAAGCCGCACTGACAAAAAAACAGAAATAGGTATGTATGATATTTGAAATAACTCATCTTATGAACTGTATAGTACATTTTGGAAAACATTGTGGCACGGATGCAACATTATTCATATTATTCATATTCATCTGCATGCTTTCTTGTAGTTGTAATCAGTGACCACGTTATTTTTTTTCTGATCTTGCCCATTCTCCACATTTGGGTGCATGGTGGTGTTTCTTTTGTACTCCAGGACATGCAGAGGAAAGAATAGTATAGAGAGGTTAGTTATGTGCTATATGCAATCATCAAATTCAAATGTTAACAGTTCCTAAACAACCAAGGTCCGTCCTTCCTACATTTACGACATGTGTACCTGTTGCAATGTACACACTACTGTCTATGCTGTGGTTCCTATTACATTGAAGGGGTGCCTGACACTGACTGACTGAATTTGCTTTCCTGGGGCAAGTGGCGGTCTTGGAACAGAAGCTTGTTGATGTTGCATCCTCTTTTGCTTTTTTTCAGTTTTATTGTCTCGTTCACGCTCTCCCTTGCGCCGTCCAATGATCTGGCTCTAACTAACAGCGCTAGTATAAATTCACACCCAATCTGATGCTGTTTTATTTTTGTTTCTTGCTTGTTTTAGACAGTGACACTTTGAATAACAAAAATGATTGATTTCCCTAAGTGTCTCCCTGGTTCAAAGAGAGGGGCGAAGCAACACATAACATATGAAAAGCAGGAGTGCAATTTATTCATACATTCTCTCAACCTGTTTAATAGAGTTATAGGGATCCTGGGTTTATTACGGTAGGTGGCAACCCCAGATGGGATAGTAATCCATTGCTGTACACCTAACCTCACAACAAGCCAATTTAGAGCTACCAATCATCTGAACCTGTACATCTTTGGGAAGAAGGATACAACTGGAATACTCCAGGAAAACCTATGTGAACAGTGCACAAACATAAAACCTCCACACAATCTGGTCAGGTGGGAAATAGGATACAACTGGAATACTTCAGGAAAACCTATGTGGACAGTGCACAACAACAACAACATTTATTTATATAGCACATTTTCATACAAAAAAAAATGTAGCTCAAAGTGCTTTACAAAATGAAGAAATAGAAAAATAGAAGACACAATAAAAAATAAAAATAAGTCAACATTCATTAACATAGAATAAGTAAGGTCTGATGGCCAGGGTGGACAGAAAAAACAAAAAAAAACTCCAGACGGCTGGAGAAAAAAAATAAAATCTGCAGGGATTCCAGACCAAGAGACCGCCCAGTCCCCTCTGGGGAAACATAAAACCTCCACACAATCTGGTTAGACAGGACTCTGAACCCAGAAACAGTGATGCAGCACCAATAATCACACATCTGATAGTTATAACCAGTGTACCTTAAAAAAATGAGTGTGCTTAAAATGCACACGATTGTGCCAAATAAAGGGGTTACAGAATAAATACTCTGAGACCAGACAAAATGTGGTCATAGGAGCATACTATATACCAAAACCAGAAATGAGAGGCAAAAATCATAGTTAGAATAAAAGTTCAAAATCAGAATTCAAATTGTAAATAAATCAAGTCAAATTTTGAAAATCCAACTACTTTGATGCTGAACTACCAGTGCCGCGACATCAGACATTGCATGATCCATATACAATACAATACAATACAGTTTATTTTTGTATAGCCCAAAATCACACAGGAAGTGCCGCAATGGGCTTTAACAGGCCCTGCCTCTTGACAGCCCCCCAGCCTTGACTCTCTAAGAAGACAAGAAAACAACCCTCGTAGGGAAAAAAATGGAAGAAACCTCAGGAAAGGCAGTTCAGAGAGAGACCCCTTTCCAGGTAGGTTGGGCGTGCAGTGGGTGTCAAAAGAAGGGGTTCAATACAAGTATACAGAACAGAACAAATCCTTAATACAGCATAATAATAAAAATTTTAGAAGTACAGAGCAGAATTTAACAGTAGATGATATCACATAATGAGATTTGGATATTTTTAGAGTCCTGGAGACCTCATCCGTCAAGCTGCCTCCCCATTTGGCCATTCCACGGCTGAAACATTGCTCGGCCAGCCAATCTGATGAAAGGACCCCTCTTTCCCATGATTCCTGTGATCCTCCATCAGGGATGACTTTACCATAGGCAGGCAAACAACACATGACCAGTAACTGATCATGAAAATGATTAGAACATGATGGAAATTGCATTGTTACCAAATTAATAATTACAATAGTAATGATTTTATGTATCGATTATTTCATGGGTTCGTAACAGTGATGATGTTATCAATACAATCATTCACCGACTTACAGCACCATCTGGGACCGGCCATTTGGATGTACTGTATATCAAATTGGCCTTATATGGCTCACAAAGTGTATAGGTCTCTGTGTGTCTGGTGGAGGTCACTAATCTGTGTACTTTAACTGCTGGTACGGAGTAGCACAAACCGATCTTTGAGTCTCAACACCCACTCAAGGTGGGTTGACTAATTCAGTGTTTCTCAACCACTGGGTCTCAAACCAGCTTGCAGCTGATTGGTCACAGTTTGCCATATTTGGTTCATGTAGGTTCTTGATGGTTCACCTAAGTGATTGACAGTACCGTGTGATGTTTCATTGTTTCAAAGTGAGCTTGTTTCCCCAAAGGGAGACCCCAATCACACTCATGTCACCAAGTGGGAAGTTTGCAATTGTTTCTAGTGGGTCATCAATTAAATTAAAAAGCAAAACTGGGTCACAGGATTCAAGACCATAAAAGCTGAGAAACCTTGTATAAGGGAAGGTTGAATGCATTAGCCACATGGAGAAGCACTGATCAAAACAAACCTTAAAGGGCCCTTCAAGAATTAGAAAACACATGAGACCCTTTGAAGTGATACCAACGAAATATTTATTACAACAGCTGGTTTGGGTGATTTTTAGAAGATTATTACCTTTTGTTTTCTATGGTTGTCAGCCATAAGTACTTTTTACCTTAACTTAGTCAACCCTAAATCAGCACATGACTGAATGTCACCACTAAAACATCATCAATAAAAATAAAAATAAGAAATTAATTCAGCAAGGCTTAAAACACTAGAATCATAACAATCCCATTCACTGATTAAATTGAGAGTGATCTGGGAGTAGAATCCAATCATGGCAGCATTAGGCACAAGCCCCATGGCCCTCACACGTACACACCCACCCTTTAACGTTGCCATAAGTCAACCCAATTAGCATGTGTTTTTTACAGATATGGGGAAAACTGGAGTATGCATAGGAAACCCCACCACATGTACAATAACCAGCATGAAAGAATAAATAAAGAAATGATAAAGACTTAAGAGTCCTGGAAAATGACACTGTACAATAAACAGGGCAAAGGTTTGAAAATAGCAGGAGCCAAAGTACCAAAACAAACCAATTTATCAGGATCAGAAACGGCTGTCTTGAGGTATGAACCCTTCACTATCTGGAATCACCTCCAAATGCCGATTTAAAGATGTTTTTGGGGGTACTTAGCCCTGATGAAGGATTAGGCACAGTCAAGGCTGGCACTCTAGAAGTGGCGTCACAGTTCTTCCTGTCAGTTGTTGTCCATTCTAAGGGCTGAAACAGATAACTGGTTGTTTCCTGTGTGTGATGAAGCATGTCACATGATTTACTTGGAGGAGTAAAGATAATTATTTATAACCTGAATTGAATGTATAAATATTTTATTGAGTAGGTAAGGCACTTACCTTATGGCAGAGGAGGAGGTCTGGTAAACCAGTGGCTTGTAGGTGTACGGGTGTGCGCTTCGGAGTAGGAGGAGGTGACAGCAGCCTGAGACTGTGAACAAATGACAGTTTGCTTAAGTAAAGCCATAAGAGTTTGAGGTCCTAGAAAAAAGAGTTGTGTGAATTCTTTCTGGAGAGAGAGAGAGCAGCATGTCCATAAGTGGGAACTCGCTGAAGAGGAAAGTTCCTGGAATGAAGGCGTGGCATCTGGTGAGCGTCATGACGCAGGCCTTCATTGGAGGGATGTGAGGTGGCAATATTGGGTTCTGGCCTTGGCAATCCACTGGGTGTATAAAGGAGCAGGTGTTATGTTAGAGCTGATCATTCTGCTGCTGTTGATCCAGCAAAGAAGACCTGAGGGAGCTAATCTGGCGAGTATATGGGGTGATGCTCTAGAACAAGATAGTGGGGTCGTGAGCTGTTCACTCATCATCATTTAGTGTATATAAGATAGGCCTTTGTCTTTATTCATTTTTCGTTACAAGAAAGGAAGAAATGATTTCTCTGTTTTGGTAAATATTTCTGTCTTTGCTGTTTGTTTTATTGCTTCATTGGGATTGTGAGCTTTCTTTTAATGGTTTGGTGACACAATACTGATTAGTGTACATTCAACACTGTAAATAAAGAAGCACTTATTTGATTCTTGTGGATCTGTGTTTCAGTGCGCTGCCACTGATACCCAGCTATGAACTACAAGATGCCCAGGGTATGATATGGGCATGGCACATTACACTGTGTCACAACCTTATCCTTCCCCTCATTTCTTCCATAGTTGAAACCCGATAAATATTCCCCACACTCACATGCCTGACACCAGACATGGATTTGTACCCAGGATGCTGGATCTGTGAGGAGTCAGCACTACCCACTGATACCTTGTATCATATGGCTCAGAAAATGGATGGTTAAAAAATATCTCCACTCCTATGCCCAGGCTGGCAGTATCTTCACTGAAAGATAATGTATTGATTTATTTTTTTAACGTATGGACCACCATTTCTGATTATTAATATCTGACTTTGATGTATGTAGTGAGGAAAGGTTCAGATTTAAATCTTTAATAAACAATGCAGATAAATGACTTAATTCAAGCATGACTGGAGGATTAAACAACAAAGGGGTCCCTTAAATACACAAAATCTAATCTATACAAAAATCTGTTCATCCTTTCAGACATTTTCAGTGATTGGTATTTCAAAGCCACTGTCTTTCTGTGAACAAGTCAGAGATCATCTCTCCCTGAGGGCCCAATTTACGAAACATCTGAAAAAATGACAGAAGATGGTACATTACCTGACTGGTAGAGCATCTTTGGATAATGTACTTGTACCTTTATGGTGACTCGCCATCAAATAGAATTTTCAGCCTTGGGTCCTTCCTCTGAACTTGGATTCCTTTGACAGATAGGAAAAGCTAAGAGGCCTTTTATGGAGCAGCTATTTCAAAGAACACCACTTCCACACTAACTGACAAGCTGTCAGCTTCAGAATGGATGCATCGCCTCTCCCTCGGCCCCGGCTCAAATGCCGCATGAGCTTAATGCCGAATACTTCCATGGGCATAGAAAATGAGGGACAAAAGCAGAATATTTTCTTGTAACCTCATCATTTTGCTTGGTTTTTCATTCAGATGACAGATATGAGATCATCAAAAAAAAGAAAAAGAAATAGACCAGAGGTAGCATGTATCTGGCATTTGGGAACTTATTTAAAATCATCCGTCCATCTGCTATCAAACCTTCTTAACTTGTGTCAGGGTTGTGGAAGCCAATCTCAGGAAAAATGGGCACAAAGTAACAACCAGTTGTGGTCGGAATTCAAAACCACTGCCATTATGTCAACTTCAATTTTGCCAGCCATTTTACAGTTCTTTAGGTACGGTGCCTATAAAACATATTCACAACTTGCTATACAACTTTGAATCACAGTGGATTTCTTAGACACTGATTAACAGAAAAAAAAGATATTTAATGTCAAAGTGAAAACAAATCTCTGTGAAGTGATCCAAATTAATTATAAATATAAACCACAAACTAGTTGATAGATAGATAGATAGATAGATAGATAGATAGATAGATAGATAGATAGATAGATAGATAGATAGATAGATAGATAGATAGATAGATAGATACTTTATTAATCCCAAGGGGAAATTCATGTGTATTAATATGACGCAGCTAAATCATCAGTGGTGCAGCCAATTGATTTTAGGAGTCACATAATTAGTTCAATGGCTGTTATCTGTCTGTCATCACAGAGTCTCATTTGAGTCACCTGATCTGGAGGGTCCAGCTTGGGGTCAGTCATTAGGGTTGCCTAATCTACACAATGAAGACAAAGCAAAACTCCAAGAACTCCTAAAAAGCACAAGTCGGGGATGGAGATAAGGTAATATGCCAGTCTCTGAATAACCTTTGAAGTCCAATTAAATAATTTATTATGAAATTGAAAGATTATGGAAGAGCTGTAAATCTGCGCATGCCATCCACAAAAACTGAGTCATTGTGAAAGAAAAGACTAGTGAGGCAGGCCACCAAGAAACATTTGGGAGCTCTGAAGGAGTTACAAACGATAGTTGAAGAGACAGAGAGGCTGTGCTGACAACTCCCAGGGTGTTTCTCCAGTTGCTTCTTTATGGCAGAGCAGCAAAGAGAAAGACACTGTTAAAAAAACACTATAGTTTATCTTCAAATCTTCGACGCCTGTTTAATGTAATATACTCACCAACTAAATCAAACACCCCAGAAATATTATTATCATTAGATGCAGAAAAAGCATTCGACATGATTGAATGGAAATACCTTGTTACTACATTGGAGAAGTTTGGGTTTGGCCCGAACATTTGTGCAAGGATTAAATTACTGTATACTAACCCAGAAGCTTCAGTTTGCATCAACAATATTTGCTCAGACTACTTTAAACTAGAACGTGGTACTAGACAAGGATGCCCCTTGTCACCGCTGCTGTTTGCGATTGCCATTGAACCACTGGCAATACATTGTCGAAATACTGATCAGATAAAGGGGATTAGCAGAGAAGGACTGGAACAGAAAATTTCATTATATGCAGATGATATGGTACTGTATATATCGGACCCAGAAAATTCTGTGCCTGCAGTCTTAGCAGCACTCACAGAATTTCAAAAGATCTCTGGTCTCAGAATTAATCTGAATAAAATTGTACTCTTTCCAGTGAATTCTCAAGCATATAATATTAGATTAGATACCCTACCTTTTATCATTGCAGAACAGTTTAAATACCTCGGGGTAAACATCACAAGTAAACATAAAGCTCTATATCAACAAAATTTCGCCGTCTGCATGGAAAAAATTAAACAAGACTTGCATAGATGGTCAACCCTTCATCTCACACTAGCTGGAAGAATTAACACTGTTAAGATGAATATTCTTCCTAAGCTCCTTTTTTTAATTTCAAAACATTCCAGTATACATTAATAAATAATTCTTTAGGCAATTAGATTCAACATGACCTAATTTATTTGGAATTCAAAACATCCACGCATCAAAAGAGCGACCTTACAAAGACAAAAGGCAGAAGGTGGCATGGCTCTACCTAACTTCCAGTTTTATTACTGGGCAGCAGATATACAGGCGATAAGAACCTGGACACAAATAGAAGAACATACACAGGCTTGGTCCACAATAGAAGTAAAATCCTGCAGTACTTCTTTGTATTCCTTGCTCTGTGCTCCAATAAACACACGTCATCAGCAATATACAAATAACCCAATTGTGCTCCACTCACTTAGAATCTGGAACCAATGTAGAAAGCATTTTAAGACGGAGAAGCTTCTATCTGTGGCACCTCTGCAAGAGAACCACCTCTTTCAACCTTCACAAACATATGCAGTTTTTAATATCTGGAAAAAATTTGGAATTAACTTGCTTAGAGATCTTTATATAGACAACGTCTTTGCATCCTATGAACAATTACATTCCAAATTTAACATTCCAGCTACACATTTCTTTCACTAGAACCTTCCAGATTTTCCTCATCTTGCACCCTCATCTATGCTGGAAAAATATTGCTCAATCTCAAGGACTTAGACTCCATCTCTACAATATATAAAATCATTTTACAATCCCTCCCTTTCAAAGATCCAAGAGGACACTGGGAAAAAGATCTCTCAATTAATATATCAGAAAAGGAGTGGAAAATAGCAATGCTGAGAATTCACTCGAGCTCCATATGTGCAAAGCATACAATTATACAACTTAAAATTATATATCGAGCACATCTGTCTCGACTAAAACTCTCCAAAATGTTCCCAGGGCATGATTCAACCTGCGAATGTTGCAACCAAGTCCCAGCCTCACTGGGTCACATGTTTTGGGCCTGCACCAAATTAACATTATTCTGGACAAAAAATTTTAATTACCTTTCAGACAGCCTTGGACTCACTATCCCTCCTAACCCATTAACAGCTGTGTTTGGGGTTCTTCCAGAGGGGTTTAAAGTGGAGAAAGACAAACAAATTGTGATTGCATTCACTACACTTTTGGCATGCAGACTTATTCTGATAAACTGGAAGAACCCAAACTCTCCTCTTTTAAGTCAGTGGGAAACTGATGTGTTATACTATTTGAAATTGGAAAAAATCAAATCATCAGAGGATCGGTACAGACTTTTTTCAAAACATGGCAGGATCTAATCAGTAATATTTTAAAATAAGCTCATAAAGCACAGAGAATTTATTAATTTAGGTATGTTTACAAGCCTTAAATTTCACGCCGTTTGGCTTGCTCTCTCTCAGGGGTGGGGATCGATCTGTTCTTAACTCAATTTTTTTTTTTTGTAAAAACTTGATTGCTTTGTATAGATTGCAATAAAATTAATAAAAAGGAAAAAAAAAAACACTATAGTTTGCCACAATTCACAAGGAATACTCTGAAGTCAATGGGAAGAAGGGTCCATAGTTTAATGAGTCCAATATTTAGCCATCAGACTAAATGCCATGTTCTTATAATGTACATTATCAAAAAAATAATAATGTTATCCCCACCATGAAACATGGTGGTGTCAGTATCATGCTTTAGCAGACCCTGGGTGCCTTGTGAGAGCAGAGGGTGAAAATGAAGGCAGCAAAATAAAAGGAAAAAACAGATAGTCTTCAAGAAATCTACACCTTGGGGGCACATATTTGTTTTCCTGTGTGACAATAACCCCAAGCATAAAGCCAAAGCTACACAAGAATGGCTTAAAAACAACAATGTTAATGTCCTGGAGTGGCTGAATTAGTGTCCAGGGGCCTCATGTATAATGCCATGTGTAGAATTCATACTAAAACATGCCGTATGGACAAAAGTCGAAATGTGCGTACGTGCAAAAACATTCAAATGCAGAAAACCTTGCGTAAGCCAACTTCCATGCACTTCTGCTACATAAATCCTGGTCATTCATGAAAAGTAACGTTTGTGCACGCGCCTGCCACCCCACCCAGACTCCTCCCAGGATTACACCTCTTTGAATATGCAATTCGATATAAATATTCCCTTAAGTTCAGCGTTCTGTGAAAAGACAACGGCAAAAAGAAGGTAAAAAGAAGAATATCAGCGAATGCCAAGTAGAGGCAAGGAAAAACTTTCTATTTGTTTGTTTAAGCAGTTGTATAAACAACAAAAGGAAGTTGATTGAAAGCTCAAGTTCACAAAGTCGCACAGTGCCCAAAATAAAAAAGAAGTGGTCAGATATCAAAGTCGCCGTGAAAAGGTGAGTCATAGCCCACCGTCTGAGTGTCATATGAAAACTTATTAAGATACAGAGAAAAGAAAAAAATAGGGACACAGTGGGAAAAAAAAGCTCAAAATGTCAACCTTAATCTCAAAATTTCCACTTTAATCACGTTGTTTATTTTGTTATTAAAGTACAACATCATAAACTTGACCTTAAAATCTTTTAATTTACTAGTTTCTCAAATCCCATCGTAACTAAAGTAGCACGTTAAATGCTTTGCTTTGTATTTGTTCTTCTATGTGCTCTATGTCTGTGAATCACTACGTGCTTCTTAAACCGGCTTTCTCTAACTCCGACAGGACACAGAATCCATTACATTTATGATATTACAGCTCTCTGAACAAACAACAAAACAGCATGCAGATGTGTAAAGCTGATAGAGACCTGGGCACACAGACTCAAGGCTGTCATGGCAGCCAAAGGTACATCTACTAAATACTGATAATTATGTGATCAGTTATTTTAGATTATTTTGCAGAAATCTGTTTTCACTTACACTTTAAAGACTCTTTGTTCTGCTTTTAAGTGTCAAAAAGGCAAATTAAATCCACTGCGATTCAATATTTTGTTTTAATAAAAATGAAAATTTCTAAGGGAATGAATACATTTTGTAGGAACTGTAACTGCAGGGTAAAGCATAGGGTGCAAGGAACAGAAAAAATAAAGCAGGGACCTACTGTATTTCTGATCCGAGTCCTGTAATGATGCTTTTTGTGCATCTGTCTCCAGCTTTGTTAGAAATTAAATTTGGAGCCTGTGATCATAATGTTGACCCCCCATCTCACATTCACCTTTAAATCTCTTTGATGCCATATCTACTCCCCATGATTAGCATTTTGTTTTTGCTCTGGCCATGTAGGGACATGAAATAATAGAGACTGCTTCTGCTTCGAGGCCTCTTCTTTCAAGAGACATTGTGTCCCTCTTTCTCTGTGTTTTTTTTTTTTGCTTTTTAGAAGAGAATGCACAGACTGTGAGGCTCTTACTTTCAAGCATGTATCATCACTAGACAACAGCTGCATCCCATGAGACTTCCAAGTATAGAATTTCACACATTGAAAAAGGAAGTGTGTGAGGAGTGGCAGGACTTTACTCTTTGGGTCTAAAACGTGTCACCGGTGGCACTAATTAATGCCAACTTAGCACTGGCCATGCTCTACTCTTTAGACTTTGAACGTACTTATTTCTTCAGCAACTTGTAACCTGTAAATTGTAGACTGTAGTTCATAAGAGAGCAATTTTTCCCAAATGACATTTTAAAATTTCTGAATCTCATTTACTATTTTTAATACTACACTATATTTAGTAGATAGAAGTCTCATTAAGTGTTGTTTATCATTATCAAGATTTTGAACAGAAGTCAAGAGCAATAAAACTCTAATAATTCAGGCATATACATACATTAATTTTAGTTGGGTTTGAATATAATGCACAAAGCAGCTGTTGTGATAGCCCTGTCTGTCAGTCAATCTGCCTGTCTGTCTGTCTGCAAGAAACAACTCAGCCACCCGTTGACCACTTTTGTTGAAATGTGGCATGCTTATTCTTCAAAGAAATTTGTTGAGAAAATTCAGTTTTTCACTGAGATGCCTCGAACAGATTGTACTGTTTAAAGTTTTAACATTTCAAAATCTCCCATTGATATGCATTGGTGAATTTGCGTACTTGTCTCTCTTAAAACTTCAACTGCGGATTAGTTCACTGTATCAAATTTATCTTGACAGAGGTTACTTCAACTTGTATTATTTGCTGTTTTTTACCTCCAATAGTTACTACTGACTGCAAACAGGCCAGTGATACAAGTTAATGAAACATCTGCAGACTGCATGCGCCGGTAGGAAGTCACTGTCACTGGCTGATTGAATGTACATCAATGCGAGCAGAAGAGGACAAGTGCATCAGCACCTCAATCCTCCCAATGCTGCAACTCCTAACATGTAAGTTAAATGATCTTCATATTCATAAAGGTATACAATGTAAACATTATCTATCTATCTATCTAATCGAAGAAAACAGAGAGTGCATAAAGGTGTGGGGTACCCATAGGAAAACCCCATATAACTGATGAGAAAAAAAAAAAAATAACAAAATGATCAACGTTCATTAGTGGAAACGTCTTTTCAGATGTGACTTTAGTCCTAGTGAGCCAGATTAAGAGGCTGGAGGAGAGAAAGAGGTGGGTCTAGGTGATTGGAAGTGATGTTATGACTTGCCTAACTGTCAATCATTGGATCTGTAGGTGACAAAAAAGTAGAGACATTAGGTGGGCTGTGGTCAGGCGTGCAATTACAGCCAAATGAGCCCTTAAGTTGTTTCCCAATGGCATGTGTATAATGTAATATTTTTTCCTTTTTCTCTACAGCACACATTGCACAGATCATCCACAATAATGGCTCAGTCCTCTCCTTCTCTGTCTTTTCTTCCTTTATTCTTCTTCTCTGTCTCCTCTCCCGAAAGCTCTGTCCTCTGCTTTCCGACTCTGGCTCCTCGAAAGGTGTGAGCTGGCCTCTATAATACAGCACCCAGAAGTGGTCAATCATCTTCTGGCAGCACTTCTGGGTGTGGTGGAGGTGCTGCAGACCAAGGCTCCAGAGGTGTCCAGGCGCTCCCTGTTGGTGGCCACGGACCCCAGCAGAGTTGAGCTTCTAAGCTCCAAGCCCATGGTCCCAATGCAAACCAGGGGGTCTGCCCTCTCATGTTCCGGGGGAGGTACTGCTGTTGGGAGGTACTGCTGTCCTCTGCCCCAGTCCCGACCATCTGCCACTATATATATATATATAAATATATATTGTAAAAGGCGCTATATAGCGCCCGACCCTCTAGCCAATCTAGCCCCCATGAGTCTGAAATAGGTTAAGCAGATTTGAAAAAAGATGGATGAATAGTTAACCTGACACCAGTGATGGGTTGCATGTTTATGACAACACACTTACACAGCAAATTTGTTGTAGGTTAATTTTAATACAATACAATACAATACAATTTATTTTTGTATAGCTTAAAATCACACAAGGAGTGCCACAATGGGCTTTAACAGGCCCTGCCTCTTGACAGCCCCCCAGCCTTGACTCTCTAAGAAGACAAGGAACAACTCCCAAAAAAACCCCAGTAGGGAAAAAATGGAAGAAACCTTGGGAAAGGCAGTTCAAAGAGAAACCCCTTTCCAGGTAGGTTGGGCGTGCAGTGGATGTGAAAAAGAAGGGGGTAAATACAATACAATACACAGAACAGAACAAATCCTCAATACAGTAAACAAATAAAAATTTTAGAAGTACGTAGCAGAATTTAACAATGGATGACATCACATAATATGATTTGGATTTGTTTATAGTCCTGGAGACCTCATCCTTCAAGTTGCCTCTCCCATTCCACAGCTGAAACAGTGCTGGGCCAGCCAATCCGATGAAAGGACCTCTTTTTCCCATGATTCCAGCAGGGATGACTTTACCATAGGCAGGCACAACAACTTGGCAGGTGGGCCATGGCACCAAGTGCCACATTTGAGTACTGAGAACAGAAACAGAATAGGTGAGGGTTAGTATCAAATTATAACTATCATGTTACTTATGTTTAAGTGCTAATGACTGACAACAGAGATGCAGTCTGTACAGTCAATCAGCAGCTCTAGTCAGGGTGTGCTAAACTGAAGTAGTGAGTCTTCAGCTGGGATTTAAAAGCTGAGACTGAAGGGGCATCTCTTATTGTAGCAGGCAGACCATTCCACAGTTTAGGGACCCTGTAACTAAAAGCTCGACCTCCCACTGTTATTTTATTAATCCTTGGAATCATAAGCAGACCGCCATCTTGAGATCTTAATATGCGCTCAGGTTTGTAAGTCATGATAAGTTCAGGCAAGTAAGCCGGACCTTGGCCATTTATATGTTAAAAGGAGGATTTTGAAATCTGCCCTAAACTTAACCGGGAGCCAGTGTAAGGATTTAAGAACTGGAGTGATGTGTTCATATTTTCTTGTTCTTGTAATAATTCTTGCTGCACCATTTTGGTTTAACTGGAGGCTGTATAAAGAACAGTTTGAACATCCAGTGAACACCGCATTGCAGTAGTCAATCCTACTAGAAATAAATACATGAATTGATTTCTCAGAATCCTGTTTATTTAGAAAGCACCTTAATTTCCTAACATTTTTTAAATGGAAGAAACATGATTTGGACAACTTTGTAATATGTGCTTTAAATTACATGCTAGAGTGAAAGAGAACTCCGAGATTTAGGGCTGAATAAGTAAAATGAATTGGGATTCCAACAGAGTTAAATGATGACAGAATATTGTTGTGATCAACGTCATTCCATCCAACAATTAACATCTCTGTTTTATCTGTGTTTAAAGACAAGTAGTTCTCATCCATCCAGTCCTTTAATTCACTAACACAACTAATTAAAGACAACATCGGAGAAACTTCATTTGATCTAAATGAAAGGTATAACTGGGTGTCATCTGCATACGAGTGAAAATTAACATTATGTTTCCTAATGATAGATCCCAGTGGAAGCATGTAAAGTGAAATATAAGTAAATGTCAGAATTAGAAATGTTAGATTTGAATACACAATGGGAGATCTGAACCTTGAAAGAACCTCTTATGAGAAGGACCTGGGACTCAAAGTGTATCTGGAACTGCAGGGTGAACCTTAAAGGGCCCTAATTTCACCGTTGTCTGCATCTCTCACCCCTTAGCCTGGGATAGAGAAGCAGATAATGTGGGTATCCCTCCAGGCCCAGATCTAAACAACATGACTCAATCCACCTATTTGTTTGGTGTTTAGCCATTAATCTTTATTGCAACTTCCACAACAACAACAACAACATTTATTTATATAGCACATTTTCATACAAACAGTAGCTCAAAGTGCTTAAATCCTTAACTTCCATCCATCCATCCATCCATTATCCAACCTGCTATATCCTAACCACAGGGTCACGGGGGTCTGCTGGAGCCAATCCCAGCCAACACAGGGCACAAAGCAGGAAGCAAACCTTGGGCAGAGTGCCAGCTCACCACAGAGCACATACACACACACACACACCAAGCACACACTAGGCACAATTTAGGATCGCCAATGCACCTAACTTGAATGTCTTTGGGCTGTGGGAGGAAACCAGAGCACCCGGAGGAAAACCCACATAGATGCGGGGAGAACATGCAAACTCCACGCAGGGAGGACCCGGGAAGCAAACTTATTGTAACTTATAAACAGGAATTTGAATAGCGGTCTGCAATGAACTTTATTCAATTATCAAAAACCTATTTATGCAAGTCAAAGTACAGCAAAACTTAGTTTACATATGCATATGCTCACCTCCCATTACAGCAATCTCCAAAAAGTGAATGACCCACGAATGAGGAAGGACCACATATGTATTGAGGGGAAAAAATTACTATCGACGGATTCACACACAAATTCAGAGGCTAGAAGCACATGGTGCACATGAAGATCCTTAAAAGGTTGGTTTATTTTCATGTATGTAATTTGTATGTAATTATGACACTCCACTTATGTCAGTATGAGTTTTTAAAATTGTTTATTTTTGAAAAACATCATATAGTTAACAAAAATAGCAATAATATTAAGCCAACTCATGAAACATGTAGGCCCACCTTGTTCTTAAAATTTCTGGCACCACCATTCCTTTCCAGTCTTGAGCAGAGAAGCCTGGCCTAATCCAAGGCTTCAACATTGTCAAAGGCATCAATAAAGTTATTCCTGTAGCATTCTTTCAAAAATATATTTAAGTTTACATGTATTCACTTAGCAGATTCTTTTATCCAAAGCAACTTACAAAACAAGTCAACATAATCAAGTAAACATCTATTTGAAGGACTGTTTGGGAATAAATGTTACAGGACCAGGTTATAAAATTGACCATCACAGTTGCAGAGCTCTAAACCAGTGTTTCTTAAACTATGGGTTATGACCCAAAATCAGACACAGACATATTTGTGATGCGTCGCCACATGATGTTGTAGTACAGTTAGCGGAGTTCATCCAAGTGCAAATTCTGTGTTACGTCATATAGCAGCCTCTCTTTAGCGTAGTATTGCTACAAATGCCATTGATGCATCACAGACAGCTTTGTTTCTATGGTACAAGACATTTTTAAGAATTTCTCACAGCACAAACCCCCTCTATCAAAACCTGTGAAACAATCAGCTGAGAGACATATAAGAAAGGGGGCAAGATAAGAAAATAACAGCCAAGCTTGAAGAGACGTTGGTAATGTCAAATTGAAAATAACAGATGCACCACTAGAAAGTGACGATGTTTGGGGTGTTATGAATGGCAGTGAAAAATGTGGCGGTATATTTAGTGTCATTATATCGTGCTGTATACTGAAAGTAGTTTCAGTGGCTATGGACAACTGGTGGACAACCGGCCTCATCATATGTTCACTGTTACGGCATACATTGATTCTAATTCTGTAGTAGAAGGGAAGAAATTGCATAAATATTACCGTGATTTGGTAAACAAGAATTTCTTCATGTGACAATATTCTGAAGTGGTTTGATAAATTTGTGTCTGCTGGTGGTGTGAAGGACATTGTTGGGCCATTGAGAACTATAAGAGCACCAGAAAATATCAAAAGGGTGGCACAAGATGTAGACATTCGGCACAATGTTTGTCAGTAGCATTAAGCACTTCAAATTGGGCTGTTTGCCGAATTATTGGGCAAGATTTATTTTTTCACTCATATAAACAAATAGTGCATGCAGTTGCAGGGATCATTTTTATACATTTTTACTCAATGTATTGAATTTTTAAAAGGACACTGGGATATGTTGAAGTATTTGCAGACTCACATAGAAAAATCTGTTTTTTATAGTAATGGTGGAGCTCATTTGAGTGTTATATAAGACTAGCTGTCCCCTGCGGCTCTGCCCATGTAGAAGTGAAACAGGACAGCAAGGAGGGCCCTGCCCGGCTCCCCACTCCTGATGTCACGCTTCCCTATCCCCTCAGCCTGCAGCCTCTGTCTCAGATTAACACGAATATATAACTCCTGCAAGCGAACTATGATTCTAAGTGAGATGAAAGAAGTCGCAAAATCAACCGGAATATTCAAGCAAATTCTACAAAAAAGCCCGATCTAAATCCGTTAAGTAGTTCTCTCGTTCGCTAGCTAAGCGGATGTAAGATACGCCCCGAGGCTGGCGTGTGAGTGAGGAGGCCCCCTCCCCCTCGACCCACTGTGTCTCTCGGATTCGTGCAAATAAATCGGTACTGCAAGTGAATTATGATACTTAGCGCGATGAGAGAAGTCCCAAAATCAGCCGAAATGTTCATGCAAATTATAGGAAAAAACCTGATCTAAATCCATTAAGTAATTCTCTCATGAAAAGTAGACATACAGACAGACATTGGATTATATATACTGTATATAGAGACAAGATAACTGCGTCAATTCATTTTTTGACTTCTTTATTCCTTATTTAGTGCCATAAGTCATGCAGCAAAGTTAAGTGACCATTCACTCTAGTCTTTCAAAAATCATCATATTATAGAATTCATTTTTGTCAGCTTACACAGAGCATTTACACCAGCAGTGGTAGACTGTACCGCAGGTATCTATTGCCTGTTTTGAATGAAAATAATTGATTTATTAAAAAAACATTTGCTTCTTATTTTTCTCTTATATAGTATTCAAAAATCAAAAATCAACTGTTTATTTATTAAATGGCCATTGTTATCTGTCTCTTTATGACTCCGCTCCATTTTTTGGGTCCCAGCATGCCACCCTTTTTCTTATTTGACTCCTTAGATGAAAAAGTTTAAGAACCCCTTCTCTAAACTAAACAGAACAACACAGAACTAGTTAATCTTTTCTGTGTTACTAATAAACTCACATAGAAACAATCATCAACAGTTTATATCGATACCAGTATATTTGAAATAGTGAGTCAAGCAAGGACATTTTTAGAAAATAAGGGGCAGTGTATTTAAGACAGAAGCCAGGAAGCACTTCATCATGTAAAGAACTGAGTGAATTGGAGACAAACAACAAAGTTCAACAAAATCATGTAGCTGAAGTCGAAACCTTCAAATCTTTTTACCATTTTTCAGAGTATCTGAATAAAACACAGGGGCAATTTAGCCATTAGTTAATTCAATAAAGTTGATCAACTGAATGATCTCCTCTGTCTGTCAAGCATCTTATGTGTCTAACTGTATACAGTCACAGTACAATAACCAGAACTATACACACCATGTACCCAGTGCACATTTCAAGTACAGAAACCCCACAGTATTATTTTCCCAAAGTCTATATGTCTGTGATAACTGCCTAGCGTGAAAATGGACTTGATGGGAGGAGGCATTATGCACTGTGATCGAAAAAGGTCCTGGTAGAGCCTTTTAGCTTCCTACGGTGGAACAAGTCGATGAGTGGAAGTGCTGCAGGACAATACTTTGTGGAGAGGATGGAAAGCATTATTTGTGATAGCCTGTAATTTTGCCATCATTCTCTTTTTGTAGAGTCAGTCCTATAATGCAGCTGGCCTTTGATCAGCCTCTTGTAGCGTCAAGTACTCCCTGAGCTGGCATCACTCTTCAGATGGGTCAGAGCACAGAACATTTCCTGGCTGTGTGTTTTCACAGAGGGTAGTAATCATGGTCCTTGAGGAAGGGTATTTGCGGTTTTGGGTTTTCATTGCAACAAATAAGCCAGTCAGGACTTATTCAGAATGCTTGATGGGACTGCTTTTTCAGTTTTTCACCTTCATTTAACTGAATCTGCCAGAATAAATATTGGTATGTTACGTAATATCTGCAAAGATTTGGACTATTGTAACGAATGCTTGACTTTATTAATTACATTTTGGCAAGGTCACTTGTCTTTAAAGAACGATTAATTGAAATGAAAAGGATGTTATGGAAACTTGGAAGAAACCCAAAGTATCCAATTGAGATACTGGAACAATCTAGCTATTAGGTTAACAAGGCATCAATAATTTATCATTCCTAACTTTTAAATTGTCCTCTCATTCCAATATGCTTCTCATCATCTGTCATTGATTGCATTCCTTTCCCGGCTCTTATATTAATCACTTTAAATCATAAATAAAACAGTAATTAATGGAAGAAATCATTAAAGATAAAATTGAGCAGCACATGGCAAGTACAGGAGTTTTTCTGAACAGTCAGCATGGGTTCAGAAGAGGGAGGTCATGTTTTACCAACATTCTATGAGGCAAGTAGAGCATATGATATTATATATCTGGATTTTCAGAAAACATTTCACAAGGTGCCACATGAGAGGTTGGGCATCAAACTAAAAGAAGTGGGAGTTCAGGGTGCTGTTTGTAGATGGGTGCAGAATTGGCTCAGACACAGGAAGCAAAGGGTTATGGTGTGAAGAACCTCATCAGAATTGTCTGATGTTAAGAGTGATGTTCGACAGGGGTCAGTGCTAGGGCTGCTGCTATTTTTAATATATATATATATAATTTAGATCGGAAATATAAGTAACAAGCTGGTTAAGTTTGCAGATGATACCAAGATAGGTGGATTGGCAGATTATCTGGAATCCATTCAATCATTACAGAGGGACTTGGATAGCATACAGGCTTGGGCAGATTTGCGGCAGATGAAATTTAATGTAAGTAAATGTAAAGAATTACACATAGGAAGTAAAAATATTAAGCTTGAATACACGAGGGGAAGTCTGAAAATCAAAAGTACACATAATGAGAAGTACTTAGGAGTCATAGTGGAAGAAGAAGGAGAAGAAGAGGGGGGAGACGTGACCGGAGGCAGGAGGAAAGGAGGAAAGTAAAGAGAGTGGAACTGAGGGTAGGAACTTTGAATGCTGGCAGTATGACTGGTAAGGGGAGAGAGTTAGCCAATATGATGGAGAGAAGGAAGACTGATATATTGTGCATGCAAGAGACTGAATGGAAGGGGAGTAAGGTCAGGTGGATTGGAGGTGGATTCAAATTGTTCTATCATGGTGTGGATGGGAGGAGAAATGGGGTAGGAGTTATTCTGAAGGAACAGTATGTCAAGAATTTTGGAGGTGAAACGAGTGTCAGGCAGAGTAATGATAATGAAGCTGAAAACTGGAGGTGTGATGATGAATGTTGTTAGTGCATATGCACCGCAATTTGGGTGTGCAATGGGTGAGAAAGAAGATTTTTGGAGTGAGTTGGATGAAGTGATGAACAGTGTACCCAAGGGACAGAAAGTGGTGATTGGAGCAGATTTCAATGGGCATGTTGGTGAAGAGAACAGTGGAGATGAGGAGGTGATGGGTAGGTATGGTGTCAAGGAGGGGAATGAAGATGGTCATGGGATAGTGGATTTTGCCAAAAGGATGGACATGGCTGTGGTGAAAACATATTTTAAGAAGAGGGAGGAACACAGGGTTACATACAAGAGTGGAGGAAGATGCACACAGGTAGATTACATCCTATGCAGAAGAGTTGATCTGAAGGAGATTGAAGACTGCAAAGTGATGGCAGGGAAAAGTGTAGTTAAGCAGCATAGGATGGTGGTCTGTAGGATGATGTTGGAGATCAAGAAGAGGAAGAGAGTGAAGGCAGAGCCAAGGATCAAATGGTGGAAGTTGAAAAAGGAAGACTGCAAGGTTGAGTTTAGGGAGGAGGTGAGGCAGGCACTGGGTGGCAGTGAAGAGTTACCAGACAGCTGGGAAACTACAAAAGATGTAGTAAAGGTGACAGCAAGAAGGGTGCTTGGCGTGACATCTGGAAAGAGGAAGGAGGAAAAGGAAACCTGGTGGTGGAATGAGGATATACAGGAGAGTATACAGAGGAAGAGGATGGCAAAGAAGAAGTGAGATAGTCAGAGAGATGCAGAAAATAGACAAGAGTACAAGGAGATAAGGTGAAGAGAGAGGCGGTGAAGGCTAAGGACAAGGCGTATGATGAGTTGTATGAGAGGTTGGACACTAAGGAGGGAGAAAAGGACCTGTACCGATTGGCTAGACAGAGGGAATGAGCTGGGAAAGATGTGCAGCAGGTTAGGGTGATAAAGGATAAAGACGGATACGTACTCACAAGCAAGGAGAGTGTGTTGAGCAGATGGAAAGAGTACTTTGAGAGGCTGATGAATGAAGAGAATGAGAGACAGAAGAGTTTGGATGATGTGGAGATAGTGAATCAGGAAGTGCAATGGATTAGCAAGGAGGATGTGAGGACAGCTATGAAGAGGATGAAAAATGGAAAGGCCGTTGGGCCTGATGACATACCTATGGAAGCACGGAGGTGTTTAGGAGAGATGGCAGTGGAGTTTTTAACCAGATTGTTTAATGGAATCTTGAAAAATGAGAGTATGCCTGAGGAGTGGAGAAGAAGTGTACTGGTGCCAATATTTAAGAATAAGGGGGATATGCAGGACTGCAGTAACTACAGGGGAATAAAATTGATGAGTCACAGCATGAAGTTATGGGAAAGAGTAGTGGACGCTAGGTTAAGAAGTGAGGTGATGATTAGTGAGCAGCAGTATGGTTTCATGCCAAGAAAGAGCACCACAGATGCAATGTTTGCTCAGAGGATGTTGATGGAGAAGTTTAGAGAAGGCCAGAAGGAGTTGCATTGCATCTTTGTGGACCTGGACAAAGCATATGACAGGGTGCCTCAAGAGGAGCTGTGGTATTGTATGAGGAAGTCGGGAGTGGCAGAGAAGTACATAAGAGTTGTACAGGATATGGATGAGGGAAGTGTAACAGTGGTGAGGTCTGCAGTAGGAGTGACGGATGCATTCAAGTTGGAGGTGGGATTACATCAGGGATCGGCTCTGAGCCCTTTCTTATTTGCAAGGGTGATGGACAGGTTAACAGATGAGATTAGACAGGAGTCCCTGTGGACTATGATGTTTGCTGATAACATTGTGATCTGTAGCGATAGTAGGGAACAGGTTGAGGAGACCCTGGAGAGGTGGAGATATGCTCTAGAGAGGAGAGGAATGAAGGTCAGTAGGAACAAGACAGAATACATGTGTGTAAATGAGAGGGAGGTCAGTGGAATGGTGAGGATGCAGGGAGTAGAGTTGGCGAAGGTGGATGAGTTTAAATACTTGGGATCAACAGTACAGAGTAATGGGGATTGTGGAAGAGTGGTGAAAAAGAAAGTGCAGGCATGGTGGAATGGGTGGAGAAGAGTGTCAGGAGTGATTTGTGACAGACGGGTATCAGCAAGAGTGAAAGGGAAGGTCTACAGGACGGCAGTGAGACCAGCTATGTTATATTGGCTAGAGACGGTGGCACTGGCCAGAAAGCAGGAGACAGAGCTGGAGGTAGCAGAGTTAAAGATGCTAAGATTTGCATTGGGCGTGATGAGGATGGATAGGATTAAAAATGAGTACATTAGAGGGTCAGCTGAAGTTTGACAGTTGGGAGACAAAATCAGAAAGGCGAGATTGCGTTGGTTTGAACATGTGCAGAGGAGAGATGCTGGGTATATTGGGAGAAGGATGCTAAGGATAGGGTTGCCAGGGAAGAGGAAAAGAGGAAGGCCTAAGCGAAGGTTTATGGATGTGGTGAGAGGGGACGTGCAGGTGATGGGTGTAACAGAATAAGATGCAGAGGACAGAAACATATGGAAGAAGATGATCCACTGTGGCAACCCCTAACGGGAGCAGCCGAAAGAAGAAGAAAAAGTGGACTCTACACTATCAACTTTCCATCAGTGTTCAGAAGCCATTAAGAAGGCTAACAGAATGTCAGGTTATATAGCGCCCTGATGTGTGGAGTACAAGGAGGTTCTGCTCAAGCTTTATAACGCACTGGTGAGGCCTCATCTGGAGTACTGTGTGCAGTTTTGGTCTCCAGGCTACAAAAAGAACATAGCAGAGCTAGAAAAGGTCCAGAGAAGAGCGATTAGGCTCATTTCGTGGCTACAAGGATGATTTATGAGGAAGGATTAAAAGAGCTGAGCATTTTCAGTTTAAGCAAAAGAAGATTAAGAGGTGACATGATTGAAGTGTTTAAAATTATGAAAGGGAATCAGTACAGTGGATCGAGCCTGTTATTTTAAAATGAGTTTATCAAGAACACAGGGACACAGTTGGAAACTTGTTATGGGTAAATTTCACACAAACATTAGGAGGTATTTCTTTACACAAAGAACAATAGACACTTGGAATAAGCTGCCAAGTAGTGTGGTAGACAGGAAGACTTTAGGGACTTTCAAAACTCGTCTTGATGTTTTTTTAGAAGAATTAAGTTGAATTTGGGATGAATGGCCTGTTCTCATCTAGATTGTTCTAATATTCTAATGTTTTTGTCCTTTGGACATGATAACTGAGGAAGTGTTTGGTGGCACAAATGTCAGGGGTGCTGGGACCCAGTCTGTGGTTTAGGAAAATAAATACAAAAACAAAGCAGCCTCTCTGTTTATTGGGGTAATGCTGGATAGAAAAGTACTATAAATTGAACTTTACCAAAATTACTGCTCTCCTTGAAATACATTGGAATCCAATAAAACACACTAGTTGTTTTTCTTGAATGTTGTGACACATGCAGGTCTTGGTAACACTTAATTGGCTTTGGTCAGGATGGGAGTGAACAACTGTGTTTCACTCCCATCCTGACCAAAGCCAGTTAAGCGTTACCAAGACCTGCATGTGTCACAACTTCCTTCCCATCCATAACAAGGAGAACAACTGGAAGTCAGCCTTCGTTCTGGACCCTGACCCATTAAAGAAATACAAGGATGCCCACAGATTGGCAGACCGACAGTCTTTCCACTATTTCTTCTGTTCATTCATTTTTTTTTTTTTTGCAAAGCACTTGCCTCTTATTAAATGGGGTTACCATACTGGTACCCCAACACCCTGACAACATTTCATGTCTTCTGTTTACACTTCCAGGGGGCCTTATTCTACAGCCCATGTATCATCCCATATTCTTATGAACAAGCTGGAGCAGGGAAACTACTTGTTGGTCAGGCAGAAGGTCATAAGAGCTTCTAGTGCAATTTGTTGTCTGGACACCCTGACACTGAAAATCTGATGACCAACACTAAGGCAGCTCTTGAGCCAGAATCTCTTCCTTAATCTCTTTCATTGTAACATTATGTTATAGATGTGAGCAATGTTACTTCTAATTTATTGTAGGCTGTGTATAACACATCACTCACCATTACACCTAATCTACTCCAAGGGTACGGGTTGCTATTGTAATAATGTACAGTAGAGATAATAAAAATAAATGTCACTTTACAGGTTATGATATTTTAATTAAACAGAAACTTTTAATTGGAATAGGCAGGCTTGATAATATTAATATGTTACATAGAAGTTTGTTTATTTTTTTAATTTTAAAAGATGAACTGCCCTGTGGTATTTTCTTTGCACATGGATATTTTAGTAGTTACTGTAGCCTATGTCTGTTTCTTCTGTTTACTAGAGATGACTGTCTAATGCAGCGTACTACTTCTTTAAATGAAGAACAGAGCCCAATCCAGGGCAGTAGTTTAGTAGTTAATCAGAGCTATTACCATCCATCCATCCATTATCCAACCTGCTACAGTATATCCTAAATACAGGGTCACGGGTGTCTGCTGGAGCCAATCCCAGCCAACACAGGGTGCAAGGCAGGAAACAAACCCCAGGCAGGGCGCCAGCCCACCGCAGGGCATGCACACACACACACACACACACACACACACACACACACCATCATACCATTAAAGGAAAAAAAAAGCTTAAAGTTCAAAGCTACTTGGATTCCTGTGATGGTCAGAACCAAACTTACTCTACCTCATTGTTCAAGGAGGAATAAAAATGATTAATTTACCTTGTTAAGCAGGTACTCAGACATGGCCACATCATTCATAAATAAGTAATAAAATCCTGCCAAAATTAATTTTCTGCAAGTGCAATGTATTCTAAATAATGGTGAACTGTGGGAGTCTTATCTCATCTCATCTGTCCATCCACTTTTCTGGTGAGGTGTGCAGTGTTCTTAAATATGCGGACCACCACACAAGTCTGCCATTCCAAGAGTGCTTTACCCACCTTCCATGCAACTTTAAATGGAGACATTAACCACACTATCCCAACAAAGTTCAGTGCTTTCAACATCTCCGAATGGATTTCATCTACTCCAGCAGCCTTATCACTATGTATTTTTCAGACCTCCATAGTGACTTCATCAACAGTGATGGGATTTACCCCAACCGGATGTGTCCAATGCTGCCTCCTGGTAGGAGGGTATGTACATCAGTTTAATCAGAGTTCCTTAAAGGTTTCTTTCACCACTCAACAATTTCCTCTGAAGAGGTCAGCACCACCCCATCCTTGCTTAACACAGTCTGGGCAAGGTCATGCCCACATTTCCTGAGGTGTTGCACAACCTCAAGGCCATCTGATAGTCTTTTCTACATGGCCACTACAAACCCCTCTCATGCTTTTGCTTCCACAACCACTTTTGTAGCAATCATTATAGCCTGTCAGTACTTCTAAACTGAGTCAGGAGATTCTAGAGAGAGCATTTTCCTAAAGGTCACCTTCGTCTGTCTGATGGCTTCCCTCACCTTTGGTGTCCACTATCAGGTTCTAGAAGTGCCACAATGAGATGCCCCAACTGTTTTAAGAGCACAGCTTTTAGCAGCCACTTCCACAACTGAGATCTTGAGCAGGGTCCATTTGGACTCAATGTCCCTGTCCTCATTCTACATATGGGAAACGTTCTTTTGGAGGTAGGAGCTGAATTCATCTTGACTGGAAGCCTCAGCCAGATGGTCCCAGAAAAAAACCATAACTACTTATCTAAGCTTCAATGGTCTTGTGGGTTCACTAACTGTAAGATGAATGGTGAGAGTTGGGTGCAATGCCAGTTTAGTGGCAGGCACAGGTAGGAAAGACCTCTTTGCCAGGGATGGAGTCTGAGCTGGTGCAGAAGGTGGAAATGTACCAGCTAGATATAGTTGGTGACACCTCTGCACATAGCATGAGTTTTGGAAACAAATTTCTTGAGTAGTTGTAGTTTCTCTCTACTACTCTGAAGTTCCCATATGTGAAGTATGGGGATGCTCACAAGAGCCCAGCTGAGGGCTATGCAATAGACGTTCTCTCCAGTGGATGAGACTGTGGCCTCAATGCAGTTATGGGCTGCAGAGAGGAAAACTCTGATTGTTATTTGTGTGTAGCTGTTCAGACAATTCAGGGTTCTTAGACATGGTGGTCAAAGTGCTTGAAAAGGTGCCCCCCACTGACTTAGTAGTCTTAATGGGTGACTTCAATGCTCACATTGGGAATGATGGAAACAACTGGAGGGTGTGATTGGGAGGAATGATAGCCAGATCTGACCCGGAATAGTGTGTTGTTATTAGGCTTCTGTGGTAGTCATGAATTGTTCAAACCAAGTCACAAAGAGGCTCATAAGTGTACCTGGTACCAAAGCACCCTGGGCTGAAGGTCGATGATAGACTTTGTAGTTGTGTTATCTGACCTGAGACCATATAGGGTTGGACACTCGGGTAAAGAGAGGGGCAGAGCTGTCAACTGATCACCACTTGGTAGTTAATTGGATTCAAAGCAAAGGGCATACAGTAGGCCAGATAGACTAGGGAATTGTTGAAATATTTTTTATTTTATCTATATGCAAAATTAGCTACATTACTCTGAACTGATATAGCCTTTCAACATTTTTTTTAATATGATGAGTTTTAGACACAGGTGGAAAATCAATGGTACAAAATCAAAATATTTCAAAGTAAGCCAAATATTTATATTCCAGTCACTATTAAATCCTTACTAAGAATTGTTTTCTCTGAGAAAGTCTGTTCTTAGTTTAGAAGTTAGTTTACCACACACATTACAATAACTAGACTAAATACAGATCATAGTGAAAATGCGATCACTTTTTTACTCAAGTCTTCTCAATTATGACTCGACTTGACTTGCTTGATTATTCCAGCGGATAGACTTAACTTGCTTGAATATTATCATCATTATTTGAGACTTGACTTGAAACATAAAGGTCAGGACTTGAAGCGTACTTGAGACTGGCATGTGGAAGACTTTGTCCTATCTCTGGCTTCAGGCAGTGATCCATAGCAAGCATGAAATGCAAATCACGATGTAGCACTTGATACAAACAATATTGCTTTTAACATACTGATGTAACAATGTATTACAGACACTAGAAATGTGACCTATGAAACACCAATCTGGCCTTTTGACCAACCATATGGCATCAGCATCAGTGACGGAAGGCACAGGCAGTGTGAATCAGTTGCAAACAACACAATATCAGCAACAAGCTCACTTCTACCAGTCCACACTGTGGCCTGCTGCTCCATGGCTAGTCAACCCACACTGACCACAAAACGTTAGGTGAATGAACAAATTGCACAATAGTAAGATAGCACCTTCACAAGCTCTTTATTCTGGTGTTATTTGCAGCAAACCCCTTTATGATACCTGTTATATCCAGCCAAGATCCAAGCCTTTAATGACCTTTTGGGCACAGCCATCAGCATCAGAGGGAATGTCGACCTCAACAGTAAATGGACTGGAAGAGCATATGCGCAAAACAATGAAAGTCCAAGTCTTTAGAGTCCTGGTGCACCCTGTTTTGCTATATGGTTGTGAGACATGGATGATGTCCAGTGACCTGAGATGAAGACTGGACAGCTGCAGTATTGTGTCTCTTCGGAGAATCCTTGGGTACCGCTGCTTTGTGTCAAGTCCCGAATGAGGTAGATTACCTGCATTGTGAGGGAGTTATCCACTACAGCCATGTGGTATAATTCACTGAGGGTGATCTGGCTCACTGGACCCTCATTGTTGAAGACCCAAGTAGCAAGACAAAGCCAAGGGAATGCCCACGTAACACATGGCTGTAGCAGATAGGTGGTCATTTTTAGAGGGTGGTATTAGAGCACGTGTCTGCCTGGAGGGCTGGCAACTGGAATCCCGAGGTGTTTTGTCATGTGGTGAGTGCTGCAATATGCTGTATCAGTGCATGCTCCCCAACCAGACCTGACCTAACCTGGCCTGACCAGCTATTCTTGCACTCATTAATTCACATGCACATGATACTCTCTATGCATTTATAACTAAAGTCATGTAGTGCACTCAGGTTCAGTCCTGCAAAGCCCTCTTCAATGCTCATTGTTTAATTATCTGGCTTTCATTTCTTCTTTTGTTTTGCATTAATAAAAGTGCACTAATGTCATAGATGCATGTATGAGCAATTAAGAAACATCTGTATTTTTGACATGCCTTTAAATGATTTACTTGGTTTTGACAATTTCTTTTTAACTCTTTGGGGTTGCACAGTTAATTGAATCCAAATACTGAGAGCAGACTGCAGGGCCAACAACAACAAATGGCAAAGGACAGCTAATTCAGTATTACCCACTTATGCCCTTATTAGTAAATACTGCATAACCAGAACATTCAAAGAAACAAAATATTATAAAGAAAAAAATGCAAAAAAAGATTTTTATGTATCTAACAAATGTATATTTGCTTCATTCAGTAAAAAATTAGCATAGCCAACTTGTAATTTCTGGAATGCTACCAAAAAATAATACACTCCTGCAGCTGCTTTGTCCTCCATTCTTTCATCCTCTGCCCTGCACCATTGCAGAATGCTGCACTTGGCTTTACAAAAACGTAATGTGTGAGGATCTAACATGGATAAAGAGGTTTAACTAAACATATTGTATGGTCATGACTTGTCAGCTAATGTTAACTCCACTACACATGCTGCAAAGTTGATGTCCTTGTAAAATAAAGCATAAAACAGTTTAGAAAATAAAATCAAAGAGAAATCTTCTGACTATAACGTTGTCCTGTAAACACCCTGTAAATGTGGTCGCTGATACATTATAAGCTATTGTGGTGCTTGGCCCGGACACAGACAGGCAGACATGTTCATGTCACCCAACACACGTTTATTATAGATATTTACAAGTTAATAAAGTGCACAAACCCCCAAAGTCCTGGCCACAACAAAATGCCTCACTTCTTCAGGCCACCTCCACTCCTCTCCACCAAGCTCTCTTCTCTCCCGACTCTAACCTTGAATGAAGGGAGGCAGCCCCTTTTATAGTCACCCGGATGTGCTCCAGGTGCTTCCCGCGTATCTTCCACCGGCACTCCCCAGTGTGCCGGAAGTGCCGGCTGCGTACCCGGAAGCACTCCGGGTGTCCCTGCTTGTCTTCCCCCCGGCACTTCCTGGTGTGGCGGAAGTGCCGAGGTCCAGGGCTCCCAAGGCTTCCGAGCGCCCACGGTGACCATGGGTCCCTACAGAGTTGAGCTTCAAAGCCTTGTATCCGTGGCCACCAAAGGCACCAGGGTGGTCACCCCAACATGGCCTGAGGGAGGCGTAAGCCCTCCTCCAGTCCTCCAAGGCATCCCCCCCAGCCATCTGCGACACTATATATATACTATACATATATATGCTAATAATGTTTTGTTTTGCATTTCTGTTAAACTTTCTAAGTTACTGATTTGTTTTGTTTAATCACTCCTCTCATATTTTTTTCTTGTTTGCATCAAGATTTTACCATTATGCCATGATACCATTTTTGTTTCCTACAGCATCGCTGTTTCAAGGTGTTTGGTGTCTGCATTCTCCATAGTTGTCATTTCCCACAATTCCGTGGATCGAGCACCACCTGTGACGTCATTGGAGTGATGGTTTAAAGGTTGCTCCAAACAGCTCAAAGTATCCAAGATTTACAGATAGTACTTATGCATAAATCTTTCAAACTCTTTTTTGTTCATTTTGAATACTAATTTTTGATTACATTTCCAGTGTGTCTGAAAGATTGACTTTTGATTCTAACCTTAGCTTGCCTTTTGACTAAGTGTATCTCTATGTTTTCTACATTTAAAAATTTACTGTCTCACCCTGAGTCACTACACCCCAGAGACTGTGCTCTGTAACATTCATCATCAAATGCTGACAACAGTGGCACAAAATTGCAGTGCCCCAGGAAAAACAATGTGCCATTGAAAATGATGCAAAATCATTCTTAGATAACTCAAATCATGGCAGCAGTGAGAGTAATAAATTCTCTTTAGCTGTAGTTAGTTTCCCACGTAGGTCCTGGCGCTAGGTTTGTGTTTCTGGATTTGCCCCTTGGTTTTTGTTTCCCGTTTTTGACCGCAAGGTTTTGACTCTTTGCTTTGCTATGACTATGTCTCTGCATTTTTAACTATCTCCTGGTCCTGTTTGTATTTTCACAATAGTCCTTGGACATGTCTTGTGCTCCAACAGCCACCATCTTTTATAGGCAGTGCATGATGATAAGGTTCATGTGACTTTCATGTTCCATAACTGTCAATCAAACCTAGCAATAGTAAACAAAATGGGCATTGACTTTGGGAAAACAACACAAAATGGTGGCGTGCATCCTAGTCAGAGTAATTATGAAATATAATGATATTCACAAAAATGAAACATGACAAAATCAGTCAAAAATGGCTTCCTGAGCACATAGCACAATCATTGAAAGTATAAGTAATGATGCATTTTTCAGCGCACTACAACAACCAAAGTCATCCACATTACTGGATATTACTTTAGGCACATGCTAAGTCAGAGTAGATTCATGTCGTATATTTGCTTCCTTTTGCTTAAACTAGGCTGTAAGAACATGCAGTCTACTAAGCCTTTGTGTCCTTTACTCTGTTTCATGAGTCAGTAAACTTTGTGACAGATAGGGGGCGCTGTCGTCCCCTTGAACCCTCAGATCAGACGTCAGACACCAGGTAAAAGTCCAAATATTAAATTTATTATTACAATAATGTGCACAAAGCACCCTTCACTCCACAATACTCATAAATCAAATCAATAATCTAACAATAATCAGTCCTCTACTCTCCCAGACGCGTTTTCACCCTGGCACCTGACTCAGCTCGTCCATCTGGGATTTCCCAGAGTCTTTTATAGTCCTTGACCCGGAAGTGCTTCTGAGCCCTTAGTCCATGTGGTTATCCAGCACTTCCGGGTCAGGTAAAAACTCTTCTTCTTCAACCCGGAAGCACGTCATTTCCTCTGTCCATGTGACTGTGATGTATTTCCGGGCTGTATAGAAAATACTCCTTGTTCCTCCCTGCTGTTTCCTCTAGCAGCACCCATGGTATCTAGCAGGACTGTGGATAAAAACTCCATTGTCCAGGATTCCCTGCTGGCCTTTGTGGCACCTCCATGCTGCAGGGAGGGCTCCATCTGGCGGCCTGGGGGTATTGGCCGGGATGAATGACCAGCCATATGCCACAACTAATATTTTCAGCTCCATACATTTTCCTGTTTTTTTCTTTTGTTTTTGGGTTTTCAGTTCATTTATTTAATTTTCAGACTTAATTAAGATTATTCTGATAGTTCTAAAAAGTGTCATGTTTGGTGTTCTGCAATTTAATTTTCTTGTGGGCACCGTCATTTTCTTTCGTGTTTGTGTATAGTTGTGAGCCCCACTGCTACTGGTAGTCACAATGTCATGACACCTTCAGTATAAAAGTCTGCATCATGGACTTCTTGATTATCCAAAATCATAGATTAAAGCAAAAAAAAAGCTTCCATGGTGTTAGCAGTGTTTTTATTTATTAAAGGTGTTGGAATTTCTGCATATATCTTCAATTTCATGTTTGATATTGTATATTAGGCTTACTTTAACTTTGGTAGTTTTGACTTTGGTATCTACCTTTTGACTTTGAGTTTTGGCCGTGTTTTTCCTACAACTCTGCCAAGACTCCATTGTAGGCAGGACATTTTGGTTTTTAAATTTTTAAAAAGTTAGTTTGAGAGACAGGAGCGATTACCACACCACAATTTACAAATTGGAAAAGTGAAAGTTGCTCTATAATTGTAAAGTTAGTCTGTTTTCATGTGTTCCTTTTCCAGTGCTTTGAGGTTTTCACACCTACCCCCTAATTGGTGTCACGAGTGTGCATCAGAGGAGACTCTCATGGACTCTGTCGAGGAATGTAATAAACTGCCAGGATGAGAGTGGGTGCTGCCGTTAACTTTGTCTTCCCTTTATACCCTTGCAGTGCCAAGAAAATGCCCAATGGGCGCCCTGCCCATTCTACTGTAGTTCGACTGCCATTAATCCAGGCATCCCAGAAGGAGGCATCATCTTTGGCCTGAGCAACCCAAAAGATGGAGCGCTGTCAAACTAGACCACCTTTCGATTCCTCAATACCTCAGACTAGTGGAGAAGCTCCAATAGGCTCCTTTTTCATTCTGCCGTTTATTATTTTTCTCTCATTCTCAGATGAATAAAAAGTACAACCCAGTTGGTGTCCCACAAATTCTCACTGTTTGAATTTGTCATTACCCAAACACACTGGATAATAAACTCTAAGACACTGGTTTGAGTTTTTCTTCCTGCCATCCTTGAAAAACTTGTAAAATTCAGTTTTCTGATTTCTTTGATGCTCTTGTGTGTACTTCTTTTCTTAAAAATCTGGTTTACTGGTGTTTTTTTTACACAAGGTGTATGAGGTTCAGTCTTAGTTTCAATCTACTGTAGCTATGCCCACAGACTCAGTTTTGTATTAATCAGTATTCTTCCATCATAAATAATGGCAGACAATAGCTGTATTCACTTCAGTGCTATGCCCTGTAAAATGAGCAGACAAAAAATGTGGGGCTACCAGACAGTAACCTCATGTAACAGCAGTTGTTTAGGCTGGAAGAGAAAAACTGAAATTGAAATCATCATGTTGAGCCACAAAAACTGATTTCTTACTGAGACTGCTGGCTGCCGTTGCGCTTTGAATGATTCAGCTAGAAAAGGCGGGCCTAGAGGGACAGGTCCTTGGCGAGGTCATTATATTCTAAAATGAGGGAGTAAAGAGAAACACATGTAAGCAGCTGGGCCATATTCAGTTCTTAAATCAGCCCATGTGAAAGGCATGCTATGCTCACGTGGATGTCTTACAGCTTATTTTCCTTTTTAAAGAAGCTTTGTGTTACAATGAGGTGAACTGTTGAGGGTTAAGTAGTATTTTTAAACAGTAAGAGTTTTCTTTGATTTTTTAACACATCCAAAGGCCTTAAAGGTTAATAAAGAGCCAGCATCTGTGCAACTGCAAAAGTCAACACAAATTTGGTTTTTGACATTGTAAGGCTAATCCACACTACTGGCTCTTGTTAGGTTGATTTCTTTAGCCTGCATTACTCTGTTCTGTTTTTGTGCTACTGCTTTGCAGTTTAAATTCCATGGTGGTTATTATTGTTTCACTTTTAGCTCTCCCATCCTTCTCTTCGATATTATTTTCCTTGTGCTGATGGCAATAATGTTATCATGTTAATAAGGACACAAAAAAAGCAATGAGGCTGCCTTGAACCAGGGAGAAATATTGGCCAAGTCAGCTAAGGCCTCTCAGTATTAATGCTGGTAATAAGAACATTAATAATTCAGAATGGAATCAGGTTTATTGCTTTTCTTTAGCCCTCAAAACCAGCAACATTTTTCACATCCAAAATGATCTGCACATCTTAGAACAGAGTTATATGTGGCTGTGTGCCACTACTTAGAGAAGAAACGTATGCTTGATCCACTCCGTGGTGAGTTAAAAAAATGGTTGTTTTATCTAACAACTATATTGGGTGCTCTATAGGAGCTTCAATGCTACTCTGCTAGGCTTTAACAAAATTTACAGTTACAGTTGTGCTTTGCAGGAAATCAAAATATTCTTAACACTCCGCTATATTTCTGGTGTGACAATAGCAGGATCTCAGATCATTAGATACACTGTTAGATAGAAACAAGAACTGCTAGGTAGATTGAAAGGTATAGAGGCATATAGTTTTCACAACATATGTCATAATTTATGTAATAACATAAAAAAACAAAGAAATATTACTGATATACTTAAGCTTTAAACAAAAATATTAGATGTATTTCCTTTTTTGTTGTACGAGCCAATCCCAGAAAGTTATAAACTCACTTAGTGTTTGCTTAATTTTTATAGAATGTTAGTTTCTAATAGTTATTGTCTTATTGTCAAATATGGTATAGCCCTTTACCCCTGTAAGTTAACATGAAATAAAACATTCTTACTGTAGCTATATCTGTAAAAAAGAGCGCTAATTGAGCCAGTTAAGAAATAGTCTTATTGCTCGCATGGACTGTTAGACAAGTATACAAATAGCATTTTTGTGGCATACAGTTTTCTGACGTTGCTTCGCCTCCCTTAACTCACGTAATGTCCCTTAAGTACGACTGTATGACCAAACTTAGAGAAATGGAACAAGATATATAAGCCTTATACAAGAACTTTTCTTTTCTTACTATCAATTTTTTCTCTGTTATTTTTGTGTGAACTGTTTTGCTTTAAATTGTACTATATACACATCTCTGTATAATTTTTTAAACCTTTCAAATACCTGTATTTACAACTATTATGGTAATACTCCCAAAACACAGCTAACATTTAGATTTCTACCAATCAAATAAGAGTAAAATTATTGCATGGAAATCTTCCATCCAGTCCATGCTGTCATGATGTATGATTTACAGTAGATGCTATGAACAAAACACAAGTAAAGAACATTTAAACTTCTCTTCAAGGAAAAAAAAAATACCGCTGATCCCACCTCTGCCACCAAACCTTTTCCAAACACAACTTTGCAACTGAAATGCATAAAAAGCAGGCTATAAGAAAGGATTCTCAAACCTACTTAATCCAGTTCAGGAGTGTATCCAGGCAGCACCAGCTGAAAGGCAGGTCAGGAATGAATACTAGACTGACACAAGACCATTTTAGGGCCAAGTATAAAATCAAGTTAATTAAGTTAACATCTTTTGGATGCAGGAGGAAAAGCCATTCAAACAATGAAAGTAAAAACGAACTCAGACAACAACTAAGTGTGGAATTTAAACCCAGAATGCTGGAATCAGGAAACAGGAGCAGCACTACTCAATGCACCACCTTCCCATCCAGAAAGCAGTAAATAGTGAAGTAAAACAAATAAACATTTGCTGATCTGACCATCCAATAACACCAGGATGACATTTAAAAGTTATTAAAAAGTTATACAAACAATAGTTAAACATCAGCCATAGTAAACCAAAAACATTTCATACAAGTAAGGGAGACAATACTGCAATATTCCTAATAAAGAGATCTTTCAAAATGGTCAAAAAGGTCATCAACAACTGCTACACTACTGGAATGAACTTTTAGTAACTATATGGATTATTGCCTACTTTGTCTTACTTTTGTCTTGCTTTGTCACTGACAAAGCACCCGGAAGTGCTGGCGGATGGAATTCCAGGGTCACCCGGAGTGGTTCTGGGTGCTCATGCGGCACTTCCGCCACACCAGGATGTGCCAGCGGAGGTTTATCAAGGGGCACCTGGAGCACATCCGGGTGAGCATAAAAGGGGCCGCCTTCCAACAGTCGAAAACGAGAGTCGGGTGGAAGAAGGCAACGCTCGGAAGAGTGGAGAGAAGGCAGCCTGAAGAGAACCATTGAGAGGCCCAGCAGAACGGTGTTTGGGGCTGGAGCACTGTGTGCTGTACGGGACTGTGACCATTGTATATAGAACTGTAAATAAACCGTGTGCGGTGGACTGAAGAACGGTGTCTGTCTGTCTGTGTTCGGGCTGGCTTTCACAATGCTTTTCAATATTCAGCAGAGGTGCTTTCTTTTCTTTTGCAGTTTGCCACAAACTGTTGGATTTAGTGATGAAGGTCAGATTGCTTGTAGCTTCTGCTTTCTCAGCATATGCATCAGCTGATTTCTCGTGGGCGCAAATGTCAGTCTCCACCCTAGCCCTCTACATTTTCAATTCATGCAGCTCATCTGTGAGGGTCTTTCACTTCAACTCAACACTTTTTTCTTAAAGCAAGAAGCCACTCCAAAAGTACATATATACGAGCACTTGCATTTAACATATTCAAATCTAGCAACAATCTGGCAGGAAACATAGCCTGAAATAAATCACTTGTGTCTTCACATGACTTGTAAGAATAATGAGAATTTGCCACCTTTAGCGCCCACAGTACCCCTGCAGTTAGGGCTTCGTTTCTGGACACAGCGTCTGAAATCTGCCCTTGTTTGAAGGTGGATGAGAAGGAAATACTGCAGCTGGCAGCAGGCGTCAGGTTGGAGACTTAGGGGGAAAAAGCCAGTCATGGAGTTGAGAGATGATTCACGCGCAGCAGCAGCCTGGTGCTTAGCCCCCTTTGCATGGCTAGTTAGCGCTGCCTCTCTCATGTTCAATATGTTGAGCATTTTACTACATAGTCAACATTTCGCACATCCCGGGTCCTGGTCTTTCTCAAGCCATCCTTTATACTTATCCAAGTGATGCCATGCATTGTTAAATTGGCATTTATCTGGCATTTCACTACTGAATCTCCTGCGCAGCAGAAAGCAGAAAACTGCATTTCTGACGCTCACCACATGCAGCGCACCGAGTTACTACAGATCTGCGCGAAAATTTAAGTTGTTAACATATAAAGACGTTTCTCGCTCAATCTTAAAGGAACAATTTACTTCATTATACAGATACTGTATGTCAATCAAATTTCCATGCCTTTTCCATAACTTTCTTTGTTTATTTAGTTTTCCAAAACTTTTCAAGACCTGGAAATTGCTCTTTTCAAATTCCATGACTTTTCCAGGTTTTTCATGACCGTACAAACCCTGCAATCCATGCAAAATATAAAATGAATACTGAGCACAGGAAAGACAATGGCCATCTGAGGAATCTGAGCCACTCAGCTACTCAATATAATTGCTAAGGGCAATTCTTTAGCTGCTAGTCAGGGAGCCCCACCTCCTCAAGGCTCTATGTAAAGGGGACAGGGAAGATAATAATACTAATAATCACATCTTCAACATAATACATCAATTTAGAATAAATGAAACAATATCCAAAAATAAATAAAGTAACATTAAACATAAATTACAACATTACACTCAAAAAATGATTAAAAAGAATGAAAAGATAAACAAGCTTGGACTGAGACCCTGACGATTTCCAAACCTCCCTTTGTTGTTTCTTGATTCCTACGGATGATCGTATTCACTTTCCAAGTGCTGTGGAGCTTCAAGTATCATTTCTGTCTCTAACTTTCTATGGCTGTGATCACCACATCGTATCTGTCTCATTTTGGAAAAGTTATTTTTTTATGACCGAAATTTTACTACAAATTCAACTTTGCACAAATTATTCTGCTCATCACTAAAGGTTATCAAGGACTTCTGTCTACCACATTCCTTTGGTGCTCTAGCACAGCACTACAGCAAAACAGGTGAGGCCTTCAAAAATATCCACAAACCATAACTGGCCTGCCCAAAACTAACTCTAATCCCAGGACCAAAAACAAGGAGAACTGGCAGCAAATTAGTAATGTCGCAAATAATATGAAACATTTAAAAAAATATCAATTAATACAGCTTAAAACACAGAGAACCATAAACATATGGCCTGAAGAGATAAGTCCAATAAAGAATCTTGATAAATAAAAATATTTATTGATAATAAAACAAAGAGGAAAAGGCTACAAATATGAGTTACCTAAAATATGGTCCTCAGCAAGCAAGTCCCAAAATGAAATCCAAAAGAATAATCCAATAAGCAGAAGCAAAAGATCAGAAACTCATAAAACAAAGAAAAAGTAAAACTGACACAACCCTCCAAAGTGCTTTCATTGAATTGCAAAGAGCTCATTTTTTCACCTCTTGGGGGTCCACCCAAAAAATACAGGGGACATAGCAGAACACATTCACACACATAGAATCTAAATAATAAACCAATAAACAAATGACAAATAATTCACAAATAACAAAAATAATAAGACATTAAATCATATCTACTAAATAATAAATTGACAGAGGAATTTTAAAAGAAACAACTGTAACAAATGTACAATACTGAAAACTGAACAAAAAAGACAGGAAAAAGAAATCTAAAAATAAGCCACAGGAAAAACCCTTTGGTATCATTGGCATTTGGTGACAATATTGTAAAATTTATTGAAAAAAAACCCTAAAAAATAGCATATACAGCTCATCCCACTACTAACACCAACATCAAACTCTTTTGATAAAGAGACAAATGTTTGTTTGCAGTGTTTTAAAGTCCCTGTCTCTACAACCTCCTGTGTTGCTGTCCAAATCTGTTACCCAAGAGTGACAATATAAAAATAACAATATAAATGTATGGTTTTTACTTTGCGATTTTCACCTTTCGTGGGGGGGGTTCTGGAACACAACCCCCGCGATCGAGGAGGGATCACTGTACACAGGTATGGCATAACAATCATGACAAGAAACAATACAAGCATAAAATCATGTGCTGAGCCCAGATTTCCATGTTGAGGTGGAAAGAGCAGTAAGTTGAAAGGAGGAAGGGGACCAGTCAGAGTCAATGGTGGAGGAAAAAAGGATCAGGCTTACTTAAAGTTCAGAGTTTCTTTATCCAGAAAACTTTTCAAGACAATGTAAGATGAATTACAATGATTATTATAAGAGCTCCATGAAATCAGGGGCAATAGAAAATCATTCTGATCCAGTCTGCATGGTTTTAGCAGTTTTCCTTAGGAGCAGCACTGAAAAGGCAGCTTAAGAATGTCAGCCACTGGACACTCGTCATTGTAAGATAGTTTCTTCTTTTCTTTATGACATATGAACTGAATTTATGTTTTTTTTGTTTTTTTTTTACCATGCTAATCCTGCTGTTTACAACCATAGTTATTGCCAGTTCAGTCAGTTTTGCTGAGTTTGCACCCTGGCCTGTAAAACATGAATTTTTTAGTAATATTGATGAGTTCAATTACTTCCACATGATCTTTATAAGCTGCCATAGCAGGATAAAGAAACCTTCCTCCCTAACCTTCAAAGACGCCTGTGGCCTTTTTCGTAAAGAGTACATAATAGGGTGGTGAAATAGCTTTACTCACAGTCCTGCAGGGATGGAAAGTCTCTGCAACACAAGCTCATCTTTCTATAGAGAACTGCTTTCCAGAAGCCCACATAGCTGGCAGATATCATTAATTAGCTCTGAAACTGAAATGCCTTTTCTTATTTTGTTGCCATTTTCCTGTGGGAGTGTTTTTCTTTCTTAGTATTTCCAGGCTCTTACACTGCTGAATACATCCACAGAATACAAATTTTGCCAGAAGCTGTTAAAGAGGATCTAAAGTCATATTAAACTTGCAAATGCATTATGTACATGTTTGAATCTCTGACACAGACAAAGCCCTGAGTGTCAATCAAAACTGGTCAGACAGGCATGGATGCTGGCTGAATATGGTAGCTGTCATGATCAGCTTGGGCATTTGATCTTCATGACCAATACCTGCATCTTACAAAACACAAGAAAACAAGCAGCGACAGACAAGGAGAGCAATTCTTGACCTTAGTAAAAGTGATGGGAGCAGTTACTGGGATTACAGTGAGGGATGTGCTAGAACAATTGTTGTTTCCAACTTGATCCTGGGGACTACCTGTGGCTGCAGGTTTTCATTCCAACCAGTCACAATCAGTGATAATTGATAATATAATTGATCTCATTTAGTTAGCTGATTGATCTTTATTTTTTCTTCTTCTTCTTCTTTCTGCTGCTCCCATTAGAAGTCGCCACAGTGGATCATTTTTTTCCATATCTTCCTGTTCTCTGCATTTTGCTCTGGACCACCTTCATGTCCTCTCTCACTACATCCATAAACCTCCTCTTAGGCTTTCCTCTTTTCCTGTCTATTCTCATCTGTCAACCTGTCCATCACCATTGCAAAAAAGAAGGGGCTCAGAGCCGATCCCTGATGTAATCCCACCTCCACGTTGAATGCATACATCACTTCTACCGCAGACCTCACCACTGTCACACTTCCCTCGTACATATCCTATACAACTGTTACGTACTTCTCTGCCACTCCCGACTTCCTCATACAATACCACAACTCCTCTCGAGGCACCCTGTCATATGCTTTCTCCAAGTCCACAAAGACGCAATGCAACTCTTTCTGGCCTTCTCTAAATTTCTCCATCAACACCCTCAGAGCAAACATTGCATCTGTGGTGCTCTTTCTTGGCATGAAACCATACTGCTGCTCACTAATCATCACCTCACTTCTTAACCTAGCTTCCATTACTTTCTCCCATAACTTCATGCTGTGGCCCATCAATTTTATCCCTCTGTAGCTACTATAGTTCTGCACATCTCCCTTATTCTTAAAAATCGGTACCAGTACACTTCTTCTCCACTCCTCAGGCATCCTCTCACTTTCCAACACCACATTAAACAATCTGGTTAAAATGTCCACAGCCATCTCTCCTAAACACCTCCAGGCTTCCACAGGTATGTCATCTGGACCAACGGCCTTTCCATTCTTCATCCTCTTCATAGCTGTCCTTACTTCATCCTTGCTAATATGTTGCACTTCCTGATTCACTATCTCCACATTATCCAACCTTCTCTGTCTCTCATTCTCTTTATTCATCAGCCCCTCAAAGTACTTTTCCATCTGCTCAACACACTCTCCTTGCTTGTGAGTACATTTCCATCTTTATCCTTTATTACCCTAATCTACTGGACATCTTTCCCAGCTCGGCCCCTCTGTCTAGCCAATCGGTACAGGTCATTCTCTCCCTCCTTAGTTTCCAACCTCTCATACAACTCATCATACGCCTTTTCTTTAGCTTTTGCCACCTCTCTCTTCACCTTATGCCTTATCTCCTTGTACTCCTGTCTACTTTCTTCTTCTCTCTGACTATCTCACTTGTTCTTCGCCATCCTCTTTCTCGGTATACTCTCCTGTACTTCCCCATTCCACCACCAAGTTTCTTTGTCCTCATTTCTCTGTCCAGATGTCCCATCAATACAATACAATACAATTTATTTTTGTATAGCCCAAAATCACACAGGAAGTGCTGCAATGGGCTTTAACAGGCCCTGCCTCTTGACAGCCCCCCAGCCTTGACTCTCTGAGAAGACAAGGAAAAACTCCCAAAAAAACCTTGTAGGGAAAAATGGAAGAAACCTTGGGAAAGGCGGTTCAAAGAGAGACCCCTTTCCAGGTAGGTTGGGCGTGCAGTGGGTGTCAAAAGAAGATGGTCAATACAATACAATACACAGAACAGAACAAATCCTTAATACAGCATAAAAATAAAAATTTTAGAAGTACAGAGCAGAATTTAACAGTAGATGATATCACATAATAAGATTTGGATATTTTAGAGTCCTGGAGACCTCATCCATCAAGCTGCCTCCCCCATTTGGCCATTCCACGGCTAAAACAGTGCTGGGCCAGCCAATCCGATGAAAGGACCCCTCTTTCCCATGATTCCTGCGATCCTCCATCAGGGATGACTTTACCATAGGCAGGCAAACAACTTGGCAGGTGGGTCGTGGCACCAATTGCCACATTTGAGTACCGAATCAAGCACCCTTCTAGCTGTCTCCCTTTCCACTTGTGCTGTAGTTACTCAGCTATCTGGTAACTCTTCTCTGCCACCCATTGCCTGTCTTACCTACTCCCTGAACTCAACGGTACAGTCTTTGATCCTTGGCTCTGCCCTTACTCTCCTCCTCTTCTTGATAATACTACAGACCACCATCCTATGCTGCTTAATTACACTTTCTCCTGCCCCCACTTTGCAGTCTACAATCTCCTTTAGACTGCCCCTCCTGTATTGGCTATAATCTATCTGTATGTATCTTCCTCCGCACTTGTACGTCACCCTGTGTTCCTCCCTCTTCTTAAAATACATATTCACCACAGCCATGTCCATCTGACCTTCTGCATTCCTTTCCTTTGCACCATAACTACCAATCACCTCCTCTGTTCCCTTCACCAACATTGAAATCCATTCCAATCACCGCTCTCTCTCCCTTGGGGACACTCTCCATCACTTCATCCAACTCACTCCTCGCATAATCAACTGGCGGAGCATCAGCACATTCATCATCAGACCTTCAATTTCCAGCTTTATAATTATCACTCCATCTGACACTCTTTTCACCACCAAAACACTCTTGATATACTGTTCCTTCAGGATAAACCCTATCCCATTTCTCCTCCCATCCACGCAGAAGTTGGTTGGAACAAAAACCTGCAGCCCCAGGATTCCCCAGGACTAAGTCTGGGAACCACTGTGCTAGAGGAAAAGGGAATTACTGCATAAAAACAATGTTTGAATGAATATTGTTTGCTTATTTTTATGATATTACTGCGTTTATACTTTGTTTAAGATTTTCTTGGGGCAATGCCATTTTGTACTTTATATTTCATGACATCAGCATATTGTTGATATCAATGATTCCAGTAGCAGGCCACATGGCCTGATGGCAACACAATATCATCACAACACTATTATAAGATATGGCAGCACACTAAGACTGTCATATCCAGGAAAATTGAAAGTAACTCCTCATTATTGTCAACTTCAAGAGCAATTTGAAAAGCAAGTATCTATTTGCATTTATATAGCAGCCAGTTTCTGAAAGACATCTGACTTCTGTTGTCGGTTAGTGTTTTAGTTTTAGTTAATAATATTCTGGTCTCTCTAAAAAAATATTTTATTTTTCTATCTATAATTATTTTCATGTTCATTTGGATTTACCAGTTTTTCAAAATAAACATTACAAGCAGAACCCCACAGAAGAGTGGAAGTGGATTTTCACTTGTTTGGACTGCTAGCATATGAGCTCTCCAGTGCTACTGAGAATCAACTGAACACCATGGAACCAGAACATAAGGACATACAGTGCCTTCAGCGAATATTCAGTTCCCTTCACTTTTTTCACATTTTGTTATGTTACAGCCTTGTGCTAAAATCATTTAAATTGATTTCTACCCCTTGTCACACACGTGCGAATTGGAGGCAGCTAATGGGCTCGAATGAGGGAAATTCTGTGCCGAACCAGGGGGGACAGAGTGTATTAACCCTTTCTCTTCTTTTCCTGCAGGCCATTCTCGGGAAATTCCACCTGGCCCTGATGAACTCACTTCTGGTTCCGGCCCAGAACACATCACTTCCACTTCTGACCCCGATGATATCACTTCCTCTACCTCTCCTTAAATACCACCATTTTCCACCTATGCATCAGTTCCATTTTGAACTCCATAAAAACCAGTTGCTTTACTTTGTCTGCAACCTACTACAATATATGGGGCTGCTACCCCAAACCTTTTTGAGTCTCCTTCGTGTTCTTGTTGTGACACCATCTTCAAGCAAAACTCAATGAGAAAACGAAAATAGGATTTTAGAAAGCTTTACAAATGTGTTAAAAATAAAAGAAGTATCACATTGACATATGTATTGCTATGACACATGAACTTTGGCCTAGGTGAATCCCACTCTATTGATCATCATTGAGCTTTTTCAACACCTTTTTTGAAGTCCACCTGTGGTTAATTCAATTGATTGGACATGACAAGGAGAAGGTCACACAGTTTATAATGTATTATATTAGAGCAAAAAACAAGCCATGAGACAAAAGGAATTGCCTGCAAAGCCCAGGGACAAGGTTGTTTCAAGGCACCGATCTAGAGAAGGCTACACAAACTTTCTGCAGCATTGAAGGTCCCCAGAGGCATAGCTGCCTTCATAATTCTTAAATGAAAGGTGTTTGGAAAAAAACATAATTCTTCCTATGCAGCCAAATTTAGCAACTGTGAGAGAATGCCCACGGTACAAGATGTGCCCAAAAACCCAATGGTCACTCTGGCTATGTTCCAGAACCTGAATGGAAATAAGAGAAACTTCCAGAAGGACAACCACCATTGCAATACTCCAACAATTAGGGCTTTATGGCACAGTGGCCAAGCAGAAGCATCTCATTAGTAAAAGACACATAGAAGCCCACTTGGAATTTACAAAATGGCATCGAAAGGACTCTCAGACTGAAATAAAAAAATATTTTCTGGTCTGATGAAACCAAGATTAGAAACTAGGCACCACTCATTCCAACGATGAAGCATGTTGAAGGCAGCACCATGTTTTGGGGTTGTTTTTCAGTGGATGGAGGGAAAGGGAAAACTGAATGGAGCAAAGTACAGAGATATCCTTAATGAAAATCTGCTTCAGAGTGCTGTGGACCCCAGACTTGGTCAATGGTTCACATTCCAACAGGACAATGGAGCACAAAGGAAAGACAACACAGGAGTTTCTTGGGGGCAACTCTGGGAATGTCCTTGAGAGCCCAGCCAGAGGCTGGAATTGAAAACAATCAAACATCTCTGGTGAGACCTGAAAACAGCTGTCCACTGGCAGCCACCACCCAACCTAAAAGAGTTTGAAAAGAATCTACAAAGAAGAACAACAGAAAACCCACAAATAAAGGTGGGTGCAGCTTGTCACATCACATCCAAGAAGATTTCAGGCTGTAATCACTGCCAAAGGCACTTCAATGAACCACTGAGTTAAAGGTTCAATACTTGTGTCAATAGGATAGTTCAGTTTTTTTTTTATTTTCTACAATTCAGTTTTTAATTTGACATGCTGGGGTATGGAGTGCTACTTTAATTGGGAAAAATGAATTTAAATGATTTTAGCACAATGCAGCAACATAACAAAACATTACAAAAGTGCACGGGTCTGAATATTTCCTGAATCCACTGCATCTCTATTCGCTAAAACAGAAGTGCACTGCAATTGCAGAACTACATTGACCACCAGACTAAACACGTTATACTGTCCAGCCATGTCTGATTTCATACACAATTTATAAGTACATTCGGGCTGATGACCATGGATTCAGGACATCAATATGAAATGAGTCTAAACACTTTACAGTGTGTCTAACTGTGTATGGTTTAATGTGTTATGTGTTTGAGTATGTTAATGTTTAGGCTGATGACAGTGAAACTCCTGCTTCAATGCAATATTGAGCAATTGGAAACCTACTGAGATACAGGTAGAAAGAAGTCCACTACTAAAAGGCTGAACCCCACTGACCAGCAGGCTAAGCACATTAAACTATGGCAGATCATTTCTGTTTTATTTATTATGGTGATGACTGCAAAAAAACTATGCAGCCCAGCCACCAGAAAAACCATTAAGACAATGCCTGGTGTCATTCATCATGGTTATGACTATATTAATGTTCAGACTAATGACCCTGGTACCAGAGCTCAGTGTAAAATGAACCACTGGATCTCTGCAGAGGAAGAACTCAGACATCCTGAAGAGAAGTTTAAGTTCAATGTTGAGAAGATGAAGCACACCGAGCACCACGCTAAAAAGCTGCCAGAACAGGGACCTCAGGTATAAACGGTGCGTACACACAAAAATGTTGCGTACACCCGTTTCCACACTCACTTCAAAATGTATAAAATCTAAACTTGGTGTTGAGCTGCACATTTTCACAGCAGCCTCAGGTCATGTGCACGCATGTTTCTACTCGGTTTTGTAAACAGGTAACAACCAGCGTCAAAGCAGTGCTACTGTTTCTGTGTTGTCTCCCTTTCTTCATATTCATATTCACATCCATAATGCGGGCTTTATCAAACACTCCGAAATTAATTGCATATCATTTATAAGTTTAAGGCACTTGATTGTAATCAATCTGTAATAATATAATTGTGCACAAAATGGCCAAACTATTCCAACTACCATGGCTGCTTTAGCATTGTTAGAAGACATCGCAAATGGAAGAATTAGAAGAGAGCGCGTATTTACAGATGATGATGATGATGACTGGCTTCTAAGTCAACTTATATTTCCAAGAGCTATCCTCTTGGAGCTGTATGCTGTTGGAAATCTAGGATGTATACTTGATATCATTTATATGATGAAATGTATTAAAGTATGTACATTACATTTTACAGATAAATTGTTAGCTTCATTTAAATAATATATACTGTTAATAATTAAACATGTGGGGACATGGTAATGTGGCAGAAGTGCTGCTGCCTTGCAGTAAGAAGATCACGTCCCGGGTGTCCCCAGTGTGGAGTTTGTATTTTTTCCTGGTGGGTTTCCACTGTGTGCTTTGGTTTCCTTCCAAAAGCAAGCAGGTTAGTGGATTTGGTGATGCTAAATTAACGCTGTTAGTGTATGTGTGTGCTTGTATTGAGCTGCCTACCCATATTGGGATTGTTCCTGCATCATGCTTAATGCTCACTGGGATTGGCGTGACCCTGGATGGATGGATGGATGCATGGGTGGATAAACGGAATAATTAAACATGTATAATGAAGAGTTTTCAATGTTCTAAGCTTACAGCTTGTCTTACATTTATTACTAGGCTTATTATGTGCCGATTGGTTACTTGGAGAAAGAAAACGAAAGGACAGGAATTGGGGGTTGATACGTTTGACAGAGAGAGAACTGCTGCAATAAATTATTCAATTCAGGGTTGTGCCTGTGTGTGAGGCAGGAACAATTCCTGGATGGGACGGCAGCTCATCAGTACTGCTGTGCCACTGTGTACCACCACATGTTTAATCCATGCTTGAATGCATTTCGCCACAAAAATGATATCAAGTATAGATCTTAGTATTATAAAATGTCCAGAGAGCTGTAATATCATGAATGTAATGTAATTCTGTGTATTGATCACTGGCTGTGCAGTCCTTTTGGTGTAAGAGAAAGCCTGTTTAAGAAACAAGGAGTGATTGATAAATCGGTCGGGGAACACTTAGAGTATGAAGCATTTAGCATGCTACTTTAGTTACAATGGAGTTTGAGAAACTCTAGTAAATTAAACATCAATTTTAAGATGAATTTTATGACATTCTACTTTAATGACAAAATAAACTATGAAGTTATACTGGAAATTTTGATAAGTCGACATTTCAACTTAAATTTCGACATAGACATTTTTTTTCAGACGGTGGGCGGTGACTTGCCTTTTCATGTTGATTTTGATATCTGACCACTTCTTTTTTAATTTCAAGCACAGCGCAACTTTCTGAACTTGAACTTCTGAGTGCCTCCACCATACTGTGCCACTCTATCAGTTTTCGTTGTTTGCTTATACCAGTGCTTAAGCCACTAAATAGTACTTTTTTCCATGCCTCCACTTCATGATGCAGGACCTTGCTGAAAATCTTCTTTTTTACATGCGCTTTTGCCATTGTCTGAACAGAAGGGGCTACAGTTGTGCTTGAAAGTTTGTGAACCCTTTAGAATTTTCTATATTTCTGCATAAATATGACCTAAAACATCATCAGATTTTCACTCAAGTCCTAAAAGTAGATAAAGAGAAACCAGTTAAACAAATGAGACAAAAATATTATACTTGGTCATTTATTTATTAAGGAAAATGATCGAATATTACATATTTGTGAGTGGCAAAAGTATGTGAACCTTTGCTTTCAGTATCTGGTGTGACCCCCTCACCCCCTGCAGCAATAACTGCAACTAAACATTTCCGGTAACTTTTAATCATTCCTGCACACCGGCTTGGAGGAATTTTAGCCCATTCCTCTGTACAGAACAGCTTCAACTCTTGGATGTTGGTGGGTTTCCTCACATTAACTGCTCGCTTCAGGTCCTTCCACAGCATTTCGATTGGATTAAGGTCAGGACTTTGACTTGGCCATTCCAAAACATTAACTTTATTCCTCTTTAACCATTCTTTGGTAGAATGACTTGTGTGCTTAGGGTCGTTGTCTTGCTGCATGAACCACCTTCTCTTGAGATTCAGTTCATGGACAGATGTCCTGACATTTTCCTTTAGAATTCTCTGATATAATTCAGAATTCATTGTTCCATCAATGAAGGCAAGCCGTCTTGGCCCAGAAGCAGCAAAACAGGCTTAAACCAAGACACTACCACCACCATGTTTCACAGATGGGATAAGGTTTTTATGCTGGAATGCAGTGTTTTTCTTTCTCCAAACATAACGCTTTTCATTTAAACCAAAAAGTTCTATTTTGGTCTCATCCGTCCACAAAACATTCTTCCAATAGCCTTCTGGTTTGTCCACGTGATCTTTAGCAAACTGCACATGAGCAGCAAATGGTTTTTTTGGAGAGCAGTGGCTTTCTCCTTGCAACCCTGCCATGCACACCATTGTTGTTCAGTGTTCTCCTGATGGTGGACTCATGAACATTAGCCAATGTCAGAGAGGCCTTCAGTTGCTTAGAAGTTACCCTGGGGTCCTTTCTGACCTCGCCGACTATTACACACCTTGCTCTTGAAGTGATCTTTGTTGGTCAACCACTTCTGGGGAGGGTAACAATGGTCTTGAATTTCCCCCATTTGTAGACATTCTGTCTGACTGTGGATTGGTGGAGTCCAAACTCTTTAGAGATGGTTTTGTAACCTTTTCCAGCCTGATGAGCATCAACAACTCTTTTTCTGAGGTCCTCAGAAATCTCCTTTGTTCGTGCCATGATACACTTCCACAAACATGTGTTGTGAAGAGCAGACTTTGATAGATCCCTGTTCTTTAAATAACACAGGGTGCCCACTCACACCAGATTGTCATCCCATTGATTGAAGACACCTGACTCGAATTTCACCTTCAAACTAACTGATCATCCTAGAGGTTCACACACTTTTGCCACTCACAAATATGTAATATTCAATCACTTTCCTCAATAAATAAATGACCAAGTATAATATTTTTGTCTCATTTGTTTAACTGGTTTCTCTTTATCTACTTTTAGGACTTGAGTGAAAATCTGATGATGTTTTAGGTCATATTTATGCAGAAATATAGAAAATTGTAAAGGGTTCACAAACTTTCAAGCACCACTGTATTTATATTGATTTGCACTTTCAAATAGGCATAATTCTTGGAGGAGTCGGGATGGGGCTGTAGGCTCGTGCATCAGCGTTAAAATTCACATTGATTGGTATTTATAAAGGGAAAGTGTGTGGAGCTTTGCTTAAACAGTTTTATGCATCAAATTTTTTTTTGTGTGTATGCACATTTCTAGTTTTTTGCCACACACCATGTTTTAGTGTGAATTCTGTGTGTGACATTATACATGAGGCCCAGGTCTGGGTTTGGGTGTCCTGGTTATGCTTGTATTAATATTCAGGCATTAAAAATTACCCTTTGGCCTGTATAAGTCTAGTGGTATTTAATGGGCACTTTAATTCTAGAGTGTATAGATACAGTAATTAGAGAGGAGTTTAAATTAATCTCCATGTATTTGTTATTAAGGTATTCCTTCATGATAATGTAAAAATATGGCAGAAAACCTACGACTGTGAATATTAAACAAAGAATCGCTATTAAAAATTCATTACCTTCTTCTCTACTTTAATATTTCTGCCTTTTTATGATGAAGAAGAAAAGTTTTTATTATATCAGCTTATGTCTGTCAGAAGGAGAGAGAGAGAGAGAGAATTTCATGAACATACATGCCTGTCTAGTAATCAACAAAATAAGCGTTCAAAAGCCACACCTTGCATGAAACTTTTTTATTTCATTATAACTGAGCAGACTCTGAGTTTTACACACCAGCACCACTGCACCTGGAGACAGTGCGGCTTTAGAAAACGAGGGTAGCTACTTTTTAAAAATTGTGTCATGTAAATGATAAATTACATTGGGCACTTCTATTTATTTATTAATTAACACGCTTATCCCTATAAAAGGTCACAGAATGCTTGGGCAAATGCTGGCAGGAAACAGCTGTGACCCACTGTGTTTGTGTGTGTCCGAGGCATTTAGGAGACAGAGGGGACACCACACACTATTCTGTGTCCTTGGAGCCTTAAGAATCACATACAGATTTAGGGATTTTATTTACTTGGTAAATCGCTCATTTATTTATTCAGTCTTATTTAATGGGTGACATAGTGGGTGGAAGTGCTGCCTCACAGCATTAGAGTTCTGGATTCTAATGTGTCCGTGTGGGGTTTGTATGTTCTCAATGTGTATGCATGGGCTATCTCCATGAAAGCCCATTTATTTTCACACTCAATAATAAAATCATAATAATAATAATAATTCTTTACATTGATATAGGGCTTTTCTCACTACTCACAGTGCTTTACATAGCGACTGGTGATGATTAGGGGGCCAGAATGACTAGGTCATGGAGGGCAATTTAACCTAAATATACTCTTTTGGAAGGATGCCCAGGGATCTTTTATGACCACAAAGAGTCAGGAACTCAGTTTAACATCTCATCTGAAGGACGGTGCCATTTTTACAGTACAGTGTGACTGTCACTGCACATTCAGACCACAAGGTAAGCACCCCCTTGCTGGTTTCATCAACACCTCTTCCAGCAGCAACCCAAGCTGTTCTTGGTTGGTCTCATCCAGGTACTGGCGGGGTAGAACATGCTTAGCTTCAGGTAGATTCCCTGTTCTGAAGAGTATGTGGTATGACTGTTGTATTCAGACCCCTTCAATTTCTACATACTTTTTGTGTTGTAGATTTCATTTTTAAATTAACAAATTTGCCATTTTTGCCCATCTGTGTAAACTCAATAACACACAAAGACAAAGTGAAAACATATTTTCAGAAAGTTTTGCAAGTTTAACAAAAATCAGAACCTGAAATCTCTCATGTATGAAAGTACAAGATAAATAAGCCTCATTACTGCAAGATGGCACCAATGATGCACCAATCTGAGGTATTAAATGTATGAGCACCAGACCAAAAACAAAATGTCCACGAAGGACAGTATGTTACCACTTACTATTATTATATAGAGGGTGGTGTAAAGCAGCAAAATTGTCTCCCTGACTAATTGGTTAGTTACTGTTATTTTGGAATAACTACTATCGGAAATCCTAGTACTGTAGCATTTCAAAAACCAACATATGTAACAAAATATAAATCAAATGATAGCTACTGTAGACAATAATTAGACAAATAATTATATTCAGATCCTTCACAAAGGTGTTGATATCGATAACTTGATTTATATTAAAATAAAATAAAATCACATCAGATATAGTTTATAGTTTAAAACGCTGTTTGCTATACCTTCGCTCTCCTCGAAACAAAGCTTGTTTAGTTAACAACATTATATCAAGATCTCTGTCTGCTCACTGAAATATTGATTAGTAAATCTAATGCTGCTCCTTTAGTTGAGGCAGCACCAGATGGTTGTTCCACAAGAGAGTTTTACCAGATTGTTCAAGGTCCAATCCATTACAAATTCAATGGACCAAATTATCACTCATAATGTAATTATTACACTAATAAAGTGAATCAACTCTGATCATTATTTCATTACATGTTCCTTCTTCCCAACCCCACCAATACAATCATAGGTTAAACCAAGAACAGTCAGTCAGTCAGTCATCATCCAACCCACTGTATCCTAACTACAGGGTCACAGGGGTCTGCTGGAGCCAATCCCAGCCAACACAGGGCTCAAGGCAGGAAACAAATCCCTGGGCAGGGCGCCAGTCCACTGCAGGGCACACATACACACCAAGCACGCACTATTGACAATTTAGGATCGCCAATGCACCTAACCTGCATGTCTTTGGACTGTGGGAGGAAACCCATGCAGACACGGAGAGAACATGCAAACTCCAGGCAAAGAGGACCCGGAAAGCGAACCTGGGTCTCCTAACTGCGAGGGAGCAGCGATACTCACTGCTCCATTGTGCCACCCTAAACCAAGAAAAGTGCTACAGTAATAATAATGATTTAGTTTACATTTTTTCATGTCTTCTTTGCTCATTCTTATGTTTTTTTTTTTTTGTTCATTTTGTTCAGCGATTTCAGAAAGTATTCAGACCTCTTCACTTTCTGTGTGCTTTATTGTGTTGTAGATTGGATCTTAAAAGGCTCAGCTGACACAAGTATTCAGACCCCTTATTAGGTACTCAATTGAATCCCCTTTGGCAGAGCTGCCAGCTTGCAGTCTTCTTGGGTTTCATGTGACAAGACGAGATTTTTCTGCAATTTTTCTCTGCAGATTTATCAAGCTCTATAATGTTGGATGGAGATGATTGGTGAACAGCTATTTTCAGGTCTCTCCATAGATTTTTCCTTGGGTTCAAGTATGGCCTCTGACTGGGCCACTGAAGGGCATTATCATTGTTAACCCGAACCTGTCTTAGCTTTGTTCTTGGAGTTATTTTCCAATTGGAAGGTGAACCTTAGGTCCAATCTGAGGTCCAGAACACTCTGGAGCAGCTTTTCACCACACTCCACTTTGTCCCTTTCAGTTTTACTTCAAACCTGTCTCATCTCCATTCCCTGCCACTGGAAAACAAGCCCACAGCATGATGCTGACATCCCCAGGCTTTCCATTGAAATGGCATTGCACAGGTGATGAGCAGTACCTGAATTTCTCCAGACAATTTAGACAAAACAATCTTTTTTTCGTCAGACCAGAGAATCTTATTTTTTCATAATCTGAAAGTCCTTTAAGTGGCTTTTTGTAAACTCCAAGAAGGCTTACAGATTCATACTCTGCTATAAATCCCAGATTAGTTGAGTGTTACAGTGGTGGTTGTCCTTCTGGAACTTTGTCTCTTCTCCATGCAGTCTCTCTGGAGCTTAGCCAGAGTGACCATTGGATTCTTGTTAACCTTTCTTACTAAGGCACTTCTCCCCGATTGCTTTGTTTGACCAGGTGGCAAGTTCTAAGGAAGAGTCATGTTTGTTCCAAACTTATTCCATTTTTAAATTATGTAACTATTAAGACACTGTGCTCTCAGGAACCTTCAAACCTGCAGACATTTTTGTAGCCTTTTCTAGATCTGTTCCTCCACATAATCCTGTCTCTGAGCTCTGAAGACAATTCATGACATGATTTTTGCTCAGCTGTGGGACCTTCTATAGACAAGTGTGTGCCTTTCCTAGTCATGTTCAATCAATTCAGTTCACCACAGGAGAACTCCAATCAAGGTGTACAAACATGGGAAGAATGGGATGCACCTGAGCCAAATTTCAGGTGTCATAGTAAAAGATCTGAATATTCATGTCATTGTGATATATTTTTTTTAATCTTAATAAAACTTTGTCTTTAATAAATTTGCATAAAATCCTTTTTTTGTTTTGTCATTCTGGGGTATTGAATGTTGGTTGATGAGAAATAAATGAATTTAAATGAATTTGGCCTAAAGCTGCAACATAACAAAATATGAAAATGTGAAGTGGTTTGGAATACTGTCTAAAACAACTATATCAGCCATTATCTTTATGCTCCTTGTGTTTTAGATGTTGAGCCTAAAGGGATGACCCCATGATGCTAGAGTTAACAAGAACTATTTAAATTCCCAGCATAAGCAAGATGGTTGCTAGGACATTAGTGTTTGCCTTTTTACAAGTGGTGTCTCTTTCTGACATTCTGGTTTTTGATTTGGGCTTGTTAAGGGATTTTTGCACTTGTTGTGGTTTACCATTTAAACATCCTTTGTCCAGTTCATTTTTGCTTTATTTTTTTGTTAATAAATCTTTAGAAAAAAAGTAAAAAAAAAAAGAGAGGATTTAAACCTTTATGTCTTTTTGTTGGGCCTGTGCAGGCTGGAAGCCAGCTTCTAGAGTTTGGTGTGAGGCTCATTTTTTATAATATCTCTCATTTGAAGGCTAAGGTTCACTCCTGGAGGCAAAGCCTCAGATGTGAGTTTTGTGGAATATATTGTGGAAGGTGAAGTTGTAAATAAGGAACTGGAGAACTGAGGAAAATTTGGGGTGCCAACCAGGCAACCATATATACTGCAAACATCCAAAAAAAACTGAAAAGTGGGCACACAGTGGCACGACAGAAAATAGGCGCAATAGGTGCCTCTTAAGCCTCAATGGCTTCTCACAATAATCGAGCGGCTTTGCGTCTGGGAGCTCCTGCATGAGGAATGTAGTTCCACCAAGACTCCATCTTCCAGGAGCCCTCAGATTTATACTAACCGGAATGGATGTGGCTTTCTTGAGTAGGGACGTGGGTATGGTTGCCCTCAGTGGGCAGTTCTCTGAACTAAGATAGAGAAAGGAGATGATATGATTAGCTTTGGTGCCCCCGTCTTGTCCCAGCGGTTTATTGCATACCTTATCCAAGCCTGCTTGACAATATTTTTATATAAAGAAAATCTACCTCCTTCCCCCCGCTATGCCTATGTACTGTATGCCTTACTTACTCAGGAGCTTGCTGTACATGCTGTACCTCTGTTTCTGGTTTGTGCACCCATCAGGAATTCTTAAATCTCTATGGGCAGCTTCTACAGAGCAGTTTGGGTGGTCACCATGGTCAGGTGATTGTTTTATTCCTAAACTCTTCTTTTTATGTTTACATTTTTTTTTTGTTTTGATGTCTCTTTTTAAATTTAACAATAATTTTGTTATAAAAAAAAGAGAAAAAAAAGAAACATAGACAAACTGTAAAATTGCTGCCAAAACAGACAGACATGGTGTGTAGATAGAGAGGACAAAATAGGAAGAAGTGTAAAATTAAAAGACAGACAGTCAGAGAGCCTCTGAACAGAGCTGCATGAACGGCTAAAGACAGTGTAGCGTGCCGGCATGCCTCCATGCTGGGAGGACCAGGGGAACAAGCGGGGCCAGACCGTTACCTCTCCCAGAGTGCTAGATGGCAACCCCTCTGGGTTGCAGAGGTGCCTTAGACTCCTGCAGGGCTTCATGGGAGTTGGAGTTTAGTGCAGTCCTGTTGGGATCTGCAGGCGCCGCCAGGGGGTGCTGCTACAGGAGCTGCTGAGACCTTGCAGGCAGTTCTTGCGTCACACCCGGAAATGCTGCGGGAAATGAGTCATCTAGCACCTGGAGCACTTCCGGGTGCCTTATAAAAGGAGCCAGCAACCACTACTCGGGGAGCCAGAGTCAGAAGGAGAAAGATGAAGCTTGACCAGAGGAGTGGAAGAGAAAAGACAAAAAGCCGGAAGAGAATTGTTTGTGTGTTGTGCTTGTGATGAGACTGTGCTGTACTTGTGGGAAATGGGAGAGGGCATTTCCCACGAGATTAAAAGAAAATAAAAAATCAGTTTGTGCCTTGAACTTGTGTCCCACACTTCTCTGTGTCAGGTTCAGCTGGCAGTGCCAGCCTGGGTGGTCCACAACAGGTAGATGGACAAACAGAGACCAACAGATACTAACAGGTACGTGGCAATGACAGACACTTGAGAAGTAAGGTGCACTCACCACACTAATGATCTGTAATGCTGCACAACAGCTGATTGATGCTGGCACGGTTACAGAGGGATTTATCCAATGAGATAAATTTTTCAAAGCAGGCTGAGAGTGAGATGAAAGACACTTACATCTCGGCATTTCAACAGGAAACTGATGCCATTTTAGTAATGTCACTACATGGCTTGAGGTGAGGTCATGGCCACCTTCCCCTGCCTTGAAGACAGCCGCCAAACTATTACTAATATTATCTGAAAGAAAGCATCAGACTGCGGAAGCGACATTTGAAGCATCATTCATCTTCTGCACTTCTGAGTTTACTCAGCACTGCTGGCTTGAGCATCACTTTGTGTTTTATATTCAGACAAATGGTACGCTAGAAGAAGAAGAAGAAGCCGTATTGCAGTACAATTAGGCAGGCATGTCCCAGAATTCTGGAGCAGAGACTCCTTTGATTCTGACAAAGCACAGGTAATCTGTTTTTCTACTTTGATACTGTCAGGTCTCTGTAGCCTTGATTAAAACAAATTTCAGGATTCATCATCCTAATCCCTGGAAACACTGACCCCGTATCATCACAGGGAGCAATACCTTCATCGTTATGAAGGCTAATGTTTTAATATCTTCTCATTCTGTTTCTTCTGGAAACATGTTTCTTTGGGGATAGAGTAGTGCATTTTAATCATGCTAAAATCTCACCATTAGATTTCATCTTGTTGGGGGGTCTTCACCTTGCTGAGAGGGAGATCCTGTCAACATTGAACATCTTTATCTTTGTAACAGGAAGACTATATCCCATTAAAATACAGTACCTGTACAATTCAGTAGGTGAGCGCCTGACTATGGCAGTTTTTAAACATTTGCATTTTTCAGGATACAGCATCTTACAGATTGTCCAAAGTCACACAGTGACGGGCAGAAACTGACGCAGAAACATTGTCCAGTACCTTAATCCTTACATCACATTGTTTGTGTTAAATGTCTGACCCTGTCATGTTTTAAAGACAACCATTTTTAATTAAACGATTGGCCGAACCTGGCAAGATTTCAAAGATTTGCATCTTTCTTTAACCTACCTTCTGACCCTGTTGAATTTTAAAGGCCAGCTTAAAGATCCAAATCTTCAACTGAGTGCCTGATCTTGTCAGGTTTTCAATACCTGTCTCTTTCAGTACCTGAATAAGCATCTCTGTTGGGTTTTAAAGACTAAGTAATTAGTTGAGAGGATGATACATCTTCAGTCGAGAGCCCAACATGGCCACATTTTAGGGTTACATGCAGAGATGCCATATCTGGCTTAGGATGGTTCCAGGTGCCCTTGAAAATTTGAAACTTCATTTTATTAGTTTTAATTGGCTATTTATTGTAAATATAAAAGAATAACTTGCATGTGATTTAGAAAATAATTTTTCTTTCCAAATGTAGCACTCCACACTCAAGCTACATTGTACTTCTCCCTGCTGTTTTAGTCAGAATGGTACAAGCCAGTCCTCACAGACTTGAATCAGAGTGGCAATCCGCTCGCTTGTTAGCCAACGTTCAACGTATCTTTGTTTTGCTTAACTGAAATGTTGATGCCATATTCCAGTTTCCAAAAGAGGAAAGAACGGCAGGAGAAAATTGAAGAAGATAGTTGGTCAACCATTTTTTTCCTCAAAGAATGGTTAGTTTATCAATGTTTGTCCATTCTCCATACGTGGTGCAGATGTATATTATTAGAAACCGGTGTAACCTGGGCTAGGTTTAAAAAAAAAAACAAAAAAAAAGAATATCAGAATGCGAGTTTGTGCTAATAAAGTTAAGCTTGATATGTAAGTGTCCTCTGATTGGCTTATCGACAGTCCATGTAAGATAATTGTGAAATGGGATTGGAGGAAAGTAGAAAGAGCACGGGGGAAAAGAAAAAAGAAGAGGAAAAAAAAAGACAGTTTGAGGCAGAACGCCGAAATGAGATGGAAAAAGAAAGATGAAATAATTTTAGCAAACCGTTAAAATATAAAAGGAGAAGACGGGAGAAGAGAAAGCTTCAGCAGCACGCTAAACTGATTAGACAGAAAGAAGCGATAGAAGAAAGCTAAAGGGAACGTGAAATATACAAAGTATTGAAACGCTGCAACAAGTGAGAAAGAACATTCTAGCAAAATGCTGACGTACAAAGTGAAACACAGAAGCGATAGATATTGCAGAGGGGAGAAAGCAAGTGGGGAACACGGTAATAGTGCACCATCAAACAGAGGGTGTCTAGCCAGTAAAAAGGACAGGACGCGAAGAGAGTCGAGAGAGGAGAGGGCCTGACACGTGGTGGACGGAGTGATTTGGTGACCTGAAGAAGAGAAACAGTGAGGAGGTTGTTCAAGACAGAGTCAGACAAGAGGCCCAAAGGAGAGTACATTCAACCAAGGTCTGTCTGTTTTTTTTATGTTTGTTTTATGTGGTTTGAGTTCAATCCTCAAGTGAAGGGGTCAGTTCTGTTTTGTTTGTTCGGCCACCATGCACCCGAGCTATGGTTTGGGGCCTCCAACGTAGTGAGTAAACTTCACTAACTGTGGTAATTAATAAGGGTGAGCTCACCAGTAGTATCGGACAGATGATATATATAGCTGTAAATAATTTAGTGTTTGTGTTTTATTATGTGCTTTATATATGTGTAAAATGCCAAGTTTGGAAACCTGTTATTCATTTTGCATTTAAGTAAAGAGAAAGTTTTTTTTTACTTAAATTTGGAGTAAACTGTGATTTGGTTATGTGTTCAAAGGCATATATTGTACCTGCCAATAATGGAGGTGGCGACACCATAATAAAGAACTCAGGGTCTTGAACGCTGATTAAAGGAAGGGTGGTTGGTGCAAGGGGGTTACACCAGTTTGAATAAGCCATGCAGGCACATGCTTATTATTAAGGAATTCAAAAGGAATGTGCTGTATCGCAGTAAAAAGAAAGCAACATTTCTGCTGCTGGTGATTTTATTGCTGCACAGCCTTTGAATAGGCCTTTCTAGCTAACACTATTCATTTACCTCACTAGATCAGATCTGCCATTATCTGAGAGAGTAAGTATTAGCGCTGTTAGATTGACTGACAAGATTCAAAAACAATTCAAATTTATTTCAATAAAGAATTTGAAGGTAAAAGTTGACATTCGATTGTAAAAGAACAAATGTTTGTTTCACGTGAGACTAATTTTGACATTGTTTTATTCAGGCATGCTATGCAATGCTGCAGTATTTTGCAGATTGGTTTCTTCACTTTACTTCCACAATCACCCTTTTTCGTTATTTTGAATGGTTGGTTTATTATCTTCACTATTATAACATACAGCTACACCCCTTCACAGCGAAGTTTGGACAGTTTCTTCTTTTCTTTTCTTATCCCACTGCCAATCATTTTGATCTACAGGTGTACTCAGAGCACTTCAATGGTACTCTAAAAGCATCATTTTGCATTTCCGATTCACTCCTAAACCTGTGATTTATGCTTACTTTCTCATTAATGCAGAAACAAAATAATGAAAAAAAAATCTTATTTCTATTTTATTATACTAATTATTTAAAATTCACACTTTAAAGAACTTCTTCAGTGTTAGTAATGGATATTTACTTTAGCTACTTCCACCAATATGTGACAGAAAATAATAAGGCGTAATAAAGATATTCAGGACACCTTTTGTTACAATTTTGCTGCATCTGTAAAGGTGAAAACAGACCCCATTTAACAACAACAGCAACATTTATTTCTAGAGCACATTTTCATACACAGGATGTAGCAGAAAGTGCTTTATAAACAAATAGTTACAAGCAAAAGAAAAAAAAATAAAATTAGATTAGAATAATGATGAATAAATTACATACAAAAATAAATAATATACACTTACATAAGGTAGATATATCATTATTGGAGAAGTAGAGTCTTTATATATAGATTCCTGTGTGAGTCTCTAAAGATGAGTCTAATGATGAGTCAGATGAATGCAAAGACAGAAAAAAAAAAAAAACCTGCAGGGTTTCCAAGGCCAGAAGACCACCCAAGCCCCCACTGGACATTCGACCTAACATAAATGTACTTAAGTTATTCCTTATTGTTTTTTTAGGTTTCTTTCTAGAGGATTCTGTGCAGCGGGTCTAGACTGCTTTCATTCAAACCTGCACAGGACTTTGATCAGGCGGTGGTGTTGTCAGAAGAACCAGAAAAGTAGCAGAGGAAAGTAGAGATTAATAATGATTGCAAATTCATTGAAGAATATGATAATTCTATACATACTTAGTTCATTAGGAGTATAATTAAAATGTAGCTCCAAAAAGCTACATTTAAAAAAAATTTTTTTTTTTTTTTTTAAAAATGATACTCAGTGTTAGCCTGGCATGTCTCTGTGGAGTATTCCAAATTGTTGGTGCATAACAGCAAAAGGCCACTTCACTACTTCTTTTATGCTTGACTCTTGGAATAATAAGGAGACCACTACCTCTAAGAAGATCTAAAGTTACGATTGGAAATGTAGGGGGTAGGCACTCCAAAATATAGGAAGGAGCAAGTTTATTTTAGGCTTTAAACACCACTAGCAGTATTTTACAGTCAATTCTTAAAGCACATCCATCCATCCATTATCCAACTCGCTATATCCTAACTACAGGGTCACGGGGGTCTGCTGGAGCCAATCCCAGCCAACACAGGGCGCAAGGCAGAAAAACAAACCCCGGGCAGGGTGCCAACCCACCGCAGATTCTAAAGGACATGGGTCAGGCCCGCTGCCAGGGGGGGACAAACGGGACTCTGGTCCGGGGCCCTAACGGAAGGGGGCCCCTTCACGCTTGATTTTTTTTATGCTAATGTTGTGCACGTAGATATATATTCGGACAATTGTTCAAGTTACATGTAATAGAAAAGTTAAATCATTTAGCTTACAGCAATACAAGGGAGTGTTTTAATAGCCGCACGCTCCACGAAAGTAGATATCGTGCTCGTGTCGTGTGAAGCACGCTTGTCAAAGGGGGCCGGCAGCGGCACGCTTCTCAAAGACAAAGGAGAGCCGATGCAGATGTCCTTGAGCTTGACATTGAGTAGTATGTTTGTTGTACAGGGTACGTGGATAATGGATTGACTTCACCGCTGTAATTGAATACTTCCGTTTCACACACACAGGCGCTGTTCTGTCTCAGACAACAGTGATATTGTTGTGCACTATCGTGGGTGTTGACGTGTATGGTGTAGCTGAAGTCCATCTCCGTAGTTTGATCGTTCATTCACTTGGGTGTTTATTGTTGCTTTTAAAGCAGTGACGAGTGTGCGTTGGTTTTGTGTGTATCACTAAAGATTCTGGATCACCCGGATTTTTTGAAAACGCTGAAGTTTGATACAGCAAGTTACCATACTGATTGTACACCATGTAGATAACCCTAACCGTTAGTATATATTAAAATGTTCAGATGTTACTCCTATTCATTGCATTGGTATAATTGTACTGTTACACTTTAGATAATACATAGGCCTATCTCATTAATGTATTGTCTCAATTCCGCTACAAGCTTCCGTTAGCACTGGCTTTCCTTCTCGCAGTCAAATGTTGATGTGCGAGAAGGCTTAACTCATCAAGTATGGGATTAATAAATGCAGCATTGTCGCTGTCTGATAAACCACATTTCGATCATTTTGTATGCGTATTTGAAGGTTTTAGCATGTGGGGACCCGGGGGAAGGCAGAGGTGCCCATACATACCCAGTTGTCTGGGGCCCAAATATTTTTGGCGGTGGGCCTGCATGGGTAACCAATATCACAATGATTTTTACTGCTGCACTCTGTACGAATTGCAACTGACTGATGTCTTTTTTAGATCGACCAGTTATGACTTTTGCAATGTTCCTTAAATGGAAAAATGCAGTCCTAGTAATCTGCAATTTATAGTTCAGGTCAGTGTCCATGATTACACCTAAATTCTTTTCTACGGCCTTGACTTTTAATACTAACGGGTCAATTTATTGCTAATACCGTCATTACTTCCATTGCTACCAATTACTAAGATTTCAGGAGTTCCTTATTTATCTTGAGGAAATTACTACCAATCTGTTCAGAAATACAAGACAGATAGTGGATCAGAGCGCCCAGGGAAATATCACTTCATTCTTCACCATGCCAAATCGCAGGAGTGCTACAGACTTATCAAGTCAGGGTCCACACTATCTGTTAACTTTGCCTATTTTATGCTTATTACATTTTACAGTTTTTGACATTTTTTTGTACCATTTTGCTCTGTATTCTTTGTTAACTTATACTTTCCTACACATTCAAACTCTTTTTACAGGATTTAAGCTGCTTTGAAAACATCCGCAAAATGAATCCTATAATGAGGATTAAACACTTAAGGAATACTACAATGCAATATTTAGTATATTCAGTTACTTTATTCTTGAGAATTAAATTAATCAATTAAGTCACAGTGCCTCAGTTTATTTTAAAGAGATCACATGAACAAGTAACACCTAGAATCACTAGCCTAAGTTTGATTATATTCAAATATTTACTTATTTTTATTTGAATATTTAAACCTTATTTTTTGGCTAATTTAACAGCCTATTAAGTATAGGACTCAACTAGGGCAAAACCATTATGCATAGTTAAAGCTGTCAAAAGCTTTGAATGGCTTGACTGGAGGCCTAAACAGGGTACGGGGTTGGTTTGGTCACATTGGGGGACCCAATATAATAACCTTTGGTGGGGGCCAAAATCTCCAGTGGCTCCCCTAGCAATATGAATGGCTGACCCCAGCAAGATTTTAAAGACTTGCACCTTTCATTGGCCGATTCTCTAAGCCCATTGAATTTGAAAGGCCTGAATTTTCTAGTAAAAAATGGCCAGTTTAATGATTCACATCTTTAACTGAGTGTCTGATCCTCTCAGATTTTCCTGTAGTTTTCCATAACTGAATGACCAGCTCTTCAGGGATATTGATCTTATTGGGTGTGATTTTTAGATGTATGAAGATAGCAGATTTTTTTTTTTTTTTTTTTGAAGAGTGATTCTGTAAGATCAGTAGGACTTTCCTTCACCCATTTTCTGAGCTCGCTTCTTTCACTACAAGGTTGTGGAGAGCTAGCTGATAGCTATCCTCAAGAATCAGGTGTGAGACAAGAAGAACCATTACATAAGAAGCCAAAGTATCTCACTGCATTCTCATAAATGTACCCACAATCTACACTGGGTGAAGTTTGAAAAACATCATTGTGAAAGAGGAGAAACCAGAGAACCTGCAGAAAACTCATGCAGATATGATAGGAATGTGTAAGATTTACACAAAGAGTGGCTGGCCAGGAATCAAAGGCAGACCTCTGCCAGAGTGAGGAAACAGAACAAGAGTCCGGACCACTAGGCAGGACTGAATTAGCCATATGAGCAATCAGTCAAGTGCCCAGGAGTACTAATAAAACAATAGATGACTTACGCTTCGCATGCTGCACAAGTATCTTGATGGCTGCATCTACACCTCAGCATTTGCTAGTAGGATAAAAAGGAAAAATTAAAATCAAACCAAAGAGATAAAAATAAAATAGCTGTTAAGTTCCCATGTGAGTCCTGCCTTGCTAAGCAACTGTTTACTGTGTTACCTCTGATGGTGCCAGTTAAGAAAACTAAGTGAATTGGTGACAGTTTAGGTCTTGGCGCACACTGTGTGATTTTCTCCAATGTTGTGACATCCCGTGTTGTGACCTAATCACTCATGAATTGACAGCCAATCAGAAGCAGACATATGCTGCACAATTTTTTGAGTGTCTCAGTCCTGCATTCTTTCATGGTGGGATCATTGGGTGAGACTCATGCGATTTGGCATGGTGAAGAATGATGTGATATTTCACAGTTTCTCCATTTTTCAGGTAAGCTAAATGTAGATAAGTTCACTCTCAGTATTGGCTGGAATTTGATAGTAGCTGCTGACCGATGTTCCTTGTCAGTGAAGCTCAGTATTTCATTTCACACAAAATAAAAAAAATAGTGAGATAAATAGCATCTCACTTGGAGTGAAACTCATGCCATTCACACAAGAGCGTTTATTTCCTTTCTGGCAGTGTTCATGAATTCATTCTGCGTGCTTCTGCCTATCATTTAGTATTTAAATGAAATCTCTAGCTTAAAACAAGATCATCAGACTCATTTCCTGTTGCCTGTAGATATTTTATTGAGCCATCATTTGTGAAAGTGTGAAACCTCCACGGTGTATGGAGTGTGCAAACCCTCATCTGCAGTGATCATGAAACGACAAAGGGCAGTTGCTAGCTCACAAGGGAGAAGCTTTCTATGTAGCATTGAAATTTCCTGTGGAAAAAAGCAGCAATGTGCACATTTTAGTACGTCTTTAAGTGGAACATAAACAACATCTCATATTGTTAAAAACACAGCAAACTGGAAAAATAACAACAACAACAACAACAACATTTATTTATATAGCACATATTCATACAAACAGTAGCTCAAAGTGCTTTACATAATAAAGAATAGCAAAATAAAAAACACAATAAGAAAACAAAATAAATCAGCATTAATTAACATCGAATAAGAGTAAGGTCCAATGGCCAGGGGGGACAGAAAAAACAAAAAAAAACTCCAGACGGCTGGAGAAAAAAAAATAAAATCTGTAGGGATTCCAGACCATGAGACCACCCAGTCCCCACTGGGCATTCTACCTAACATAAATTAAACAGTCCTCTTTGGATTTAGGGTTCTCACGGAAAGGCTTGATGATGATGGTCACATAGACTTCTGCCTTTTAGTCCATCCATCATTGTTGGAGCATCATGAAGCTTTGAGTAGGTGGAGGTGGCGCAGGCCACCACCACAAAGAAACCGGAAAAAGAAACAGAAAAGAGAGTAGGGGTCAGTACGGATTTTAGAGCTACCCTGAATAGTTATTATGAGGAAATTGAACATACAGAGTATCAGGATTAAGTTAAATTAAGTTAAATTGAAGTTATAGAAAGGCCATGTTAAAGTAATATGTTTTCAGCAGTGTTTTAAAGTGCTCTACTGTATTAGCCTGGCGAATTCCTATTGGCAGGCTATTCCAGATTTTAGGTGCATAGCAGCAGGAGGCCGCCTCACCACTTCTTTTAAGTTTTGTTCTTGGAATTCTAAGGAGATACTCATTTGAGGATCTGAGGTTACGATTTGGAATATAAGGTGTCAGACACTCCGATATATAAGAGATTATTTAAGGCTTTATAAACCATAAGCAGAATTTTAAAGTCAATCCTGAATGACACAGGTAACCAGTGTAGTGACATCAAAACTGGAGAAATGTGCTTGGATTTTCTTTTCCTAGTTAGGATTCTAGCAGCTGCATTCTGCACTAGTTGCAAACGATTTATGTCCTTCTTGGGTAGTCCTGAGAGGAGTGCGTTACAGTAATCTGAAAACAAACGCGTGAACTAATTTCTCAGCATCTTTCAGTGATATAAGAGGTCTAACTTTACTTATGTTTCTTAAGTGAAAAAATGCTGTCCTAGTGATCTGATTAATATGCGATTTAAAATTCAGATTACAGTCAACAATTACCCCTAAGCTTTTTACCTCCGTCTTGACTTTTAATCCTAATGTATCCAGTTTACTTCTAATAGCCTCATTGTATCCATTATTGCTAATCACTAAGATTTCAGTTTTCTCTTTATTTAACTTGAGAAAGTTACTATTCATCCATTCTGAGATACAAGTCAGACATTGTGTTAGTGAATCAATAGAATCGGGGTCATCAGGTGCTATTGATAAATACAGCTGTGTGTCATCAGCATAGCTGTGGTAGCTCACGTTGTGCCCTGAGATAATCTGACCTAACAGAAGCATGTAGATTGAGAAGAGCAGCGGACCCAGGATAGAGCCTTGTGGAACACCAAATCGGATATCATGTGTCTTTGAGTTGTAATTACCACAACTAACAAAAAATTTTCTCCCTGTCAGGTAGGATTCAAACCAATTTAAGACACTGCCAGAGAGGCCCACCCATTGACTAAGGCGATTTCTAAGAATATTATGATCAATAGTGTCAAATGCAGCACTCAGATCTAAGAGGATGAGAACAGATATATGGCCTCTGTCTGCGTTCACTCGCAAATCATTTACTACTTTAACGAGTGCAGTTTCTGTGCTGTGAAAATAATGTGATTGGAAGACATATCGTGGATTTAGGTAGTATTCAGACCCCTTCACTTTCTGTAGACTTAATTGTGCTGTATATTTAATCTCAAATTGACAATTGTGCTGTTTTTGCCCTTTCAATAACCCATAATGACAAAGTGACAACATGTTTTAAAAAAAAAAAGTAAAATTTATTAAAAATCAAAAACCAAAATCTCTCATTCTTAGACGTATTCAGACCCTTTTGCTGTAACAAGCCAAACTCCAACATATAAAATGCGGCTGAAGTTGCTAGAATTGTTCTTAGAAATGATGAACTGTAGGATAGTACAGTACTGTATATTACAATTCATTTGTCAGCGTTTGTGAGTAGGGTGGGCATGTGGGTTGTAACTGTGGCTTAGAGGACCAGAGGTGCTCATGACCAGGGTCACCATTGAGTTTTAAGCTGGCCCTGCAACCAGGGAGGCTTCACCTTTCTCGTTGCTACCAGGAATTTTTACCTTGTAAGAATATTTCACTGATGTCATTTACGAATGGATGGCATTTTGTTGTCTTTTTGCCTCTCAATGGCCTTTTGCAGATCCAATTCGATCATCTCATGAGGAGGCAAACCAGTTGTTCTGTTTGAAGTTCATTAAATTGTCATTAAAAAAGAGGGAGAGCATCTGGCCATTTCCAACATATTTCTGCATAAACTTTACTCAGCTTAGTACTAAAAGTTTGGTTCATTCCTACTAACTGAATGAGGTAAGATCAATGCAAGTTATGCTTGATTTATAATACTTTTTCCTTCTATAACATCATTCACAAAATGTGTCCCATAGTCACTTGAGATTATTCTTGGTATCCCAAGCCTTGAAATTAAATCCTTTGAAGAAATATTTTGCGTCAGAAATAGAAAATGCGTTTTTACATTGTAGTGGTTGCATGACGCCCAGATTCACAGTACTGATAAACTATAATTTATTTTATGGTGGGGGCACCAGGAACACACCCAGCCTTGACTCAGCACACACAAACTCACACACCAAGAGACGTAATAAGCAGTTCAAATGAATTAATAATAAAGAATATATTAACTAAATGAAGAAGTTATTATTAAACTATTAAACAAATAACCTGCATGCAAAAGCCCACCCAAATTCTCCAAAGACGATAATTACTTAACTAAAACATAGGGGATCGCAATCCCTTCAGCGTCTTATGGCTCCTTTATTAAGAGTAGCACCTCATTACGTTTCTTCTCTCCAGCAGCCCCTGCGGCAAAGCCGACACTGCCCAATAGCACACTGCTTCCGGGGTTACTGGGAATTGAAGTCCATACTAAGTAGCACTGCTACAACATGGCACAGCACCTAGTAAACGTATCAATAATTACAAGCAAATGTCCCAAAACCCCATATACGTAAGCAATTCAGAAAAATCTATTTCAATGTGCACTAAGGGATCCTGTGGGATTAAATGAGCTCTCAATTAAGACAATGATGCTGAGCAACCAGGAGCAAAATAAGTGTTCTTTACCGGCTCATTCATTTTCTAACTGCCTTTTCCTCTGTTTCACGGTTACTTGTCACAGTTGAAGCTTTGTGATGTCATTATCCCAACACCTATATTCTGGATCCAGACTTCACACTTTTTGAATTCTTGGACACACCACCAGAATTTTCCTTAACTATACGTTCCTTTAAATAACACCAATTGTCCCAGTTAAAAGTGCCCTCAGGTGGCAAGTGTCTCCCTTTCACACGGTTTTCTTCCATCATTTTAGTCCACTTTTCATATGCCTTATTAACATTACACCCAAAATGAGTCAACATATATATAGACTGTACTGATCATTTTACTAAGCTTGAATTTAGCAATAAACATTTCTTGGATAATCATTTTCAAATATTTATTTTACTTACTACAGGGTTAAAGTGCTGTCAGTCAATTGTCATATCCAAACCATTAGCAGTGATAAGAAGGGAAAGAGGGAAATTTTAGCAAACCTTACCTTTATACACTGGTGTGTTTTTTTTTAATTTCTTTCTCACAGTCAACATGTGATCAGGTCTGGGACTACAAGTCTTAAATCCCACTTCTGACACAAATCCGTTGAGGCTTTTTAAGAAATGAACTGTATGATAAATAAATCAAAGACACATTTATACTTTGATTAGTCTTGAGCAAAGATTTATTGGGCTCTGCATCGGTCTGTCGTGGTGAAAAAAGAGCTGAGCCGTAAGGCAAAGCTCTCAATTTACCAGTCGATCTACGTTCCTACCCTCACCTATGGTCATGAGCTATGGGTAGTGACCGAATACAAGCGTCTGAAATGAGTTTCCTCCGCAGGGTGTCTGGGCTTTCCCTTAAAGATAGGGTGAGAAGCTCAGTCATCCGGGAGGAGCTCAGAGAAGAGCCGCTGCTGCTCCGCATCGAGAGGAGTCAGATGAGGTGGCTCGGGCATCTGATCAGGATGCCTCCTGGACGCCTCCCTGGTGAGGTGTTCTGGGCACGTCCAACCGGGAGGAGGCCCCTGGAAAGACCCAGGACACGCTGGAGGGACTATGTCTCCAGGCTGGCCTGGGAATGCCTCGGGATTCCTCCTGAAGAGCTAGAAGAAGTGGCTGGGGACAGGGAAGTCTGGGCCACTCTGCTCAAGCTGCTGCCCCCACGACCCGATCTCGGATAAGCGGAAGAAGATGGATGGATGGATGGATGGATAATCGGCTGCCTGAGGTGTGTGTGTCTGTTACATTAGGCAGGTGACGTTTATGAGTTGACACATTCATCATCCATCTGTTGTCATTTGCCTTTAACTCAGAGAGAACAAATACTCAAAAGAAAACAAACACTCTGGCTAATAATCAGCACACAATGTCTTATACCTTTGTCTATTAAATTTTTGTTTTGAGGCTTTTAAGAAAGTTAACACAAGCAGTTGTTAAGTATAGAAAATAATAAACATCACCCGTTTTATTTGTGTCCTTATATGAAAAAGGTAAATGTTTGAATCAAGGTTGCAAAGGTACTATAATGAGCAAATGTTCTTGCATATTAAGCAAAATAAAATCACCCTTCAGCACGAGGTTTTATAAATCTATATAAATTCTAAGAGATCGGCATCATTTGATTCTAGGAATCAGAAACCTTGTTTAAAATTTGTGTTTTTCTGGGAGTCTGGACCTCTCAGACATCCAAATCTGTCATGTTTATTGTCCTTAAATTTAATCCTGTCACATTGCATTGGACAACATCTCTGTCGTCTTAAAGTATCATGCTGTATGCAAGACTTCAGAGGACAATCTCATCATATGCGACCTCAGGGGTGAGTAATAAATTTCCTTGGTGACTGATCCTGTTTGATCCCCAGAGTTTATATTTTTATCAGTTTTGTTTCTAACTCTATAAGACCACAAGAGCCTGCATCTTTATTGTTGGGTTTGCCCATCAGATTTTAAAGACTGAAATGGCTGAAGCTTATCTCTCTGCTATTGAGGTAATTATCTCCCTGCTTCACAAGGCTTATTCTCACCTGGACAAAGCTGGCTACACTGAGAGGATTATGTTTCTTGATTTCTCCAGCACCTTCGATACCACCCAGCCATCCCTGTTAAGGGGTAAACACTGAGATACAGTATGCAGGTGGATGAGTCAGTGGTGTCCTGGATAATGGACTATCTGTCAGGCAAGCCACAGTCTGTGATACTCAAGGACTGTGTTTCTGATATGGATGTGAGCAACACTGGAGCACCACAAGGAACAGTCCTGTCTCCTTTACTCTTCACCCTGTACATTATAAATATAATATTATAATATAAGGTCAGGTCACTAACAGAAATTCTCAGGTGATTCTACTTATTGGTGTATGGATAAGGGGGTGAGACAGAGGAGAGGAGTCAGGTGGACAACTTTGTTTCTTGGTGCAAAGAGAATTGTCCTGCAATTTAACATCAGCAAAACCAAGAAACTGGTTATTGACTTTCATCACACCATAGAGCCTCTATGCTCAGTCACTATTCATGGTGTGGATGTAGAGGTGGTCCTTTCCTACAAGTACTTGGGGGGTTCACATTAACGACAGGTTGCACTGGTCTCTGAGCACACAGAGGAACTATATAAGAAAGGGAAAAGTAAGCTCTTATTCTTTAGGAGACTGCATTTCTTTAATGTGGAAAGTGACATCTGTCACATCTTCTACAACTCTGTGATGGCCAGCATGATCTTCAATGCTGTGGTGTGCTGGGCTGGTAACATCACTTCAGTAAGAGTCTACCACGTCAGCAAGCTAATTACAAGGGTGGGCTTAATTATGGGACACGCCCTGGACCCTCTGGAGGTTGTAGCGAAGGAGAGAATTAAAACAAAACTGAGTGCCATTATGAACAATGCTGCACATCCTCTCTCTGACACACTAATACTGAGGACTTTCATACCACAAATTATTCAGCAGAAGTGTGTCAAGAAACACTAAGCAGCTCCTTTATATCAACAGGAATACATCTGCGTAATGCCACATTGTGACTGTGTCAGCCAATTCAGAAGTTTACTTTCTTTTTAATTTCATTGCTTTATAGTCATTCTGATGTGTGTTTAGAGCAAAGTGTGTGTATGTGTGTGTATTTATTTATTTGTTTGTTTGTTTGTTTACCTATTTATGTATTTATTTATTTAAAGACCTTCTATAAAATGCCCCATTTGTCTCTGTGGCCAAATAAATTATCTATCTATCTATCTATCTATCTATCTATCTATCTATCTATCTAT
>JANRMT010062796.1:71557099-71588681 GCA_026402145.1 Polypterus bichir lapradei
TCTATCTATCTATCTATCTATCTATCTATCTATCTATCTATCTATCTTATAGTGCCTTCTCTATCTATCTATCTATCTGTACTGACTCAGCTGACTTATCTCTTGCCCTATGTCAGCGCCCTTCCTCTGTATTTGTGTGTGTGTATGGATATCTCTTCACTGGCGGCCCCTCTCTTTAGCATGTTCCCGTAAAGCCTGCTTCTCAGACTACCATTATTTTATTTTCAAGGCATCCTTTTCCCTTCCAGTCTGGTATTATGCTTGTCGTCTTTGAAGGCGACTCTCTCAGAATGCCTCATCCGCCTTTATTCCTCCTGCTTCCTCTTTCATCATGTCATCAAATCCAAATTGACCAATCACATCAAAGCCAAACTGACCAATCAGAATGCCTAAAAGCATTGGACACCCAGAGCTTAGTATTCTATTATATAGTAGATTATTTTATTCCTACACAGGCACGGGGAGAGTGGGTAAACTGCATAGAACAGAATTGATCATCTGATTTGAATCTAGAATGCTGATTACATGAAGCAGCAGTGATAACCGCTGCCTTGGTTTTAACTGAGTCAATTACAAGTTTAGCTGCTTCATCCCAAACCTTTATTAGATTTAACTTTCAGAAGTTGATCAAAATCCAGAGGATGTCAGTATCAAGATGGCACAGCAGGAAGAGTCAGTCTTACCCACAGGGAGAGGAATCCTACCCCTAAACCAGATTAAAGCTGTCGGCTTAAGCTTTTCTGGTAAATATGAAGTCAGGCCACCCTGATCATCTGCCATTACCACAGCGACTTCTCGCCTCTCCCCGGCAGTTTTCCCTGCAAACAATTATCCTTTCAAATCTTGTAAAAGGCACGTTGGCTCAGTGGAAAATTGCAGTTAATGCAGCATAATCATCCTAATAGACAGGAATCAGGTACATTCAGGGGCTGTTAGGAGAGCAGGTAGTACAGAGCAAAACTGGGCAGCAGCCAGCACAGTGGCAGGACTGCCTGGAGAGTTAAGATGAAGTAAAAGCAACACATGCCACTAGAGTTACTCTGGAGACTTAAACAACAGAGCTGTACCCAGCATACCAGGCATGGCAGCCCTCCTCTTTAAAAAAAGATGTACCGCTGCCCCATGGACATGCACACATGTCTGTCCGAAATGCCTGAGTCAGAATCATTCCATTTTATTCAAAGAGTTTTGAAATCTCTTAGCGACACTGGAATTTAAACTTTCACAGTCAATGTTCTCATCTCAAGGACTGCGAGACCCAAACATGTGACCTCACTCTGCTAAAGTGGAAACTAGTCAGTGAGAACGACAGGCTATCAGTGCCCGGGTTCAAGGGAGTGCTGCCAACTATGAGCCCCCCATGCATTATAGCCATACACATTGCAGTTCACTAAAGCCAATGTCACGTCACACTTCCAATTAGACGTAACTGCAGTTATTGATCTTGTAGCTTGAGGATGTCAGATTACACGACTAGGGTTTACAGAACATGACAAATTATGCAACTCCTTGACGACTTCTCAGCACAGTTTTATATCTGCAAAGTATTACATGCTTGTCCTCTTTTATTTGACAACGTGCTGCCTGACAGATCTGCTGCCGTACAAATGCTTTCCAGGTGAGATTTTTTTGTACATTTTTAAGTGCACACTTATTATTAAAGGAAATTTATCCCAATAGTTCGATTTTTGTTCAGATAACTTATATACAGTAGGTGGTACACATGTTTCAAATTGTTTTAGATTACAAAATCTCTAATAGAGATGTATTGGTGAATTTGCAAACTCATCTATTTTAAAACAGAGAAACATTCTGTGCCCCTTCAACTACAAATTAGTTACTGCTTCTGATTTTACCTTGAGAATGGTTACTTCAGCTTCTATATTTTATTTTCTTTTACTCATTAGACAGCCACTCCTGACAGCAAACCAATGAAACCTCAGCAAGAACACCTCGGGATGGAATAAGGAAGGTACAACGTTAGATGTATTATTTATGTATCCAATTCACTTATAATGATATTCTATATTGGGTGGCGCAGTGGGTAGCGCTGCTGTCTCACAGTAAAGAGACCTGGGTTTGCTTCCCGGCTCCTCCCTGTGTGGAGCTTGCATGTTCTCCCCGTGTCTGCGTGGGTCTGTAGTCAGCCCAAAGACATGTAGGTTAGGTGCACTGGCAATTCTAAATTGTTCCTGCTTGGTGTGTGTGTGTGCGTGTGCCCTGTGGTGGGCTGGTGCCCTGCCTGGGGTTTGTTCCTGCCTTGCGCCCTGTGTTGGCTGGATTTGGCTCCAGCAGACCCTCCGTGACCCTGTGTTAGGATATAGCTGGATGGATGGATGGATGATATTCTTTCTTTATTCAATATGGTAGTAATAATAGTGTTTATTCATCACTTACTGTATGAATGCAGGGAGAGGTCTCGATATATGCTGTGATGGGTGGCCAAAGCCATTACCTGGCTGGGACGCCAGTTGAATGGAAGAAAGCATCGGCAGGGCACTACCTCTCTTGGGGCACTAGAGGGAAGCCCTCCTGGGTGGCTGTGGTGCCATGGATTCCCACAGGACACACTGGGAGTTGGAGTGTGGCACAGCCCTGTTGGGTTCATGGGGGCTGCCAGGGGAAGCTGCAGAGTCCTACACACCTGAGAGTGATTTCAGGTCTGATTAATGAGCCACCTGGAACACTCCCAGGGTCTGCTTAAAAGGAGCCGCCTCACTCCATTCGGAGAGCCAGAGTCGGGAGGAAGAGGAACAAAGCTTGCCAAGAGGAGGAGTGGAGGCGGACGACAAGGAGAGAAGAAGAAGGGACTGCGCTGTATTGCTGCTGGTACTGTACTGCTATGGGGAGTGAAGGAAGAGTGCTTCCTACTTGAATAAATGTGTGTTGTGCAACACTTGTGCCTGTGCCTGGTGTGTGGAAAAGGATGCTAAGGATGGATCTGCCAGGCAAGAGAAAAAGGGGAAGGCCTAAGTGGAGGTTTATGGATGTGGTGAGAGAGGACACGCAGGTGATGGGTGTGACAGAACATGACGCAGAGGACAGAATGATATGGAAGAAGATGATCTGCTGTGGCAACCACTAACCAGAGCAGCCGAAAGAAGAAGAAGAAGTATGAAAGGTGACACTATATCCTACAGTGACAAACATGTGCTTAATATTTCCATTATGTTAAAAACAACGTTATGGTCTGCATTGTCTAAACCAGGGGCCTCCAACTCCAGTCCTGGAGAGCTACTGTGGCTGCAGGTTTTCATTCAAACCCTTTTCTTAATTAGTGACCAGAGTTTGCTGCTAATTAACTCTTTCCCTTAATTTTAATTGATGCACATATTAAGATTCACACCCCTTAACTATTTTTTTTTCTTAACTAGCAACCAAACAATATTAAGACACAACATGAACCAACACATAAAAAACAACCTGCGTCCATCACACAATAACTGAAAATAAAGAAAGGTGAAGGCCTCAGTAATGTTGATCTGCTCAGGTCCACAAGACATTTTGACGGCGCTCTTAAAAAAGAAAATCAACAGTTTTGGAAATGTCTGCCATGGCAGAATGAGTGCCATTGAATTAAATAATGGGTTTAATTAGCAACGAGAATTGGCTTCAAATTAAGAAACTGAATGAAGTAAAGTTAGTTGGAGTTTGAGGTCCCAACTTAGTTGGTCATTTGTTGGCTCACTTCACATCAAATTTATGTTTAGGTGCCGTTTAAGGAAAAGAGAATCAATTCAGCGGTCAGAGTCTCAAGAAAAGTCAATTAAAATAAAGGAAAATAGTTAATTAGCAGTAAAAACTGGTCACTAATTAAGAAAAGAGTTAGAATGAAAACCTGCAGCCACAGTAGATCTCCAGGACTGGATTTGCAGACCCCTGCTCTAAACATTATAATCGTTCAATATTTCTTTCATGCTATTTTATCAGAAAATCCCCACAATGATCTGCTATCTATCATGCTTGCATGCAGCCAACAATTTTAGCTTGAGGCTGAACTCTCCATTGGGTATTTCTTTGAAAAATTTTATGTTTAATAAATTTAAACTCCAATTAGCCACAGACCATCCACATCCAGTAACTAACAATAGCACAGGAATCTTTCCATCGCTAGACTAGGAGTCTGCTGTCCATGAAAGCAATTTCAGACACATGATACTGTAAAATGTATTAAAAACATATTTTATGTGCACATGCATGCAATTACATTCTATTATCAGTGTTATTTTTGAACTAGCATAATGAAACTCTCATTTGTTAAAATGGGCTTAATGGTACAATGTTAAGTCTGTCTGTGTCGATCATGTTGTGCATTTATGAACCTCTGTTCAACAGATTTGCCTTTCATTCTTCTTTCTTTATGCTTCTTGTTGCCTTTCTTTGTCGGCAATTTCAGCCCAGATGTGGACGCTGGATGACGTGACATAAAGACGTATGCTGTACAGATTTACTATCTTACACCGGCCACCTGCCTTTGTTCATCGGATATTCCCACCCTCTAAATATTGTGATGGATGGCTGGAGCCTATTCCCGGCCAGGTGACAGACAGACTGGAGGATCCAGGGAAGCGGATGTACACAGAACACTGCCTTTCCTAGACAGCCCCCCGGGTTGCAGCAGTGCCTCAGATTTCCACAGGAGTCCATGAGAGCTGGAGTTTGGCACAGCCCTGTTGGGTTCTATTGGGGCTGCCAGGGAGAGCTGCAGAGCCCTGCCTGGGGCTTCCATCACACCTGGGAGTACTTCCACATAATGCTGATAAAAATAATAATAATAATACATTTTATTTATTTGTAGGCACCTTTCTAAACAGTCAAGGACACCAAACAATACACAAAACACAGATTATAAAGAAAAGTAAAATACAAAAGTTAAAGTCAGACAGAGCAATTGTAATCAAAGAGAAAAAGAAGTCTTAAACAAATGAGTTTTAAGTTTAGATTTGAAAAGTGAAAATGATTCAATATTTCTAAGCTCAGGTGGTAGTGAGTTCCAGAGCTTACCATAGTGGTAAGACGGATGAAGGAGACAGTCAAGTGGACAGAGGAAGAGGATCTAAGAGTGCAGGAGGGAATGGCAACATGGAGGAGGTCAGACAGATATGGAGGGGCAAGGTTGTGGATAGCTTTAAAAGTTAGTAGGAGAATTTTGAATTGAATTCGGAAGTTAACTGGAAGCCAATGAAGCTGCAGCAAAATGGGAGTGATATGATGAATAGAGGGGGTTCTAGTAATGATGCGGGCAGCTGAATTCTGGACCAGTTGAAGCTTATAAAGAGATTTGCGAGAAAGACCAAAGAAAAGGGAATTGCAATAATCCAGACGAGAAGTGACCAGGCAATGAACAAGGATAGCAGTGTTGTGGGAAGTGAGCTAACTTGAAGTGACCCCAGGTGCAGGATGAAAGGAACCATCTCGCTTCAATTGGGGAGCCAGAGTCTGGAGGAAGAGGATGAGGTGGAAGGAGAAAGAGAAAGAGAGAGAGAGAAGGGGCAAAGTTCTGTGTGCTGTTCTATTAACTGTGCTTGTGCTTTATACTGTTTTGTGCAGATTGGAGACTTGGGGAAATGTTTCCCACATCCAAAATAAAAGCCTGTGTTATGCTGGAATTGTGCCTACTGTACGTATGTGTTGGGTTTGGGGAGCTAGTGTACAAACTGGCGACCACAATATACTTGTGTGTGTGTGTGTATATATATATACACTCAGAATGTCCAGAACATGCACTTTCATTTAATTAAACCGTCCTGCACACAATACTGTGCTCCAATATCCAGCTCCACTTAATTCTTACTTCTGCCACCTCCACTCCTCACTCGCCACCTCGTCTTCTGCCTCCCGACTCTGGCTCAGGAATGGAGTGAGTCGGCCTCCTTTACAGTGCATCCAGAAGTGCTCCAGGTGCCCCTTAATCAACATCCGGCAGCACTTCTGGGTGTGGCATAAGTGCGGCACCGGAACCCCGCTCCTCTTCTGGCGGCACTTCTGGGTGTGGCAGAAGTGCTGCATGTCCAGACTCTGGGGCTGTCCAAGTGCCTCCTGGTGGTAGCCACAGACCCGCACCGGGTTGTGCTTCTATGCTCCAATTCCGTGGCCCCAATGTAAACCAAGGGGGGCTGCCCTCTCGTGTCCCAGGGGAGGTATTCCTGGCAATATGCCCATTCCCCCGGTCTTCTCCTAAAAAGGGCGTCCCGTCTGGGCAAGATCCCCGGCTGTCCATCACAATACATATATATATATATAGATATATATAGATATATATATATACATAGAAGAGAAGGTCTGTGATACGGTTTGCATACTTGCAGCTGGAGATCCACAAAGGGAGAAAATGAATCACGTATCATAAAGTAGTTTTTATTCCTGAGCTTTCAACCCCTACCAGGGGTCTTCATCAGAGGATAATGCTAAGACTTACAACAATCAAAGGCAATATATAGCACTAACTTACGGGGAGGTGGGGAGGGGTGGCTATGTCCGTGTGTTCGGGGGTTGGGGGGGGGGGTTATTGGGTGTAAAGTCTTGTTTATTAAGAATAAGTTCTTCTTAAGTTTGCATATGCTGGATTTATGTCCAAGTGTCTGTTGATGGCGTTCTCATTTGATAACCAGGATTCAGCCAGTTCTCTGGCACTTTTATTATTGGCTTTATTTGTTAGGTAGATTGCCCAGAGGGGACTGGGCGGTCTCTTGGTCTGGAATCCCTACAGATTTTATTTTTTCTCCAGCCGTCTGGAGTTTTTTTTGTTTTTTCTGTCCCCCTGGCCATTGGACCTTACTCTTATTCAATGTTAATTAATGTTGATTTATTTTGTTTTCTTATTGTGTCTTTTATTTTTCTATTCCTTATTATGTAAAGCACTTTGAGCTACTGTTTGTATGAAAATGTGCTATATAAATAAATGTTGTTGTTGTTGTTAAATTTTACTTGTACATCGTCCCGATTAAATGTATGTCCTGTTAATTTAGTATGCGTATAGATCAATGATAGTGAGTCCTTTCTTCTGACGGCGTTGCGGTGTTCCTGTATACGTGTTGTGATTCTTTTTGAAGTTTGTCCAATGTATACAGCTGAGCATGAACTGCATGGAATGCTGTACACTGCGTTTCATGTTTCTGCTGTCGATTTGTTGTTTTTAGCATTAAAGAGGACCGTGCGCAGATTGTTCGTGGGTTTGTGTGCTATTCTGACACCTGACTTGGCCAGGATGCGTGCTGCACCTTCAGACGCATTGTGGTGATAAGGGAGTGAGTGCCAGGTGGTATATATATATATATATGTATATATATATATATATATATATATATATCAAAAGGAGGATTAAAGGAGCCGTGGATGATGTCACAATCAGGGGACACAAATGAAATCATCACAGTGAGACCGGAAGTGAGTTAATTCAGGGCAATCAGAACAGAGGTCCTCTGTAGTGAGTGGAATAGACATGCATACATGGGAATTATGTCAGGTCGGGCCGTTTTTAGTCTTCCATCCATGCATTAATACTTCATTCCAGTCCCCTACCTTCCATTCTTTCACATCCTGTCTAGCCCTTTGGCTGTCCCCTATTTGTACATATGTGACAATAGAGAGAGAGAGATATGACTCACTGTTACAAAATTATGTAATGAACAGAATGGTAATAACAAATAAATAACTTTAATGAAGTGACTAGAAAATTAAAAAATGCTACAACTTTCAAACCAACAAATCAAGTCTATGAAGTCAGAAAGCATTTGATAAGGTGCCACATGAGACGTTGGGCATCATCCTAAAAGAAGTGGGAGTTCAGGGTGCTGTTTGTAGATGGGTGCAGAATTGGCACAGACACAGGAAGCAGAGGGTGATGGTGTGAGGAACGTCTTCAGAACTGGCCGATGTTAAGAGTGGTGTTCCACAGGGGTCAGTGCTAGAGCCGCTGCTATTTTTAATATATATAAATGATTTAGATAGGAATATAAGTAACAAGCTGGTAAAGTTTGCAGAAGATACCAAAATAGGTGGATTAGCAGATAATTTGGAATCCGTTATATCATTACAGAAGGACTTGGATATCATTCAGGCTTTGGTAGATTTGTGGCAGATGAAATTTAATGTCAGTAAATGTGTGGAGTACAAGTCTAAGGAGGTAATGCTTAAGCTTTATAATGCACTGGTGAGGCCTCATCTTGTGTACTGTGTGCAGTTTTGGTCTCCAGGCTACAAAAAGGACATAGCAGCGCTAGAAAAGGTCCAGAGAAGAGCGACGAGGCTGATTCCAGGGCTACAGGGGTTGAATTATGAGGAAAGATTAAAAGAGCTGAGCCTATACAGTTTAAGTAAAAGAAGATTAAGAGGTGACATGATTGAAGTGTTTAAAATTATGTAGGGAATTAGTACAGTGGATCAAGACTGTTATTTTAAAACGAGTTTATCAAGAACACGGGGACACGGTTGGAAACTTGTTAAGGGTAAATTTCGCACAAACATTAGGAAGTTTCTCTTTACACAAAGAACAATAGACACTTGCAATAACTTACCAAGTAGTGTGGTAGACAGTAAGACGTTAGGGACTTTCAAAACTCGACTTGATGTTTTTTTGAAAAAATAAGTGAATAGGACTTGGCGAGCTTTGTTGGGCTGAATGGCCTGTTCTCGTCGAGATTGTTCTAATGTTCTAATAAATGCTGCCGAATGTTATGTTATACACACATATTTCTTACTTTTTCATTCTGTCGACATACTGTATGTCAGTGGTTCTCAAACTGAGGGGCAGGCCCCCTGCCCCCCTTAGGGGGGCGCGAAGTAACTAAAAGGGGGGCACGAAGATGTGAAAAAAAGAAAACAAGAATCAAAAATATGAAAAATACATCTATTGAAACCAAAACAAATTAACTTAAACCACATTCTATTACTAGAAAAATAAATATAGAGTTAGATAAATGTCGATAAAAGTTAAGTAGGTATAATAAAATATGCATTTATGATATATCATTAATTAAAAAAGAACAAATTGGTATTAGTGGGCTCCTTTCAAAAAAACGTTAGGGGAGTGCGATTAAAACTGTTATGAAAACTCGGGTCACAAATACTTAAAAGGTTGAGAAACACTGCTGTATGTAAAACATGAGACATCAGACACACGAGCCTCTATTGTGTTTGCAAGGTCCAAAACACGTGCACCATCTGTTTCCTTGTGGCTGCATTGCATGCATGGTACTTGCAGATTAGCAGTCATTGGTTGTCAGCTCTCACATACACAGAGCCCACCACTATGACTTATTTTGTAAGGGTGAGTCACAGACTGGTCAGAATGTGCTGCTGGGGATGTCAAACTATATGACTGCTGCTCCCAGGAGTGCATCACTACTGCTATTTTATCACCAAGGTTATCAAAATGAAGTCAACAGCTTAGAATTACTGGAAATTCCTGTAGTGTGACAGGGTCTTGACCCAACTCCAATAATAGTAGTATCGAACAACTCCTGATCAATAAGTAGAAAATGGAGGATAGTACAGTATAATCTTTTTAAATTCATCATTAAAGTAATATATTCTATGATTGCTAATATTGTGCTTCCATATATTGAAAAAATGTTCTTATTATTTTCAGTTTAATTTGTCTCCTTTTTAATAGTAGAGCATCCTTTAGTGCTTAATTACCATAAGAATCCCAAAGTTGTGACCACATGTAATGAATTTAACAGTTCAGAGGAGCCAGTGACAGTAGAGGACCTTCCAAGTATGATTGTTTTACAAAAGTGGTTCCCAACCTGTGGGGACCGCACTCCCAGGTTGTGCAAAATGACATTTCAGGAGATGCGACAAAGAGGAAGGCTGCATTGTGATTCACCAAAATTGAGTAAGGTGTGTTGTCCGACTTTACCATGGTGCAAACGGTGCCTTGAAGTGTGTCATCATTAATAGGTAATTTATTAGTTAGTGCTCCTGTTCCATGATATGAAAAGAATTATGTGTTGTATGTGAAATTGGCACTTGTAAATGAACTGCAGAAATGCATGCTCTCTCAGGTTCCTGGCTTTCATAAAGGCAAATAACTCTTTTTAAGAGAATGGAATTTGGACCTTGCAATAATCCACAGAGAAGGGTGCGGTCTTGTACTGATATCTGTGTAAGCCCTGATCATGAAACATCACTGATATCGAGGTTTGATTGACATTTTTGCCAGTGGGGGACAAGGGGGACTAAATTGGATGTGACACCTGCTGCTTACACTCAACCCATCTCTTCTGCTGGCGGTCCTGGCAATAGCGCAGCAATTTTAACTGTGCAGCACATCTGTTTTTGAACCGCTGTGCAGGTCTTATTCAGGGTTTGTCACAGGACAGCACATGCAGTACATCCAGTGGTAGATTATAATCCAATCGTGTGTGAGAGGTGGAGAAACAAAACTGATCGCAATCCTCTCGGTGTCTTTTTGGCACCTTGTTTAAGAACCTGCCTGATTAATCTTCTTCCCAGAAATCTCTACACCCTTTCAATCTGCCCAATAGTGTTGGCGGTCCTGACTGCAGCACAACAATTTTAACTGTGTGGTGTTATCAGGAAACAAAGCTCGTTTCATTGCCTAGCAGTGTGGAGGCACTCGTCACTTCACGAAGGTCTCCATTTCCCCAAACCTCTTGATGGGGCTTGATGCTTCATGGGATACCACAAGAGCGGCATTTTGGGGAAGGTAAGTGGGGTGACCGCCCCAGACCCCGCACCTAAGGGGGCCCCGCTTTTGAGGTTCATGTGTCCCGTTCAAGCAGATTTCACAATTTATATTCTCCAGTATATAATATATATATATATTTGAGATGCTTCTAAGATGAATCCTTTAAAAATCCCTCTTCAAGGTCAAATTCCATACATGTATATCTTTGAACACATTTCATAATCCACCTTCATCCCACGTAAAAGGTCGCCAGTATAATCGCGTCCTAAAATAGGTATAGCCCATTAGTCGCTGGGCTGGCTTCTCCTATCTATAGAAGAAGACATTGCAGATCCAGATTAGACTACGAAGATGTCATCAACGACTTTTCCAATTGGAAGGCAAGAAAAGTGGATTTTCGTCTCTGAACCTGGAAACCGGTAAGAGATTTCATGATGATACCTCTATGTTAATTTCACACTTCCTGCCGAAACACTGAAACTCACATTTTATTTGTGGGCCATAAACATAATGCACAAAAACATGTATCGCTAATCATAACTGGCTGACATGACATCAACGTGAGTTTTGACTGTGACATCCTGCACATCGAGACTCAGAGAATACTTGCAATTTCTGTACACTTCTAGAAAAGGCCCTGCTAATTTCCACATAACACTGCATTGCATTTCGTACTATCATAGTATTGTCTTGAATTATGAATTGCATTTTTTTAATAGATTATACTGTATTGTTATATTTTGATAAAGTCCGCATGTTATCTGTCATAAATTTATCTGAATGCTGTAATGAGAATGTATATATGTGTGTATGTTCACATTAATTGTATTAAGTTCGTGCACAAGTTTATACAGTCCACACATACCAGTAACAGCGTTTGACGTAACCGGCCCTACATGGGGTTGGTCAGCCCTAGGCCCCGCACACCCCTAAGGCCGATACCACAACCCCTGGATTGCCAATCGAGTGTTCATGCTTCACGGGGGACACATTTACAAGATTATTGATATTTATAAAAGCAGATTCCTCAATCACTTATTTAAAATTAACCCAAACCAACTTACTAATGGGTGAGGATTTACAGTAGGCTCAAAGCTGTCTATAATCACTGTTTTTATGTGCCATACCTGAACAAGAACATTAAAGGGGATACAATAAATCCTCATTCCTAGTGCAGGCTTTGTGTTTGATGGTTATTATGGGTACCTTCCTTTCCTGCCTTGCAAATCCTACTCTGTTGTGCAGGGCAGCACACACCTATCGTATTATAAAACATTATGATGCTGAACAGATGCTCAGTTAGTGAACTCCTGAGCCCAGCACCATGCGGCTCTCTTGCACAATCTACATCTCCACCTCCATTACAGTAAAATAAATGGATGCCTTAGAGGTAAGTGACCAAGTGACCTTATGAGCCTCCACAGCTGATAAAAAGGAAATGTTAAAGAATTTCTTTCCCCTAGTGCAAGTCCCCTAAAAAAATATATTTAAATCCAGACTCTCAGATGTATTTGAATATAAGGCAGAAGACACACAACAGTTTAAAACAAGCCTTTGAGCAAACAAGCAAGAATATTGAAACAGTAATTCCCAAAGCTGCTGTGTCGGAGGTCATATTCTTATATGAAAAGATAAGACAACCAAACTTCTAAAGTCAAACCTGAATTTGTGATCAAAAGTCCTGAAATCAGCTAAAAGTCTGGAAACAGCACAATTAGTACAATACTGGCCTCTTGTGGCCAGTGAGTGCAATAGAATCCAATGTTTTTTTTTTTATTCAAGCTGTAGGATGATTTAAGTAGGCAACTGATCAATTTCAATTTAAATAGATAAGGAATAAAGAAGAGCAAATCATAGCATTTCATAAAATAGGCAAACATATATATTCCTGTCAAAAAGACACAAGTGACAGGTTAAGCCAGCGATGCATTACACGCCTTCCAGTCACAGGGGGTGACAACTACATTTGGTGATTTCATCACCTGAGGATGTTGTCGTGCACGATTATATATTACAGTGCTCAACAAATATACAACACCTTGATGACTTTCCAGCACAGTTCAATGCCTCCAAAGTATCACAAGCTCCTCCCTTTTTCTAACAGGCAATAGCATGCTGCCTGAGCAAGCCGAGTACGTTCCAGACATAGCAAGTTTTTTGGATTCATATTTCATTCACATGTGGTATGCAAAACATGAGACATCAGACAGACGAGCTTCATGTTCCTTATTCCTTGTTGCTGCATTATATGCATTATGTTTGTGCTGAGTGGTTGTCAGCAATTGTGCGTACAGAGCCAGCATCTGTGATTTAAGAGAAAATTAAACCTGTTTGGAGTTACTGGGTGTGTCAGGCCACACGATTGATGGTCACTGCACTGTGTTGGGACTGCCTCTGACTCAGTAAGATTATGTGAATGAAGTCCGTGACTGAAAATTGTTTCCAACATGGTGTAATGTGACAAGGTCTTTACTTGGACTAGGAGGGAATGCATGGAGGGTCGCGGTTTAGTTAGGTCTGTAAATGAAACATGTGCTTAGTTGAATTTTTTTCTACAAACATTTGTAAAGAATTGTCTTCCCTTTTTGTATAATGAGTCCACAACTCAGAAAAGGTGGCCATGTTAGTAAATAAATAAATAATGGGCCTGCTCGAGCTCTGTGGGTGTGCATGCTCACACAACTGCAGGGGGGTTGACGGAGTCGGTGTCCTGGGGTGAGCGATTGAGATGCGACACCCTCAGAGGCATACAAGGATGAGCTGGCACAAGAGAAAGAGAGAATCAGAATAGAGAACAAAAGGAGAAACGAAAGAAAAAAAGAAAGGAGGTTAAAGGAGGGAGAGGGAAGGCAGGAGGTGGAGAGGGCCGGTGCAGAAGGCAGATAGCTGAGAGGAAGTCCTTCGAGGGAGTTTGTGGCCGACTCTGAGGGGCTGTAGGAGGTCAATCCAGCTGAGCGTCCTAGAAGTTGGCCTGTCTAACGTGCAGCTCGGATGTAGCGACGTCATGTAAGGCTGGGGGAGAGGCAGCCAGGGAATTGGAAGGCTCAGTGAGTCATCCTGCGGAGGAGCCATGAACCGCAGGGACACAAGCCTGGCAGCAGGAGTTGGAGGCTTGGAGATGGTGCCCTGCTGGGAGCCAAAGGTGGCTACAGGAGTCCCAGCCTAGGAACAGCGTGGAATTTTGGGTGAACTGCCACTTTGGCGCCTCCTTGGCTGCAAAGACCCACATAGGGTTAAGCCAATGAGATGTCAGCTTTTAAAGACATGCACCAGGGCTCATGTTTTTATGGACAGCTCCCTGCACTGTGTTGTTAACCTCTGTCACAGACGCGTGCATGGGAGGCAGTCAATGGGCTTAACTAAGGGTGATATGCCGGCTCAGGGGATGACCAAGTGCACTAATGTCTTTTCTCTCTCCTCTGCAGATCACCAGAAGGAAAGACCAGCTAAACCTCAACCAGGTTCCATTTCCAGACCACACCCTCCTACTGACTTCACTTCTGTCTGTTCCCCATGGGACCCCCTCTTCCTTCCCACAGCCTATAAAGCCAGCCACTTGCCTTTATCAGTCAGTCCCGTTTTGGACTCAGTCTTTTGAGACTACTTGGCAGCATTGCAGTTTGCTTCACTACAGCATTTATAACATACGGAGCGGAACCCCAAACCTTTTTCTGTCTTTTGTGTTTCCTTTTACACTTCGTTTTAATGGATTGTTTTAACCTCCACCAGCACCTTTGCTTTTATTGGATTATGTATTTATTGAACATTTAGAGCACTGCACTTTTGAACACTGTTTTGACTTTTGTTGGTTTTTATAAAAGCCCTTTTATGCACCTACCCCTTGCTTTTTGTGCGAGTGTCCTCATCTGCTAGGCTCATCCCTCAGGTATGTCATCAGCGGTAACAGGTTCAACAGACTCCCTGGACCATCCCACCCTTCATTTTGAGTAAGATCACTGCTTTCTAAAACATTCTATTAAATCAGTCAGACGAGCAGAGCTAAATGAGTAAATGACTTCCCCATCTTCTCATCATAAGTGATGTGTTCAAAACAAGTGGTCTCACCAAAATCTAGTGAACTCACTCCTGCAATCTGTAGAATTATAGAACTCTGCTCAGATAAGCCTAAACACACCAACATTTATCCTGGCAGGTCCATCTAAATGAAGGCAAATAAATAAATGGTGAACTCCTCAAGGGTCCTACATGTCACAATTGTCGGAATGAAATCTGAAAAATTACAGAAGCCCTTAAGGTGCTTGGTTTGCCATCCCAAGAAAACACACCAAGTGTAAAAGGTTTTGTTTTCAATGTACTGCTCCCCTGAGGAAGACGGACTCTCTACTTTATGAAAAGAGGAGGATGGCAGAATTAGAGGCCTGCACAACTAATACTTTCCATCCTCTCCATGAAGCTCTGTCCTGGATGACGTTTAGTCATTGACTCATTCCACTATAGTGAGATAAAAGTCTCCAAAGGGAGCTTTTCTGGCCTTGTTTCAGGATGGTGCTCAAGGAGATTTCATGTACGCTTATTTACAAGGCGATTGTGATTTATACTCCGTAAACTGAATAGAAAATATGCATACACCAGGCATTTACAATTTTTTTTTTTTGCTCTATGCATTTTCCTGTTATTTTGGTGCACATATTTTCATGCTCAAATCCACACAAAGTTTTAGAAATGTCTGTGTCTGTGCACACTTAAGCACATAAGACAAACAAGGAGACTATTCAGTCCATCATCTTTTTGCTTCATTATCTAAATTGTCCAAATATCTCAACCATGAAGTCCACTTCTGAAGTTAAGATTCAGTCTCATTTAATATTTGTCTGCCCCTACAGTCGAGGATCAGTGGTACCCAAGCCTTTTCTATGCCCCGCACCCCATAGATGTTTGTTTGCATCTCCTACAAAAGTAATATCACATTCGAGGATACGGAAGTTAAAATTTCTAATTTTTGAAATACAAACTGATCATTCAGTACTGAGAGTGAAAAAAATAAGCTTTTAACTCAATGCATTAAATTTGAATACAAAATTGAACCAATTTACCATTTTAAATCTGAATAAACTTGTAAAGGTGTCCCCAGTGAAGGTTTGACACTTGATCTGGGATTGGGGTATCCTGCAAAGCATCAAGAGCTGTGAAGAAATAACACACGATCAGCACTTGAGGGACTGGAGACCACCCTGAAGCAAAGGGGGCTAAGATCAAAGCTAACCAATGAAATACAGTCAACAAACTTTGACCCCTCCACCGATAACATCTGCACTGCAGTTCACAAACAGATGTGCTACACAGTTAAAGTGGCTGCGCTACTGCCAGGACCACCACCAGGTGAGATGGGCCAAGCGTAAGCAGCAGGTGTTGCATCCAATTCAGTCCCCCCTGAACAGAAATCAATATTAGACTTTGGACCTTGCAGTGATCAGTAGAGGAGCACAAAGTCCATTCTCTTAAAAAAATATTAGCCTTGGAATTCATTTCAAATTCTTTAAACTTTGAGCTTGATGCAAAAATGATGCGACTCGCCTTCCATAAGCCACAATTAAAAGCTGCTTTGTCTCTGCCTGTAAGCATTACTGATTGGCCTACAGGCACACACATTTAATGGCCACACAAAAATAAATAAATAAAAACACAGGAGATCAAATGTAAATTTATAAATCTATTAGAAATTTTATTGTTAAATAACCTCTATATAAATAACCATCTTCTTTGCATCAAAGAATACATATAACTAAGCTACTTTGATAAATATTACTACAAATGACGCTTGTATTAACAATTTAAATAAGTGTTCAAAGCAAAAAAACTTCAATAGTAGATCTATAACAACAAAAAAATTAAAACACACAAAGTGTAAGTTGTATTAAAGGATACCAGATTTTTGGTTTAGTTATCTGTGCTTAGAATAAATAAAAAAAAAAACGGGAAAAAAGGAGGGTGCACTTATAAGTAAATACATTACACATAAGAAATTCATTTTCTTTCCAAAGGAAAACATTCAGACAAGCACTGTTTAGTAAAAAAACAGGCACCAAAAATCGCCGTGAACACGTCCTGTCTAAATCTCTCAATGCATTTCCCACAATACTGCAATGCCATTCGCCAACAGCAGAGGGTACTAAAGTCTCATCAAAATATCACAATAAATACGTTGAGCACACCCGAGCTTAAGTAAAGCATCAACACATTTCTCTACAGACAGAATCATTTGTCTCAGATTTCTTCTCTCAAATAAACTTCAATAAATAACTTCAAGTATCATTAAGCCAAAATAAAAGTGTATATGGCCAAGAGGACATGCAGAAGAAAATAACTGCAGGCGTCCAGTCAAGGTAGCAACTGACTTGACGTCACCCGAGCTGCCATTCTAGTTCTTCGGTAACCCCAATAAAATGTACTTCCACCACTGAATTTTTTTCAAAAATCACTTGAAATAAAGAACCAATATAACTTATTCCATTGTGCAAAAGAAAAGCAAAAATATTGGCCATAAAACGGCAAGATGTCAAAAATACTCATTTGGTTTACAAGAGGTACTAACAGTCTAATCAATCTCTAAAACGCGTGACATTCCCAAGTGCACACTAGCCAATGGAGCGGGGTTAAAAATAAGCAAGAGCATCGTATGTTAGGATGGTGATCAGGCAAAGTGTACTGCAATAGTAAAACCCATTGGAAGAGCTCTGTTCAGGTTCACTGCGAAGCCAGGATTCTTACTCCAGTCAACATACCTGTGCAAAACAGGGTCACAAATGAATTCGGACATCACAATGACACAATAAAGAAGAAGAAATCAAAATTGATCCCAGTTATTGCTACTCGAAATAACATTTTGTGCATAATTCAGGTCTTTTCTTTGAAATAAATTGTTGGTTTTAAAAGAGAAATAAAACAAGTGCACCCGTTAAGAGGATGATTACACCCCCCCCCCCTTTTTGCTGGTTTAAAAACCAGTAGCAGCAGCGGTTTTATATTGGATTGTGCTTTTTAAATCTCCAAAACTGGAAGACTTATTCCCCAAGTCAAATACCTGTAAACCAAACAAAAAATAAACACTCCAGTGCTGCCAAAGTAGAACCAATGTTGTGGGGGGTGTAGACCAAAAACAAAAAACCACCAACCACCAGGGTGCTACGTACAATGCCAGGTAAGCCCTTTCAAAAATCCCTTTGCTGTTTCAGTCCTTCACTGAAGAGTGATCATTAGAGGGAAACCTAGTTGTAAATTGTCAATTTTTAATCTTCCTCTACCAGAGGCTCATTTATGTTCTGATCAGCGCTGCCCTGCTTCACGAATCCGACAGGCCACAGCTGTGATGAGCGCTGCACCTTTGCCACTTCCATCTTCAGACTGGAGAAAGGTGACACTGCAGTTGGGGGCCAAGTCCTGGACTGTCTGATGCAAAACAGTTGCAAAGCTGAGGGAACAGATGAGGGGGAGAAAAAAAAAAAATTAGTTTTTCGGATTTGAATAACCTCAGACAAGTTCATGCATATTTTTGAAAAAAACTGCTGCTTTAAGTAAGAGGCTCCTAAATTCTAAGTATGCTTATATGATTCAGGGAGAAGTATGCAGATATATATTCAGGGATGAATTCTAAAATTAACTCATGATTCATGATGTATTAGCTGCTTCCTTTATATGTAGTTATTGCAATATTATTATTAAGTTGCATTTATAGAGCGTCTTTCACAAACCCAATGTTGCTTTACATAAAAGAGTTAAAAAAAAAAAATTTCCACAGAAGACAAAAGTTTGTAGAAGAGGAAAGTTTTCAGCTGAGATTTAAAGGTGCAGAAGGAGGACCGATCTCGGAGAGATTGAGGAAGAGAGTTTCAGAGTTGAGGGGTTATAGCACTGAAGGACCTGCCTCCCTGGGTGGAGAGTCTGGTGCGTGGGACAGTAAGGAGATTACTGCTCGAGGACTCGAGAGAGCGATAAGGAGTGTATGGAGCTAGTAGTTGAGTGAGGTAGAGGGGGACAAGGTTATGTAGGGCTTTGAAGAGGAGAAGTAGAATCTTGAATTTAATCCTTGATGGAACCGGTAACCAGTGAAGTTGGACGAGAACAGGGGAGATGTGAGGACTCTTGCTGTGGAGTTCTGAATGTACTGTAGCTTCTGCATAGATTTTGCTGGGAGGCCGATGAAGAGCGAATTACAGTAATCAATACAAGACATTATGAAACAATGAACCAGAGTTTCAGCATCATTAAAGGGCAAAAATAGATGGAAGTGGGTAATGTTACAGAGATGATAGAATGAAGTTTTGGACAGAGATCTAGTGTGTAGCTCAAAGTTAAGAGATGAATCAAGCAAAGTACCAAGATTTCTGACAACAGGAATAAGTAGCTTAACTATAGAAAACAAATGGTTCAATAAAGTATTCATTCACGAGACATCAGTCTAAAACAGCAGTCTTAAACTCCGGTTCTGTAGAACCACAGTGGCTGCAGGTTTTCACTCTAACCCTTTTATTAATTAGTGACCTGGTTTCGCTGACCCCTTAATTGTTTTCTTTCCTTAATTAGCAGCCAAACAATAAGATACAAAAATGAGCCAAAACAGGACTAGCAATCTTTATCCATCATACAATATCTAAAAATAAAGAAAGATGAAGGTCTCAGGAATGTTGATCTGCTCAGGTCACCAAAATATTTTAACGGTGCTCTTAGAAAAGAGAAAAATCAATTTTGGAAATATATTCTATTGCACAATTAGAGCAGCAACAAGCCATGGAATTAAAGAACAGGTTTAATTAACAACAAGATTCAGCACCTAATTGAACAACTGGTTAGAGTTTGAGGCCCAGACTTAGTTGGTGCTCTGTTGGCTCACTCACGTCACATTTTAATTTCTATTTAGGTGCCATTTAAGGAAAGAAATGAAGCAATGCAGAGGAATGATCAGGGGAACAAATCTTTAATAAGTCAATTAAAATAAAAGGAAAAGGAGTTTAAACAGCAACAAAGTCTGGTCACCAATTAAGAATAGGGTTAGAATGAAAACCTGCTGCCACTGCGGCCCTCCAGGACTGGCGCTTGAGACCACTGGTCTAAAGTATACCCTCTTAATTGATTCTAAATATTTTATGAGCAACAGTGTCAGTGACACCATGCACTGAATAGGGTCTGCTCATTCAACATATACAACATGTACTCTTCAAGTGGTTTTCAAAAACCCAAAGTTGTGCAATATGTTGAAGATAAACTAACTAATACAAGCTTAGGAATATTACTAACAGATCCTTGCTTTACTTTTCTAATGAATTTATAAAGTAAATAAGCATTTCTATATATAGACATTAAACATACAGTAACAAAAAATTGCCAAACTAAGGCGGACCCTTCTTAAATAGAAGGCTTGGTCCCTTGACACTAGCAGTACATCTGTAACACTATGTGGTAGCAGTAATGCTCAAGGACAGAGTGGGCCCCCCCCCCCCCATTCTACAGGGGCATCATTGACAGCACTGTGGTCAGAAGCACTGTGATCTGGTTTGGGAAACCAGTGTAGGGCAGCAATCCTACAACTGATTGTACACACAGCAAAAAACAGAGACCACTGCGACCTCTTTACCTTCCAATAAAGTCATCATTGTCAAATATTGCACCTGCACAGCTGACAGGTGCACTGCCACCCTTCCTGTGGTTTCATAGTCCCACTTCCACCTGCTGGGAGGTACTGCAGCAACCAAACCAGTTCTGCCAGTTTTTGCAGCAGCTTCAACCTTTTGGCTGTCCGGACTCTGAACCCTGAGCTGCCCCTCAGATACACTCCTAGTAGTTTATTTATATACAGGATCTCTGTTACTACTGGTTTTCTTTATTATTTGTTTTATTATTAATAGTATATTATAGTTATTTACTTGTTTTGCACTTATGCATATGTTGCACAATGGTCCTGGGGAATGTTGTTTCATGCCACTGTATGAGACAATACTGTGTATGGCAAGTATGCCAATAAAGCCATTTGACTTGGCTTGAACTTGACAGGGAAGAGAGGCTCAAATGGTCTTCTTACCATCTATGCATTAAACAGATACCCAAACTAAACAACATTATAAAAATATTTTTTGCAAATTATGACAGTGTTATGCAAAAGTAAAGGAATTTCACAAAAACAAATTAAACAGTTTCCCTGACCTCTCTTAATTAGTCTACTTTAATTACAGGAACTTGTAACATATGTTTCAGTAGGTTCTTCGGCTGTTGTGCCAGTTCTACCACAGTCCAATATCTGCACTGCTCTTTCGGTCAGTAGGTGTCTACAAGCATTACTTTCAGACTCTTGTAATGCAGATATTAATTCTAGTCCTCAGCTCTCAAACAGCAATGATCAGCCTGTTTTTCCTTATATAACATGAAGTATCTATATGAGCCTTAAGAGGCTTGTCACCTACTGGGGGTGTAGTTTGTACAGGGTGCCATCCACTCCAACGGTGATCTTGAGAAAATCCAGGCCACGGTTTTCACGGATTCTATCCACAACAGCAGCAAGGCCAGCACCACACAGCTGAGCAGCCCGCCGGGCTACAGCAGTGCACACCTCCTTGACAATGATACTGTCATCACAAGTGCTGTCCAGACCCAAGTGTTGCAGGATTGAGCGCACCTGACGCAAGGCGAGACGATCACTGTGTAACAGTAAGAGAAAGCTGATTAAAAACATTGAATAGACCCAAAGAAAGTAACCCTTACATTGAACAGCTTACATAATTTCATTCAGAAGCATTTTGAGATTATCTGTGTTGGATAAGAAATATAATGAAAACTATACTTATCTGCAATTTTCAAAAATACCACTAGTGCTTAAATGCATCTTGGATATTTTCGCAAAAGGTGTTTGGAATTAAATTTAAAAATGAAAAAAATTGCTACTGAGTGCTCACAAAATGCAACTAAATGACCAGCTCTAATTTTTGGTAAAAATAAAAGCTGTTAAGTGCAAGAAGATTATCACATTGTTCAAAAATTACACAAGAAAATTTTGACTCTTGAAAGGACTATTCAGTTCATTAAGTTTGTTCAGCTAAGCTGTCCCAAAAATCTCATTCTGGGACTTCTTAAAGGTTGTATGCAAATCACATGACTTGGATGTTTGTTACAGATTCTGAACAACTCTTTTAGTAAAGATGAATTTAAGACGGAGGTCAGGAAGCACACTTCCCTTTAACTTCAGGTGCAAACACAAGCTATGAAAAATCATGTCATCCAGAAATGACACATTGTTTTATTGTTCAATGAGAGAGACATCAACATTACAGCATAATTTAGTTAAATTTAGACAGCATTATTTTGTATTAATTTTTTCACTGGGTTTTACCACTTAGCAGGGAGTTCACATGAAATTTCCAACCTGTCCTACGGCACCTGAACACAGCATTAACCAGTGATTTAATATGGTAGCATTCCAATTATAAAAAAGGTATTGAAAAAGCTTGTGCGTGTTTTTCAGTGGCAAGTAATTTTCATCTTTATACTGTATATATATATATATATATATATATATATATATATATATAAATAAAATTCTTTGAGTTTGAAACGGAAATTACATATGACCACAGAACATATTATAATGCACTCGCGTTTGAAACAGAAATTACGTATGACCACAACAGTCAGGTTACAAAGAGAAAGTGAGACAGAAGCAGAGCGAGAAAGAAGGCTCGCTGATCAGCATATACGACAATCACAATTGACGGCCTCACAAACACCCGAACAACATGCTGAACAGAACTGAATTCGACGGATGCAGTATTCACAGGCTACCACGTTACACAGGCGTCAGGGTCTGTATATGGAGGGATTCAATTATAAACACTGAAAAAGATTATTGCCTACATCCAAAACTTACAATAGGAGAAATGGACATCACGTACGAGTACTGCCAAGCACAGAGGGTTACATTTGAATGACATGGGAGGTGTTCAGACAGCAAGGTGAAATTAACACCTTTAAGCCATCCACCTGAACTACTGTTGTCTCTCATTTCTGGCGCAAATCCACTTTCAACTCATTTTCTACAGAACATTAGGAAATGCAATTTGTGTTTTCAGATGACATCAATTGGCACCACGGCTGCTACCGAGGAGTCTGGCTTTGTGCCGACATTTAAAATGGCGGGGCAAATCTATCATAGAATTGGGTCATTAATGCCGTTGCCTCATGAGAGCCACAAATTTTTCCCTTCCACTCAGTGAGCGAAGCCACTGGGTAATCTGCTAGTAATAATTAAAATTTGTCATTTAATATACAAAATGCAAAATACAGATTATCAAGAAAAGAAAAGGAGTCTGGGAATTCAAATACAATGACAAAAACGGACCAAAGCAAGTCATACATTACAGAAACCACCAACTACATTTCATAGAGATTCAATGAATAAATGAAAAATAGCTTAAGTGTAATTGAAATGTTTCACAGAAATCATGCAAGTTTCTATAGAAAGGGTATGAAGAGAATGAAGGAGATATGCACCTATCTTAAATCTAGTTCCCCAAACATACCTCTCAATCTGCGACAGGAATTTGGTCTCAAAGATGCTTCTAGTTTTCAGCCTTTCAGAGATGCGTCCCCTAAAGAGCAGGCCTCTTTTGGTAAAATCAATAAGAATGTTACGGACAATTTCTCCAAGGTACATTCCACTGATCATCTTCTCATACCTGTCAGACGCAAGTAGTTGTCAGATTAATAGCAGATACAATGCAAGGAGTCTCAAGATACTGCTACTTAAAAGTATGGAAAGTTTGCAGTTTATCTTCCCTTGGTCCAATGTGAAACCCATCTAAAATAAGAACTTATATTAATTAATATTTTGTTGGTTGCTACAAAAGAAAAAACCCACCAAGTTAATTCTAGTCACATAAAAGTACCTTAGCTGCAAGGTGTTCGAAGGCTTTAACAATTTTTATTGCAACATCAGTAAATTGGTTTACAATGTTAAAGTATACCCACAGTGCTGCACAGTTGGCAGATAAGTATGTTTCAGCCTTAAAATAAATCTAAATTATTCCTGCATTTGTCTGCCCCTTGCCAAACTAAAATTAACCACATTCTATAGTTTGTAAACAGTTATGAGAAGCCCACTAAGGCTGCTAAAGCTAGTAAAAATAGTTGCAGGAAGAATGCAAGAATAGAATTATTGGCTAGATTAAACAATCTACTGCAAACAACCCAACTGTCACAGATGTATATAATTTAAGTCATACATGACTGGGACAGGAGTATTCTCTACTTCTGTGATGTGTCAGAAAGTCAGAAAAAGCAATTTTGTGGCCTATGAAGAGGAATTTTACTTTATCTTAGAAGGAAAAGTCTATCAATAAGATCCACATGTTACATGACTTTTACAGAAATTTTCAGTGGCAGACTTTATTTACATAATCCTAGCGAGTCTGTTGCAGTGAACTCCCAGGATAGGATGTCGTGTAGTTTAGCATACCCAATGACTCGGTACACTCAGTTTGTGAATTGCTCTGACAAAAATCCGTTTTTCGGGGTGAATTTCTGTGTATGCGATGGCTGATGACCAACAGAACATTGTACATTGGGTTAGGGGGTGGGACTTGCCATATTTGTAATGCCTTGACTGAGACACTGGATACTTTGGGCAACATGTTACTGGCTATGAAAATGGGGCAAGCTTGCAATACTTTGGAAATCTAAAATTGTGATGGGAAATGTTTATGCAATTCTCTAATTTGACATACACTGCAATTTCTAGTTGTGTCATATGACATGTGCAGGTGATGAGATCACCAGTTACAGTTGTCAAGTTTAACAACCCTTCCAACTTGATGCTGCATAATGAGATATTGGCTTAAATATACCTATTCAGTATTCTTTACTATAATATCATGTTCTAATCTTGGGTAGGCACCATTAAGTGCTTAACTGACATTTCTGTCCAACTAGAGTAGCAAAATTCTGGTGCAGTAAACTCTGAGATGTAACACACTGAAACCAACCCATATATACTGTACTTGGCAATCCCAGTAAAAGGTTCTACAAAGGATTTTTTTCCAATTAAGGCATGCCTTCAGCTCTGGCAGAACAGGTTTTATTAGATTGACAAATAAAATTAATTGTGCACATCACTCACTGTACACGCTAGACATCTGCTGTAACATTACCTCTGTTTTCCAGGGTTGAGGGATAGTTCATCAACAGACTTATCAAAGGGGGTTCTGAAGTCATCCAAGCAGCCATTATCTCCAAAGGCTCCCCACTCCATATTAATGCACATGCGTCCTTCTTCCCCAGATACTAGATCCACATTTCTCATCTCTTCCATGTAGCATGCATTACTACCAGTCCCTAAATGACCAAAAAAAAAAAAAAAAGTCACTCTCTGTACAGCAGATGGCATTACATCACCACTGGCCAAGCAACAGTACCCACCTACAATCAAGCCAACTTCACAATAAGGATCTTCATAGCCACAAGTCATCATTGTACCAACTGTATCATTTACAACTGCTACCACATCCAAATCAAATTCCTTTGAAAGACAATAAGAAGAATTTTTTTCAGCCTAAAAATATTAAAATCTTTTGCAAGAGTTAACTACAAATTGAATCTTCAAGAAATTGTTCAGGGCACAGGTAAAAAGTAATTTACGCCTCCAAACAGCAGTCTTCCATTGTATACATGGGGCCTGAATGGTTTAGCATTCAAACTGGAAACAGAGCCCTATATGTGCTGCGCTACAATCATAATTCTTCTGAGCAGGATGACTCCCCAGTGACAATAAAATAGATCGAGGAGGAGCATTCAGATACTGTCTTGGCTCAAACACAAAGTACACGCCTCATCTGAAGGACTAGAAACTGAACAGAACTCTAAATGCAAACAAGTGCACAGAAAGCTGTTGATTTGTTGGGACAGGAACTTGTGTCTGTTCTAAATTACGTTAAAATAGTCAAGTTATTTTTGAATTATTGACAATAAATATCTGACCTCCCTTCGGTGAATGGCCTCTTTTAGTAAAGTAACAACATCCTCTCCTTCACAGCCTGTTGCCTTGAACCCCTTTGTCCACTTCAAAAGGATACCCTGTGGAAAGAGAGAGTTTGTATGAGTGGTCATTTTTTTCCTAGAAGGATGTCCAGTATTCTATCAAAAAACAGTTACTTTTGATTTTCAAATTGTGCATGTCCATTTTCTTAAAATGTAAGTATATCAACGAATGTGCTTTTAACTTTTAGAAGTGCAGGCAAACACTCAAATACATATTCTAACAAATTCTAACAATTCTACCACAAATCAAGGTAATAACACCACTGTTTGTTCTACCTACACTAGGAATGGTGTATTGTATAAGGTGGTGGGCTTTCAACCACTAGCTGCCTGGTTCTCTCCCGAACACTGAACACATTGTGTTAACTTAAATCGCTTAAACAGCCAGCGTTGTAACTGTATAAGAGAAATAACTGTATGAATTAAAAGTGGCGTTGGATAAATAAATTAGTGAGAAAGAAAAAACATTAACTGAAATGTAAGTTATAATAAGAATGTGCTGTGCATTAAATCGATAGTATAACATTAATCCTTTGATAAGCTAAGAAAAAGATTCTTAAATTGTAACTGCCACATAGCCATTGAAGTGTTGTAGCCCTGACTGTGCAGAAGAATAAGGAAGTGCATGTTCTGCAAAGTGCGGTCTCTATAAAACTAGCCATAGCTGAATTGCATAGCTTAATTTGGATGGGGAACCTGGGACTTTGGGCATGCCGACTACCGTTGTGAAGGACAGCCGGGTCCCATGCCCGGCAGGGATGCCCCTGCTGCTTATGTTCCGGGGGAGCCACCGTGGGCAGTCCAATACCTCCCCCGGGACGCTTGGTGGCAGCCTCCCTGGCCGACAGCGATTCCCCAACCACCCGCAGGGCTCCATGGGAGATGGAGTCCTCCACAGCTTGGTTGGGGCCCGGGGTGGCCACTGGAGGGGGGGCTGTCTGCTTGCCACAGCCCGGCTGGACGAGTCTTCAGCCCCACCCGGAAGTGTAATTAGGACCAGGTGGTTAATCACCTGGAACGCTTCCGGGTGGGCTATAAAAGGGCCCAGCCACCACCACTCGAAGAGCCAGAGTTGGGAGGAAGGAGACGAAGCTTGAGGAGGAGTGGTGGTAAAGAAAGGAAGAGAACTGTTTTGTGCTTGTGTTTTGGGCTGTGTGGCACGGGGAAAGACATGTCCCACAGCCGAAGAAAAAAATAAAGTCTGTGTGTTTTTTATACGTGCCTCCGTGTCCATTTGTGTCGGGACAAGCGCCTATATAGCACCTTTGTTACACCGTGTACTTCTGTACATACTGATTTAATGTGTCATCTTAAGCTACTTGTAAACTCTGTGTGACCTCAGATTGAACTGACATACTTCCTCTTTTTGTTTAGTAAACAAACAAGTATAAACCCGAGTTAACTGCCATTTTTTAACTAGACTGCCTGTAACAAACAGAGCTGTCAGGGTCTGCTGCCTCCTCTCACCAAGAATAAAGAAATTACTTTTTATTTTAATTGGTGTTTTTGACTCCTGCATCCACATTGGTCATAAATATATATAGTAGGGGATAATGTAACCATCTATGTAGGATACTTAAAAAGTCTTCTATTTCACCTGCTTTAAAAGACTCAGAAAACACATTTAACTGAAGTTGACAATTAAAAGAAGACAATTTTGAAATATCTTCCAAAACAAGTTGAGCCTTAAAGTGACTTAAATAATTTAAATATTTTGGATAAAGATTACTCCTAAGTACTGGTTAGTTTTGTGAATGTCTTATATACAAAAACTCAAAATGCTGGCTAAAAATTTCTCACCTCATCCAGGTTGTTTTGGTGACAAGGGAAGGAGAAAGTAAAGCCCATGGGTAGTGACACACCTTTCATTCCCATGTATTCTAGGAAATCCGAGATACAGTGCACAATGTGATCAAAGAGCTGAAGAAAAAAAAAAAAAAAAAAAAAAGTGTTATGACCATCCACAATAAACAAGAGAGATTTTCCCTTGTACATTCAAACACTTTCACTCACCTCCTCACCAGTGCCCTGCATCACCTCAGCTGGGATCGAGTAGATCTTGTTATGCATCTCCACACCACGTCGCATCCCATTACGCACCCGTACCAGAAGCACTCTAAAATTTGTCCCACCCAGGTCCAGAGCAAGGAAATCCCCTTTTTCTAAAAGCAATGAAAAATATATAGTTTCCGTTTTAAACACAGTAAAACTATGGACTGAAAAAGAAGAAAAATAATTCTATACTCTCCCTTTATAAGATTATACATAATACATATCCTTACATAACCTAAACTTAGGTTTGGGCAAACTTTAGCAACATACGCGCTCAAGTCTATAACGGGACTGTCTACCATCAAATGACAACAGAACGTCCATTTAAACTTTAAAATGTATGCAAAAAAAAACAAAACACACTGGAGCTAAATAAATGTTGCCATGAGGTACATATAGACCTCAAACATTTTTCACATTTTGTTTCAGATTCTAAACTTACAAAAATTTTGTAAGTTAAGAATTTTCCAGCCGATTTACAGAACACTGTCCAAGCCAAATTTAAAAAAAAAAAACAGGAATCCTTTTAACAATTTGCTTAAAAGTAAAAAAATCTAAATTGCAAGATTTAAAAAGTTTATATCTTTTTAAAAATAAAAAGTGGATTCAGAACACTAATGTAGTAGAGAGTAGGACTATAGAGACATTGAAAACTCAACTTATTCTGGAGAAATTAGATGGACAAGATTGGCAAAATTTGCTGACCAAACCCATTTTTTTTTTTAAACAATTTTTCTCAAGCACATACAGTATACATGTAAAATGCCTCTATGAAATATGCAACACCATTATTTCAGTTTCTTCAGTTTTTGCTAATATTCTTCAGGCTACCAGAGACCTGATATTTTGAAGGCTCTGCAGAATTTAATTCTATTCATGAATATACCACAAAGTGTATGCCTACCTGTGCCATCAGGTGTGGACCGTACATAAGTTGGCAACATCTTAACTGTGGCACTGCTATGGGTTTCTTTCTTCAAACCACATTCCATCTCTACTTGCATTCGCCGCTTGATCTCCAATAGCTGCTCCTTATTCAAGCGAAACATGTCCAATGTGGTCTGCCGTTCTGCCTGCTGGCTAGCCAGCCGATATGCCACTGCGGTCACCATAGCAGCACCTTTGCCACTGCCATCCTCAGAGCGCAAGAAGCGCACATCACAGTCAGGGACCAGGCGGCGCACCATCTTGTGCAAGCGTCGTGCAAACCTACCAAAAGGGAGTGAAATGTGCTTGAATGAATAAAAACATTTCACAAATTGGCTGAGCTCCTACTGGTTTAGATATACATTTTTTTTCCTGCTCAGAGAACACTGCAGCCAAACATTTAAAGGAGCCCACACCTCAAAATCACCCCAACAACCACTTACTGAGGATGCTTCTTGTACACCGAACCATCCACCCCAACTGTAGTTCGCAAACGATCCACAGCCTTGTTTTCTTTGATTTGGCGCAGCACACCAGCCAGTGTTGCAGCACACAGTTTGGCAGCACGCTCTGAAACGATCTGGCAGATCCTTTGTGTTGCTAGACAATCCTCATGTGAGGGATCCAGGCCAAGTTTTGAAAGGACCTCATTAGCTTTCTCTAGGCCCTCCTTATCTCTGAAAGCAAAGTTTAATGGAGAAGAAATTAAAATGAAAAAAAAAAAGCCACTTTCACATTTTCTGATTTTAGGAGTTGCAGAGAAGTATTTAAGAGTGGTACAGGATAAATATGAAGAAAGTGAGACAGTGGCAGTAGGAGTGAGATGCATTCAAGGTAGAGGTGGTATTACATCAAGGATTAGCTCCGAGCCCTTAATTGTAATGGTGATGGACAGGTTGACAGACGAGATTAGACAGGAATCCCCATGGACTAGGATGTTTGCATTGTAATCTGTAGCAAGAGTAGGGAGCAGGTTGAGGAGACCCTTGAGAGGTGGAGATATGCTCTAGAGAGGAGAAGAATGAAGGTCAGTACGAACAAGACAGAATACATGTGTGCGAATAAGAGAGAGGTCAGAGGAATAGTGAGAATGTAGGGAGTAGAGTTGGCAAAGATGGTGGAGTTTAAAATACCTGGGATAAACAGTACAGAGTAATTGGGAGTGTGGAAGAGAGGTGAAGATGTGCAGGCATTGTAGAGAAGAGTGTCAGGAGTGATTTGTGACAGACGGGTATCAGCAAGAGTGAAAGAGAAGGTCTACAAGACGGTAGAGAGACCAGCTATGTTATAATGGTTGGAGATGGAGGCATTAACAAAAAAATAAATAAATAAAAAAAATAGGAGAGAGAGAGAGCTGGAGGTGGCAGTGTTAAGGATGCTAAGATTTGCACTGGGTGTGACAAGGATGGACAGGATATTAGAAATGAGTACATTAGAGGGTCAGCTCAGGTTGGAAGGTTGGGAGACAGTCAGAGAGGCGAGATTGTGTTGGTTTGGACTTGTGCCGAGGAGAGATGCTGGGTATATTGTGAGAAGGAAGGATGTTAAGGATGGAGCTGCCAGGTAAGAGGAAGGCCTAAGGTGGTTTATGGATGTGGTGACAGAGGACTTGAAGGTGGTGGGTGTAAACTGAGAAAGCTGCAGAGGACAGGAAGATATGGAAAAAGATGACGATCTGCTATGTTGACCCCTAACGGGAGCAGCCAAAAATTTAAAATTTTATGCCGATTTTGTTATAAAATGGCCTATGTTCTCAGATTGTAATACCTTGATTGAAAAATCCTCTATCTATATACAGTATGTGCAATATGTGAAGGCAATTTCTTTGCCTTGGGTCTATCAGAGAAAAAGTTTAGCCAAGTCAAAGAATATCCAGCTATGGGTTAAAAACAACGTGTGAAAGTGTTTGGTACCATTTGAATGAATAATGCAATTGCCGAAAGTGTATATAAAATTAAAAATGCATATACTTATAGGTTTATTTGAATTGTAAGATCTCAAAATTTAAGCGGAAAACAATGTATATACGATAACTGGTTACAATGAAAAGGTCTTCAGATTTGGTATGTCTACAACACCTTCATTTGAAGTACCGGCCATACTTTGAATGTAGGGATGTTCTTTTGATAATTTTAAAGTAAAAAAGGAGACACTCTCTATATGGGGAAAAAAAGGATGCTGCAAGTTTTGGTATGTGGGAGTCAGATCGAGTACTTATGCTGTGATGCTTTTGGGAAGTGTTCTTGTAAGAACTTGTGCACAGCATGTAAAAGGAGGATTAATGTTTGTGTGTCACCTAACTAAACAGGACCCAAAAGTGGAAGATGCTTCACACATACAGTTTATACACACAAAGTGTATATGTATGATTTTTTTAAGCTGTCTAAACATTCATTTTTGGGTAAACTGACAGAAGCTTTTACAAGGTGTTAGATTACGAAGAATTAATAAAGAGGTGTTTCTTGGTGGCGCATAGAGATACACATCTCTATAAATGTGTACACACACACACACACACACACACACTCCATAATGTATTTGTACCCTCACCCCAAGCTATGATAGGTAGCCCTGCTTGTGCATATCTGGTACTCAAATCCACACTGTCAACTCTCTGTCCATCAAAAACTTTGCACAGATTCCCCATTTGTACAGGGGAACACCATAGGCTAACCTTTGGTTTCCTAAGATTTGTAAACAATACATTGGTTTTACAATGTGATGAGTGTAACAAACTTTTCTCTTATTCAAGGAGATGCTGTGAACATTTGTCCCAAATAAACTGAAATTACTTTGATTATCCTATATTAAAAAAAAAAAAAAAAAAAAAAAAGAGAAGAGGTAAAGCTAGAAGCAGCAGCACAGCATTAAAACGCAAACAGAGTTACATACAGTATATGATTAACTAAAGGAATT
>JANRMT010062796.1:71588781-71606237 GCA_026402145.1 Polypterus bichir lapradei
TAAACAAACTAACTAACTTACTTCTCAATGGCAGAGACAAATCTGGTCTCAAAGTGTCCTGTGGTCAATAGATTGGGGGTGATCTTGCCACCAAACAGCAGATCTTCTTTGGCCATTTTAACCATAATAAGTCGCACCAGCTCTCCCATGTACATTCCACTGATCATCTTCTCAAAACTAAGGTAGAAAGCAATGCAAAGATTGACCTCAATTTAATGTAGATTTGGGCTATGCGCAAAAACAGATTTTTTTAAATCCTTAACTACAAAAGTGAAAAGTAAGCAAATAGACCAAGCTTGAATATTACATTAAGACAAACTTAGCTTATATTTTAGAAAACACGCCCTACAGACTGGAGCTCCTGTTAATATCTTTTAAGAGGGCCCACAAGCTTATGTTAATCCCTTCTTCAGAAAATGACTGTAAAAGGAGGTTACTCACAGCTGCTTGCCAGGGTTGAGGGAGCCCATGTCTATTTCACGGTCAAACTCTGTTCGTACATCATCCAGAACACCATCATCTCCAAACGCACCCCACTCCATGTTGATACACATCCGTCCCTCATCACCTTCCACAAGATCTATATGGCGCATCTCTTCCATGTAGCATGCATTAGTACCAGTGCCTGTGAGTAGAGACTGTTCTATTAAATAGCTCATTTCTATACATAAGCAAATCAGAAAAGACATGTCAAGAACACATTCATGTTAAATGCTTATTGGCTAAAATCTAGCATGCAAAAGAGTTTTCTAGCCAAAGCAGAAGTGAAGAGCTGTCAACATTCATCTTGAACATTAGTCAAAACAATAAAGTAGCACTGCAATAATTAAAATCAGAAATAAGAACTCAAAAGGTTCTTACTAGGCATGCTGAAAAGTGCCTCACAACACTGTAAACAAACTCAAGTGCTATGCAAAATTAAAGAAACTAAAAAACAGTCAGCTCACCAATAATCAGCCCTACTTCACAGTTATGGTCATCATAGCCACAGGTCATCATGGTTCCTACAGTGTCATTAACAACTGCAACAACATCAATATCGAAATCCTGGAACACACAGAGACCTCAGAGATTAAGTGAGACATCTAAGATGATGACAAACCTTTTGAGTTCTCCCAAAAAAAAAAAAAAAAAAAAAAAAAAAACCACCTCACCCCTCGCTTCCTAATAGCTTTTCGCAGCAGTCCAACAACATCTCGACCCTCAACACCACTAGCTTTGAAACCTTTTGTCCAGGTTAGAAGGATGCTCTACAAAAAACAAAATCAAAGACAAACAGCACATGAGAGTTTCAGCTCTGAAGTTGTAGTTCATGTTCAGCCATGTACATGTTTCTGGTCAAATTTCTCCACAAAATAAAGAATTTACAAACTCTCAAGGACTATTTCATAAGGCAACAACTTGAAATCAGCATTTTTGTTGATATCTGCTTATTTTAATATACTTTTCTTAAATACAACAGGGAAACTAGGTCTACAATGAAGCAAAAAACAAAAAGACCTTTCTTCCCTATCAGAGGGCTAGAACAATGCTTTCTTTTTGGATAATATCCAAGATGAAAGCCTCTAATTTTTAGCTATTTTCATCATCAAACAATATATGCTAATCATTTTTGTCATATATAAAATAAACAGCTGGTGGAGAATAAATAGTACAACCTACATTATTAACAGAAATAGTTACTTAAAGGGGCACATAGTCATGACAGTACAAAATTATTTCCTACAGACTTTCTATGAAAGTAGCCAGTTGTTATGGAGTAGATAAACATCATATTAGGACTGCAGGAACTACATTAAACAGTACAATGCAGTCTGCCTCATTCACAAGTTTTTGCTCAGATGGACTGATGGCAAGTGAATGAAACATCCAGACAGAAAGCACCATTTTAAAATTCTGTGAAAAGCAATGCTGCGAGAGGCACAGACACAGTTTAAATGCTACATATAATTGTAAACTTTGAACTGTATGCACATTTTCTTTCATTATCTATTTATAATCTTAAATTAGAAAGACTAGAGATATTCCAGAACTCAAATGTTAGATGGGAGATATTACTTTCCTAAGCGAATGAGAGACATCAACGGAACTGGTGAAAAAAACAGAAAAACCATCCTTAGCAAGATTAAGTGTTTTGCATATACGTTTGTGATCAGAGCTTTTAGGCAGAGCCGCTAGCCAATTGTCTTTCTATAATGCCGTGAACTATAGAACCCCAGGCATGTCTTTTGGTATAAAGAATGAACCTTCCAAAAACAGAGACAACACAGACATACAGTATATGTATGTATGTATGTATGTATGTGTGTGTGAGAGAGAGAGAGATTCAATTCCATAAGTCATTTTATTCACCTGGACATTGAAAAACACCATGCATACACCAATCTGAATGCTGAATCTAAAAGTTACCCAAAATGACTCCTCCTCGGATACAGATCCGAATTTTTTTCAGATTTGTGACTTTAAAGCAAAAACCTCAAAAGTGAATAGCAGCAAATTCTGGATGTAAAGCCCTAACAATTGTTTAATTTAGTTAACTTGCTGCCCCCCCCCCCCCCTTTAATAAATACAGCTTTACTTTTAAAATTTCTATACTTTTCATATCTTGAGTGATTGAAGTAAATACAGTGCACATGTTGTGAAGAGCCTACCTCTTTCTTTTCAACAGAGTAAAACAGGCGGAGAGAGACATCCCAACAAAGTGGCAATTGTGCATCATCAGCCTCAGTGTGTCTAGGTTATTCTTGAGTATCAGGGTGTGTGAATTTTTAGGTTTAGCTAATATCTGGTGACATCTGTGTGCCGTTCATGCTAAAACTAGTTTTCCCAATATGGAGTCGTAAGGAGTGATGGGTGTAAAGACATCATTTAAGTGGATAGGGGGTTTGGGTTAAACTGTAGGTGCAAAAGTGTACCAAGCTATAAACAACCAGACAAGTTCCACTAACCCCAGAATAATACAACCACACTTTTCAAAACATTAAGTAAAAGGTTAGTACATCAGTCTGCAAGATCCACTCTGGTTTCTAGAGGTGCACTGTTAAAGACACTAGCCTACAGTGCTTTAAGGGTGACCAAAACATTAGCGGTATTAAGAATTAGAAGCACCAACAGTAGTACTTCCTTACAGCACATTTCAAAACTTACCATTCTGACCTTAGATATTTTCTTAAATTAGTGCATACAATATTACATGTATTTATGAATTGGTTAATTGTGTGGTGGAAGTATTTTATGTATTTGTATTACATTTATATAAGCTTAGGTAAATCAAATTCTGAACAACTGACATCATTTATACAAAAAGTTTAGAAAGTTGCAAATAACTTTGATAGTTTTCTTTATTGCAGTTATACACAGGGGTTAAAGTGCCTCACTTGTATTAAAGGTGCCTGCCTGCCAAAAACTAATATTCACCCCTTGTATATCTGCTGCATGCCCTGGAAAAGCATTAACCACAAAAATCCATCACAGATATAGACACCTGGGCAGAAGCACGCAATTGCCTTCCCAGTCTGCATGGTTGGAGCAGCAAAGAAAATTAAAACTGGCTTTCTACTGTATGTTCAGAGCTGAAAGATATCACATAGAACTTTGCATTTTCTATTAAACAAATGTTTCCTTTCATTTTGCAAACTCTTTCACAAGCCAGCTGTAGCATATAATAAATGTCCTCCAGCTCTCTTGGCGTTTTTCACTCACGTCCCAATGTCACCTTGCATGTCAAAAATTAAAGAAACCAACAGGTCAAGAAAGTTCTTTTGTCTCACATAAATACATACTCCTATAATGTTGCATGACAAATAACTTGCCTTGACCGGTCTATATCTGTCAGAGAAAGCTTCACATTTGTCATACATACAAGTGAACAGTAAATGTCAAAAGGTGTTTTAAATTAACACTGCCTGCCCCCACTGACAGGGAAAAAAAAAAAAAAACCACACACAACACATGGCAGAAAGATCTCACCTCATCCAGTTTATTCTGTTGACAGGGAAAGCTGAATGTAAATCCTAGTGGGAGCTTCTTGTCCTTGATTTCAAGCTTTTCCAAGAAGTTGGCAAGACACTCTGCAATGTGGTCAAAGAGCTGCAAATGAACAAAAGAAGAAAAGAGTAATTTGGAAGAAGATTCAAGGCACATTTTTTCTATAACACATTAAACACACCAAGAAGTGAAAAAAGGAAATTTCAAGACAACTTAAATGCTTCATATATTCATATTAGTACAAATGTACACTAGGGTCTGCCTTCCATATTATTATAAGGAGATATCTGATGAAAAAGGTTAGCTACACAAGCATAGCAACATATATAGTATGTTCAAAAACATACTAAACTTCCAAGCTCCACAGCATCTCTGATAAAATTAACCAATATTATGCCAAATATAAAATTACCACAACTATGATGCTACCAGTGTCATTTGAACACACTTCACTGATAGAAGCAAAAATTTCTCTATACAAGTTCACTATCCATGAAGGCATCCAGACTGGACAGCTTCTGCTACTTGACTAAACTCTTTCCATAGAAGGTGTTCAACAGCGGGGTGAAGTCTGTGGTTTATGCCTTTCCTTCAAAAGGACATCATATTGAAGTCACAACAATCAAACTTTTACTCACCTGTGATCCACTCCCCCTCATCAAGTTCTCAGGAATAGCATATATTTGATTCTGCATCTCCACTTTTTGCTTCCCATTATCTGAGACTTTAACATACAGAACCCGAAAGTTGGTGCCACCAAGATCCAAAGCTAAGAAATCACCTTTTTCTAGGGGTACAAAAAAGAAAGAAAATAAAGTCAGCTGGTGCAATTTAACACGTGAAAAAGTTTTAAGTAGTGGTCTCCAACCGACATCTCATTTAAGGTTGGATAACACCTTATACCCAGTGCTGCTGGATTAGGAACTTGCTCTCTGTGAGAAGGCTAGAGAAAAAGATTTGTGGTTGGAGTTAAGAGGTGAAGTCACATCTGTGAAGTATGAAAGTTCAGTTTAACCCCAGTGCTAAACAACTAGCAGACTGACTTGTTACAACCTCACATCATTTGTCCAAAACACAAAATGGTAACACTATAAAACATTAAGAATATCAAATGAAGAAAGAAAAAAAAAAAAAAGAAGTAATTATGGCAATTAAAAAAGAACAAATGGAACTAAGGATTTTGGCTAAGAAACATCACATATAGCAGGCCCCTGCTTCTGAAAGTAGTTTAAAAAGTTAAAACTGCCAGCACAACTATAGGCTTATCTCAGATGATAGCACAAAAAGGCACAATCTGCCAGAGTAAACAGCAAAGGTAAACAGTGGGCTTAAGCAAGCGTGAAAATACGTTTTAAACTGTAGTAATTAACCCACCCCCCAATGCTAATACAGTACTTCACTAACTAACTCATCAAGAACACTATGACCCACACAGAAAGAACCATTTAAGGGTCTTTGGACACTTAAGAAAAAGTTGGTTTGTTTTAAGATTAGATTGGCTTAACCACCAGGCATTTCTTTTGCTGAATGACCTGAAGCCTACATGAAAGGTGCATATTCTTTTTAACTTGTGCATCAATCCTATGTCATACTTTACTAAACATGAAAAACTGACAATAATGACAAAATCAGAGGGTCATCACTGGAGGCAGTTTGACGTCTTTTCTGTTCCTCTTAGGGGTTGCAATTATTTAGATTTCCATCACCTAAACTAGCTGTGTAAGCAGAGCATTTTAATGTAGCATATTATCCCAAGATACAGCATTTCTCTGACCAAAGCAGTATAAGAGTAATCTGTAATGACTACCAACCAAACAGTTCATTACAAAATGAAAATATTATAATTGACCTTCTAAAGAATCACTGGACAGCATTCAGGAAGGTTATATATTATTTGTGAATTTAAAAAAAAATTAAAGATTGAAACTGGGGATTTATGTAAACAACAACAAACGGTGAAAATAACCCGCATGCTCCCAAAGTAGAAGTATATTTACCAGTGCCATCGGGGGTTGAGCAGACAAAAGTGGGCAGCATCTTTACCGAGGCAGTGGGGTTGGTATCTCTGCCAAGCCCTTTCTCCATCTCCTTCCGGAAGCGGTTTGAGACATCCAGAAGTGTCTCATCTGACAGTCGCATGTGATAGAGATATTTATCAACCTAGAGAGGGGGAGAAAATAAAACAAAAAGTTTAACAGTGGAACAGAGAAAGAAAACTAGAAACCCTAACAGCAACATGAGATCCAAGGCCTATACTGCCTATGGGTCCTACGCAACAGCCTTTTCAAAAACAGCAAGAGAAAACACTAAGTGTCCTTTATCTCTGACAGTTAACTATCCATTTACTGCACATGATCAGACTATAAGCAAAAGTACTGAACAGTCTCTTGAATCAGGATATGGAGTATGTTCTCACAATTCTGCAGAACTACAGAATACAAGTTGCCAGGCATGGCAAATAAGTTGCTGGAGACTCAGCATTTAAAGACACATAAATTTAGTACAATAAAAAATATATCCTCCATAAAACAACGATAATCAAGTGTGATGCAGATGGAGGCCCACATACAGGTCTCCAGATGCCACTCTAGGTAGTCAATTACCCTTCACACAACTGATACTTTTAAAAAGGTGAAACTTTATATTTTCTGATCATAAATAATTTAAATCAACATCATATAAATATTTGCAGCAGCACTAACTATCAAATACCACCATCTATACTATCCACTGCTTGAGGGGGAAATAATATCACTGGGTGGACCTTATTGCTATGTCCGACCATGGCCTCTTTCTCTGGATTTTTAAGAGGTCCTAAGAGTTTCACATCTTGTAGAGTTATTCACTTCACCATCACTTCACTGTGCAGTCAGTAACAACAACAAAAAAAAAATCAAATTAACCAATTGTATGAGATAAATTCAAAATAGCCTTAATCATTGTCTAAAATATATATTATGTCAGCTTCTGTACGGGGCTGGAGATATGCCGTTTCAAAAACATTGTTTCACTGACTGAGAATTATTTCTCCACTTCAACTGAAAGAATCTATTTTCTGCCTTAAATACTGCACTGCTCTGTTGGAATTCAGAGAGTATATTCATATGTTGCAATAAGAAAACATACTAGAGCAGGTTCTCAAGTTCAGTCCTGGAGAGCCCCTGCAGCTGAATTTTACAGATTCTCCATTTTCTTGTGTCACTTCAGAAATCAGAAACTGATAATGTTAAATGGTTACCAAATGAAACAAGCATGTGTGTGTGTTAATTTGAGATTTTTTTTTTTTTTTTTATTTTATTTTTCTAAAGTGTTGTTTAATATTTGATTCATTGTCAATGTTCCTGTCAATTAAGCCATTACTTGCTAATGAGCACAAAAGTGAAGAAGTTAAAATTAATACTAAACATAAAAACTTCAGTAATACAAGTGACAATAATATTTGAATACAATAATTCAGGATATTTTCATTGACACAAACTCTTCCAAAATACAGTTTTTATACAAGGTTTGTATGTAAAATTACTTTGTTAATTTTGTTAAATTTGGTTTTGTGAGATATGTTTACATCAGTATATGAAGGAGACATGATCTGGTTAATGACACTTAAAAAAAGCAAGATTTAATAGATAGGCCAAAGTAATTAAAAATGTCACACATCTGATACTTTAATTTTCCAAATCTCTGCCTTCTTAGATTTTTCTTAGGTGTAGGGTGGCCTTTGTGAAATCAAATTTGTCTATTCAAGATTATTATTTCATTGTCATTCCTATAAAATAGGCTTTGTTCTGTTGCTTTTAAGCTGCTTCACACAAGAGACTAGATGTTACACTGCCATAATACACAGGCATGAGCAATAGTAAGTCACTGAATTGGACCGACTAAGGGCAAAAATTAGTGACATCACGTCTCAGTTACACCATTCAAATAAATAATGTGTCATATATATGCTTTATTCAAATTTTAGTTGTTATACTAAGGCACATTACTTTGGATTTAAAAAAAATCCAAACAATATAAAAATTTATTACATTTTCAGTATTTAAACATGCCATTTCAGTAGCCCCACTAGTTGCACAACTCTGATAGCATGCAATTCTGTTAACACGTTGCATTTTAACAGTTAAAGAAACTTGCCTTGTTCTTCAAAACTTTAATGAATAGCTTGCTAATGTGACACTTTTAAAACAGTAACTAAGTTAGTTAATTTTATTTCGGAATAATGTGTAAACCATATGTGAGAGGTTGGTATCTTCCCTAAGGCTGAATCAGTACCAGTGCAGCTCTCAGCAATGCTGAACTGGATCTTACAAACAAAAAATGGATATGGAAAACACACAATTAAAAGTAAAAATGATTCCCCACTTGTGAAAATGGTTAGGATCACAACCTTATCAAAGGACTGAATATGAACACTCTGCCCTAGAGGCACCTCTTCACATATCTGATAATGCCAAAAAAATGGAATGTAACAGAAACAGAGGTGTTTGGCAGAGGGATCAGTTGGAAGAATAGCAAGTGCATTTCAATCAATCAGAACAAGATTCTTTTGGCCTACTGCTCCCCATAGAATACAGTCATGAATCAATATTTCCCTCATCAAGTAAATGGGACATTCCCATCTATAAAAAGAACAGTGGCAAACAAAAGGAACTTTTAAATTACCCAGATAACCTATCCAATGATTTATGCTCAAGACAAATAAACAGGGGCACACAAAGCACTATACAGAAGTATGAGGTACGTTACAAGAGCAAAACATCTCCAGACTTGTATATTAGGTTATACAGACTTAAAGTTACAAATAATAGAGGATACACTGTACATGTCTTCACCATTCTGGAACATTCAGATAACTGATCTTTGTGCTCACTAAAGGTCATGGACGACATACAGCTGGAGAGTTAAGCAAATTGTAATTGACCTTCGGAGAGCATCAAAAAATGATTCTTATGAACAAATTAAATCATTTTCAATGGGCGCTGGCAGAAACGGATGATTTTTGTTGAATTCCCTACTAGAACTGGATAAACAGACAGGTGGTCCAAAACAATATCTGCAGTATTTTCAGCTGCTACTTCAAATAAAAAGAATCCAAAGGAAAATGTTTATTTTAAAATCATTATGATTCTGGGCTACCAGAGGATACTGAAGGTATACAAGACAAGCAACTGAATCAACATACATTAAATTACTGTGAATGCAGCTGAACAAATCTGAGGGGAGGAAGCATACACAGTGAATGAATGAAATAAAGTAATTAATACCACAGTTTAATTTCCACGCAAACAAGATGGCCTCAAGAGAGTAACCATGTTACCAAAAAAAGTGTGTTATGGCTGGCAAAAGCCACTTGCCATAAAAGGCCTCTGTAGACAATGCATCTAGCAGACTTTTCTTTTAGTTTAATTAGCAATCAAGGCACAATTTTTACTCGTATGCAAGCAGCACTTCACATCTGTCTTTCCAATACAGAGTTCTCTTATGGCATTAAAAGGACAAACCCTGTATTATTGTCTGCTTTTCTCTGCATAGCATCTAGTATTTATTTTTACAACAAATTGACTAGAGACATGTTCTCATTAGCAAATCAGGAATTTTAACCCAAGATTCCTCTGCATGTAATACTAATATAAACTACCCATTTTATTATATTTTGACCACCTGTGTACACTGCCTAGATAAGAATTTTATCTTAACTGAAAGTATGCCAATTGCAGGATAGCATATAGCATTTATAAGTAATTTCATTACCAGCCCATATGCACATTGAACTTCATACACGAGATAGAATTCAGGTTGCAAACTTTAAGTTCTCAATGCTTACATGGGCAACACGGGCACTCTTCCGTATCATACGGCCATAGTAAGTATCCATTATTCACCTAAGCTACTCCCCATTTAAGCTAAACTGGCATGTTCATCTCTTGCTTTCAGGACTTAACATTAGCCTATGTTTTTGCTTTAACACATGCATCTACTATATATTGTTACAACTAAATTTCTTATCTCTACAGGAAATCCTGGTTTATAAAATCTGCTGATTTGATGACTGTGCCATTGCAGCAGCTTGTGAGATCAGCAGTGGCGATTACCGGGCAGGCTGCACCTCTTTATTTGTTCACTCACTGTAAACTCATTTTAGGAACAGTCTCAGGCTCGCTCCAGTTTGTTTTAATCCAGCTTAAAGCCCAGCTGCAATTAAATAGCAGTCGGCTACATTCCAAGATGATGATTCAGAATCACGCACTCTGGACACTCCTCTCATACTTCCATAAGCAGGTCCTAAGCTGTGCGTTAACAGAACAATTTCAGCTGCCAGAAGAGATCACTTCCCTTAATATTTGTATTTGCATATACTAGAGGAATTTTAGTAGAAGGTCAACAGCAAGCCACTTCTGGAGGAAAAGGACACCCTGTCAGCGGAAAACAGAGTATTGCAAACAGTTAACAGGAGAATAATCGTGAACTGGGCAAAAGGCTCCAATTACAAGCCTCAAAATGCTCAGCATACTAAAATGGCTTATGAAACTATAGCATGAACCACTCTGAGAAGGAAAAAGAAAAGAATTATCAACCTACAAAAGCACTTTGGCTTTCAAGAGAAGAAACCAGATGATAAATGCATCAATCATACTTATACAAATGTACATATTCTTCACCACTGGAATATTTCTGCAGTTACAGTGTAAAACATCATAACACTCCACAGTTCTGAGGACAGTACAGCAGACATGCGAGACCACTAGACATAAAGCATCTATTCTACTTACTTTATACTTTAGTTTAACTTTTTTCCCCAAAAAAAAAGCTTTTTATAGAAAGCATACATTTGAAAACATCCATATTCAGTTAGCAAATCCCTATAAGGCAATGATCCAATTTCATGGTGACCCTTCCCATACATTATTTCTCTGTCTCTCTCTCTCTCTCTCTCTATCTAGGAGGCTGTATTATCTGACTCATTTGTTCATTTCTGCTGCAGCAGTAGATCTGACCATCATGTGACTTTAATACACAAACTGGTTGCCCAAAGGGAAAAAAGGAAAACGGGACACTGAACACACTTCCTCTGATTGCATTGGCAGCTGCTTTAGAAACAGTTTTATGGCTTGCTTTAAAAAGAAGACTTTTTGTCTAACAAAAACCTAACACTACTACCTCTTATTTTAAGCTCAGCTGTATTATGTATCTGTAAAGCTTCTTAGCATGCATCAGAAAACATTCTAATTTTGAAACTCAATTGTTTATTTTCTAAAACTACCGATTCCAATAGAATGTCTGGATCCAGTTATTTTTTTTTTAAATAAACTTAATATAAAACCTATTGACTACATTAAGTATTTGCCTATTTCATATAAACTAAAACATCATATTTGGGGGCAATGTGTACTTAAAGCTCAGCTCAAATCACATAATTTTACACCTTCCAGTTCAGATGAAACAGATGTTCCAAGAGTCATTCAGGGCAATATGTGAACTATAGTGCTATTCTCAGAAAAAGTGTGCTGTCCTAAAAGTACAGTAGGTACAGAGTCATCACATAATGACAGTGTTCGGTCATAGTGCCTGCAGATGATGAACAAGAACAGCGTGCACATAGGGATTAAAAAACAGTTGATCATATAACATCCAAACGTCTAGGGCCTCTGTTACATATGTGCTCATCCAGGCTTCACTTGGTGTCCCAAATCACTACAATTATTTCAACGGTTACCGAAAAAAAAAAAAAAAAAAATTAAAATCAGTATTCACACTGCAGGTCTCCCAGAGCCATATCCAGACTTCCAAAAGGAGGGGCAGTAAAAGGAAAACAAGAAAAATCCTTTGATAAGTAGTCAGCACAAATGAATATAATCTTACTTTTAAAAGTCATCTGGAAAAAAAAAAGATGCAAAATGGACATTCCATATTATAAGAATACATTGTTCATAACAGCAGCACAGTGGCGCAGTGGTAGCGCTGCTGCCTCACAGTAAGGAGACCTGGGTTCGCTTCCCGGGTCCTCCCTGCGTGGAGTTTGCATGTTCTCCCCGTGTCTGCGTGGGTTTCCTCCCACAGTCCAAAGATGTGCAAGTTAGGTGCATTGGCGATCCTAAATTGTCCCTAGTGTGTGTGTGTGTGTGTGTGTCCTGCGGAGGGATTTGTTCCAGCCAGCACAGGGCGCAAGGCAGGGATTGGCTCCAGCAGTACCCCCACCCCCCCCCCCCCCCAACCCCCCAAGTGTTAGGATATATCGTTTTAGACAATGACTGACTGACTTAGCTCATAAGAATATTCTGGTAAAATTGAGGCCACTGCTTCCTAGCAGATGGAATAACCAAACTTGTCTAGAAGTCAGTCATCAATGAGCTATAATGTACAGTATTGGTGCTCACAACTGATTAAATAAAGTACAAATTCTATACTATTTTAAATCCATCAGAATATTCATACTGCTATCATTGAAGTTTAATACAGGTCCTATAGTGTATTTAAGTGAAAAAAGAAAAATGACTCCTAGATTTCTTTAAAAAGTTCAATGCTAGAACAGCAGTATTCCGTTTAGGATTTCACCAACCAAAGCTATATGACAAAAACTGTACTTCATTTTAAAAGGAAACCTCTATTATTGTAAAAAAACAACTGAAGACAGCCAGGAGCTTAGCAATAAATATTTTGTGTGCAAATAAAAAACACAAACAATCAGCTGTAGCCCGCAAAGCCTGGCCACACATACTGTCCTACAAAACAACCATGCAACAGTTCATCTATGAAAGAATGTATCCTATACAATACTAAAAACGCATTCAAATGACACATACAGTATTACTGAAGGAGTAGCACTGTGTTGTATTAACTGAGCCGAGGTTTTATTAATCAGGTTTTTTCTTCAAGAAAAATCTTTCAGCAATAAGTGAATGGTAGAAACTTTCTGACTGGAATACCAGTTCTTTACAGCATTCAAACTAATGTTCTCACAAACACATCCATAAAGGGGTAAGTTTTGAGATGCTATTCAATTACCACGTCTTTGGACTAAAAGAAAGCTAGAGGAAAAAAAAAAAAAACAAAACAAAACACCACAACAACAAAATTAGACATGCCTTGGTAATATTTTCACAAATGATATGAAAACAATACACCTCACTGTACTGTGAAAAAAACTTAAAATTAGCAGAAGAAATTGTAACCTTATCCATCTTATAACTGAACTATGATCGCTTGTGCAGTATTTATAATACATCTGATCTCAAAAAACTCTTGCAATATACAGGTATTTGCAGCCTGACAACATATCCCAAGCTGTACATCTAAATACTATACAATTTCAGTAATTAAAACACCAAATTCTGTTAACTGCCTCATTAAACAAAATTTACTGCATATCAACCAATAATGTACCACATTTCAGATATCAGTTAACAACCTAATACAACTACACTCAACATCTGATCATTTTCATCCTTTTTTGCAAGGCAGCACAAACTACTTATCTACAAACACATACAGTACTACATGAGCAATTTTTCATAAATATTCCATTTGACTACTTTTTTAAATGTCATTGGAAAACTACAGTTAAGAGATAAAATAGTCGAATCAGCCTTTACACTATCATGCTAAAACTGCTCCTGCGATATAAAGTTAAACTATCACTGTCTCGCCATAATAATCAGCATGGAGTTGATTAATCTTTCTACCATTAAGATGTAATTAGGATCAGAAATGATTTTTGAAAGTCACGGTCCTGTGATAACCCATGTTCTTTAATGGTTGTTCTTTTTCCATGTAGTCATAAAACTACGTGAGGCACTATACTGTAGTTCCTCTAATTAATCAAGGTTGCTGTATTTCAATGACTCCACTGGAATAGATATCCAAAACTGTTCCAGATTTTCTGAACTGTTCAATATTGCATCAAACCTAATTTAAGTTGCCTTATCTCAAGACATCTGCTAAAACTGAAAAACAAAATTATTGGAATTGTGACATAATCCCACTCAATTAAACTTTTCACAGATAACAGCTGTCACAAATCTAATAAAAAAATTTGCAAGGTGGAGCTTCCCAGATGCTTCAAACTATTTCTTTTTCAAAGGGGGTAAAGCATGTTTTAAAGTGAATTTATGCAAGTTTCATGTTCTTCACAAGCAAAATTATCACTATTAAATTTACATGACAAAAATGAACATTTCACATGAAAAGCCAAAGTATAACGCTACATATTTATTGAAACAGTTCTGAACAACAACAACATGAATGGTTTATTCATGTAACTAAATGGCCGTCATCAGCAAAACTCCTTTACCCCCCAAAAAAACTAAGCGCAGACTAATTTCCACTTATAAGTCTTTGGTCAGAACAATTGACTAAACGTCCAATGCTCCTTATTCTTTGTAAAAAATAAATAAATAAATGAAATATATATATATATATATATATATATATATATATATATATATATATAGTTGTTCAAATATTTTACAGAAAAATAAAGAAAAAACACTGTGCAATACACACTTCGCTTCACTATCACAATTCTGGCATATTACTTCTAATACTGATCTGCGTAAGCATTCCTCTCATTTTTTGAAAACAGCCTTTAAGTGGTAAAACATGATCCATAGAAATCAAATATCCTGTATTTAGATAAAAAAAAAAAACCTGATTCATAGTAAAAAGAATCAACTTATTTCATAAAACTAAATATTTATAAATGATTGATTTGCAAGTTATATAAGCAAAATAAATTAGTGTAAATTATGTGCATGTTACTAAATTTACAATTAAGACCGTGTTCACTATTACAAATGAACTATTAACTTCACCGGTTTAAATGACCAATACAACAGATACTAATAAATATTAAAATCAATTTTTGTTGGTGTTAAGATTAATATTACTATTTGTGTTCACTTTGCTAGAGGATAACTTAATTACACTCAGCTTTTGGGACTAAATCAGTTCATCTAAGAATTAAACCCAATTCTGAAAAATGTTATAGACACACACATTATGCTTTGTGGAAGTGTTAATGAAAACATATATACACAATCATTCATAGTTCACACTGTTAAAATTTTGAACTATTCGGGATTATGATAAAATAACCAAAAACTGTTTGCTAGTGATTAAGACAAATGTATTATTAGTCCTGCACCCAGCCACTTTTTGTACTCTGACGACTCTTTACCATTTTTGAAAAATAAATTGGACTAGAACCAATAAATTTGTTTTACTTCATTGGATATCGTTTGTAAGCAACTGCCTCCTTCCCCTTTACATTTAAATATACTGTGCTCTTCAAAGATGTATTTTTTTTTCAAAGAAAATGCATACTTTCTATCAATCAGTTGTATGTTAAAAAAAAGAGTAGGGATAATTTACAATAGTCAAAATGAAAATTGTCTTTCATTTATAGTCTGTCTTTCCTCGGTTTGCTAACCCACACAAAAAGGTCAATCGGACAAAAAAAGACGTAAATGACGTGTAAGGGAACTGATCCTTAACCCAGCCCCCAGCTCTCTTGAGTCGTACAGAGGGTGACTAAGGACGATGGTACGTTTCACAAGAACTGGGAGGGCCCAGAAAAAATCGGAAAGTTTCTTTGTGACGAAACACTGGCGTACGTGCCCGGTGCCTGCTACCCCTACCACTCTGAAAAGGAGACAGACACTACTAGGGAGGGCACAGATGATCGTCCTCGCTGAGGTTTAACACCATCCACACGGAACCGGACGGATACAACAAGGCACATCTGGCTTGAGTGCAACAACGTAGGCAGGTATCAAATTGCCTTTCCGGAAATTATACACACGCACAAAAAAAAAAACAAAGACCTTCTTCCCGAAAACTTAAACCTTTTAAAATATCAGCACTGGCAGAACGTGAACGGATTAAAAAATGAATTTCAAAAGTATGTGTTAAAAAACGGTTAAAAACCCATCACAACTTAGCAAGCGTCATTCATTCTCATTTTGGGCTCATTGCCACATAATTTTCCTGCTTACCACATGACTCGAAACAGTAATATTTTAATTTCGTGTAATACAAGATCTACTTCAAGTATTATTTGATTCAGTTTAGTTCCTAAATACAAAGCTCACCTCTGGGCCAAAATTCCAGATAAAAAGGTACAACAAACTTTGAAGACTTTTACAAAGAAACTTCAACTGAGTCAGCCTTCATTTATCAAAAAGCCGGTGTTTTACCCACCCAACAAAGTTTTTACGTTGATTTACTCAAGTACACATTTCTTCGTATAATTCGGATTATATCATGAAGAAGAGACGTTTGGGAGCTGAAACTCCCAAAAGCCGGCAGACATTTAGAAAATGATGAAAGCCACATGGCTCCATTATCCTGTACCTACCTTTTGCACTTGATCATGGCTCAGTTCGGCAAAAAGATATGCTAAAAGATGCGATGCAATCATGTTTCAGATAACCTCGTGGAGAAAAACACCCCGACTTTTCCCTTCTTCGTATCCGTGTCCGTCTCTAGCACTCGACCGGCTACCGCGCTCAAACACATGTAACTCGAGTGTAGTGACGCACACGGCTGCAATGACTTCATTGGCGGGGAGCGAAGGTGTGGTAAACAACATCCAATCAAAGTGTGATAAAGGAGACAGCGCCTATGGGTTCGCCCTTTGCGTTGAGAGTCCCCTCCCAACACACACTCGAACGCAATCAATCACGCAAGCCGGTGACTTTCACTTGCCAGAATCCAAGAGAATATCGAATTCTTTCTTAACGAGCTGGCGCTTTCGTGTGATGTGAAGTGTTGAGTGGTAATTTTAATATTGCAGATTTGGGATGAAAACTGTTTACCGTTTCCATTGAACTTGCTTAACTTAATTAGTCTGCCTACAGCAGAGATTCACACACTTTCTTTAAGACAAGTTGCCCCCAAAGTGTTGTACCACCTGATGAAGGCTTCCCATTACTATAAACCCAATTGTGCGAAACTAGACATAATCTTAGATCTCGGTTTTTTGCCAACAGCGGTCCCAAAGCATGATTTTGGATAATAGCAGATCTATTATTCAAAGCTAATGCTTAAGTATAAGCAGGGATACTCAACATTTTTGTGGCATGCCACCTCCAGGAACTGAAATGTCAACTTCCTTCACTGCATTCTAGTGGGGTACCATCAGAGCTGTACTAGCCAGATGCATCTTTGTCTCGTTTGATAACTACAGTGTCTCTGACCACAAGGCTCCCACAACAGATAGTTCACACATTGGGGCCTCTCTGACCTTAAGTAAAGACATTTGTATAAAGTGTTGCATCCGCAAAGCCTCAGACATTGTGAAGGACGGTTCCCATCCCTCCCATGGTCTCTTTGTTCCACTTCCATCTTTCAGAAGGTACAGTACATCCAAACTAGTTTTGCCTGGTTTTTCTACAGCTTCCACAGCTCTAGATTAACTTCTTCTTCTTCTTCTTCTTCTTCTTCTTCTTCTTCTTCTTCTTCTTCTTCTTCTT
>JANRMT010062796.1:71606247-71621873 GCA_026402145.1 Polypterus bichir lapradei
TTCTTCTTCTTCTTCTTCTTCTTCTTCTTCTTCTTCTTCTTCTTCTTTCAGCTGCTCCCATTAGGGGTTGCCACAGCGGATCATCTTCTTCCATATCTTTCTGTCCTCTGCATCTTGTTCTGTTACACCCATCACTTGCATGTCCTCTCTCACCAAATCCATAAACCTTCGCTTAGGCCTTCCTCTTTTCCTCTTCCCTGGCAGCTCTGTCCTTAGCATCCTTCTCCCAATATACCCAGCATCTCTCCTCTGCACATGTCCAAACCATTGCAATCATGCCTCTCTGACTTTGTCTCCCAACCGTCCAACTTGAGCTGGCCCTCTAATGTACTAATTTCTAATCCTGTTCATACTCGTCACGCCCAATGCAAATCTTAGCATCTTTAACTCTGACACCTCCAACTCTGTCTCATGCTTTCTGGCCAGTGCCACCATCTCTAGCCAATATAACATAGCTGGTCTCACCACCATCCTGTAGACCTTCCCTTTCACTCTTGCTGATACCTGTCTGTCACAAATTACTCCTGACACTCTTCTCCACCCATTCCACCCTGCTTGCACTCTGTTTTTTACCTCTCTTCCACAATCCCCATTACTCTGTACTGTTGATCCCAAGTATTTAAACTCATCCACCTTCACCAACTCTACTCCCTGCATCCTTACCATTCCACTGATCTCCCTGTCATTTACACACATGTATTCTGTCTTGTTCCTACTGACCTTCATTCCTCTCCTCTCCAGCATATCTCCACCTCTCCAAGGTCTCCTCAACTTGCTCCCTACTATCGCTACAGATCACAATGTCATCAGCCAACATCATAGTCCACAGGGACTCCTGTCTAATCTCATCTGTCAACCTGTCCATCACCATTGCAAATAAGAAAGGGCTCAGAGCCGATCCCTGATGTAATCCCACCTCCAACTTGAATGCATCCGTCATTCCTACCGCAGACCTCACCACTGTCACACTTCCTCGTACATATCCTGTACATACTTCTCTGCCACTCCCAACTTCCTCCTACAATACCACAGATCCTCTCGAGGCACCCAGTCATGTGCTTTCTCCAGGTCCACAAAGACTCAATGCAACTCCTTGTGGCCTTCTCTAAACTTCTCCATCAACATCCTCAGAGCAAACAATGCATCTGTGGTGCTTTTTCTTGGCATGAAACCATACTGCTGCTCACTAATCATCACCTCACTTCTTAACCTAGCTTCCACTACTCTTTCCCATAACTTCATGCTGTGGCTCTTCAATTTTATTCCCCTGTAGTTACTGCAGTCCTGCACATCCCCCTTATTCTTAAATATCGGCACTAGTACACTTCTTTTCCACTCCTCAGGCATGCTCTCACTTTCCAAGATTCCATTAAACAATCTGGTTGAAAACTCTACTACCATCTCTCCTAAACACCTCCATGCTTCCATAGGTATGTCATCTAGACCAACGGCCTTGCCATTTTTCATCCACTTCATAGCTGTCCTTACTTCCTCCTTGCTAATCCATTGCACTTCCTGATTCACTATCTCCACATCATCCAACCTCTTCTCTCTCTCATTCTCTTCATTCATCAGCCTCTCAAAGTACTCTTTCCATCTGCTCAACACATTCTCCTCGCTTGTGAGTATGTTTCCATCTTTATCCTTTATCACCATAACCTGCTGCACATCTTTCCCAGCTTGGTCCCTCCGTCTAGCCAATCGGTACAGGTCCTTTTCTCCCTCCTTAGTATCCAACATCTCATACAACTCATCATATGCTTTTTCTTTAGCCTTCACCACCTCTCTCTTCACCTTGCGCCTTATCTCCTTGTACTCTTGTCTACTTTCTGTATCTCTCTGACTATCCCACTTCTTCTTTGCCATCCTCTTTCTCTGTATACTCTCCTGTATTTCCTCATTCCACCACCAGGTTTCCTTTTCCTTCTTCCTCTTTCCAGATGTCACGCCAAGCACCCTTCTTGCTATCACCTTTACTACATCTATTGTAGTTTCCCAGCTGTCTGGTAACTCTTCACTGCCACCCAGTGCCTGTCTCACCTCCTCCTTAAACACAACCTTGCAGTCTTCCTTTTCAACTTCCACCCTTTGATCCTTGGCTCGGCCTTCACTCTCTTCCTCTTCTTGATCTCCAACATCATCCTACAGACCACCAACCTATTCTGCTTAACTACACTTTCCCCTGCCACCACTGTGCAGTCTTCAATCTCCTTCAGATCAACTCTTCCGCATAGGATGTAATCTACCTGTGTGCATCTTCCTCCACTCTTGTACATAACCCTATGTTCCTCCCTCTTCTTAAAATACGTATTCACCACAGTCATGTCCATCCTTTTGGAAAAATCCACTATCCTCTGACCTTCTTCATTCCTCTCCTTGACACCATACCTACCCATCACCTACTCGTCTCCACTGTTCCCTGCACCAACATGCCCATTGAAATCCGCTCTAATCACCACTTTCTGTCCCTTGGGTACACTGTTCATCACTTCATCCAACTCACTCCAAAAATCTTTCTCACCCATTGCACACCCAACTTACGGTGCATTTGCACTAACAACATTCATCATCACACCTCCAGTTTCCAGCTTCATAATCATTACTCTGCCTGACACTCTTTTCACCTCCAAAACACTCTTGACATACTGTTCCTTCAGAATAACCCCTACTCCATTTCTCTTCCTATCCACACCACAATAGAACAATTTGAATCCACTTCCAATCCATCTGGCCTTATTCCCCTTCCATTTAGTCTCTTGCACACATAATATATCAACCTTCCTTCTCTCCTTCATATCTGCTAACTCTCTCCCCTTACCAGTCATACTGCCAACATTCAAAGTTCCTACCCTCAGTTCCACTCTCTTTACTTTCCTCCTCTCCTCCTGCCACGTCTCCCCCCTCTTCTTCTCCTTCTTCTTCTTCAGCCAACAGTAGTCCAATTTCCGCCAGCACCCTGTTGACTAACACTACTGGTGCCAGTTGTTGTTAACCTGGGGCTCGACCGATCCGGTATAGAAATTTGTATCATTGTCCGCATATTAATTTGGCAAAATTTTACACCAGATGCCCTTTCTGACGTAACCCTCCCCATTTATCCGGGCTTGGGACCGGCACGAAGAAACACACTGGTTTGTGCATCCCCTGTGCAAAATAAGCACATGCTTAGGTCATCAAAGGAAGTGGGGCACAACAAAAATATTCCATTACAGGATTTACTGTTGACTATATGATGCAAAATTGCAAGTGGTGCAGCTGAACAAGATTCCACAAAAAACAGTTTCCACATTAAATGAAAAAATGCATAAATATATATGCAATAATAAAAAAAATAGTAATAATTGAGGATAATGAAATGTAATAATCTTGTGAATAAAACAAAATTAGAATCTGGTAACTGCCACATAGTCCACCGAGGCTCATGTGATCGTGAAAGTTCTGTGTATTGTGTATCTTAAAGGGACAGAAATCAGGATGCACAAAATTCCCCTGAGTGGGACAGCAGAGCCAAGAATTTACTTTGGATTCAGAAGAAATGGCCAGCTAGAAAAAAACAACAGCTTGGTGCTAAAAACATCAGCCCTAACTGGATGGATCCAGATTAAGTTCTGCTACTACCACTAAATACTGACCTTCGTATAATGAAGCAGTTTGTCCAAACCCTACCAAAAGATGGAGCCTGTTTTAAGTATTTGTGCCAAAATGTGTCCTTGTTTGCCTAAGATTAATTTAAAAAGAGGACATTTTTACCAGATCTGATATTATAAAACAGTTTTCTGATGCAGAATTTAATAGTGTAACCTCAAATGAGAGGCTTAGGTATCCTTTGAAGATATAAATTATAAAGAAATTGTTAAAAATGTATTAGTTTAAGGAACTGAATTGTAACATGAGTCTTATAGTTCACTTTTGGATTCACATTTGGAATTTTCCCTGGAAAAGTAAAGAGATTCCATTGGGATATAAAGAATATGGAAAAAGTGACGTTGGGATGTCAGTATGATGGTGGACTACTGCTGGTTGGTTCATAGTGATGCACCACAACAAATGTATGAATGACAGGCCACCAAATGGCATTTTAGATCAAAAACTACGAATTGTGGAACACTAGAAAAGTTACAGTTATATGAAAAAGTTTGCAGCTTGCATAATGATTTACTCTACATTCAACAAAAAAGATAACAGTGGTATGTCTTTCATTTCCTAGGAACATCTGAATACTGGGGTGTTTACCAAAGAAAGATTTTAAGTGAAGCAGTATTTAGTTGTATGAAATTAAATCAAATGTGAAAAACTGACTGTGTGAATATGTGTACCCTTGTAATTTTGCTGATTTGAATGCATGTAACTGCTCGATACTGATTATTTGCAACACCAAATTGGTTGGATTAGCTCGTTAAACCTTGAACTTCATAGATAGGTGTGTCCAATCATGAGGAAAGGTGGTCAATTGCAAGTTGTGCTTCCCTTTGACTCTCCTCTGAAGAGTGACAGCAGGGGACCCTCAAAGCAACTCTCAAAAGATCTGAAAACAAAGATTGTTCAGTATCATGGTTTAGGGTAAGGCTACAAAAAGCTGTCTCAGAGGTTTAAGCTGTCAGTTTCAACTGTAAGGAATGTAATCAGGAAATGGAAGGCCACAGGCACAGTTTCTATTAAACCAACCCATGTCTGGCAGGCCAAGAAAAATACAGGAGCAGCATATGCACAGGATTGTAAGAATGGTTACAGACAACCCACAGATCACCTCCAAAGACCTGCAAGAACATCTTGATGCAGATGGTGTATCTGTACATCGTTCTTCAATTCAGTGCAATTTGCACAAAGAACATCTGTATGGCAGGGTGATGAGAAAGAAGCCCTTTCTGCACTCACGCCACAAACAGAGTCGTTTGTTGTATGCAAATGATCATTTAGACAAGCCAAATTAATTTTGGAGCAAAGTGCTTTGGACTGATGAGACAAAAATGGAGTTATTTGGTCATAACAAAAAGCACTTTGCATGGCAGAAGAACAGCGCATTCCAAGAACAACACCTGCTACCTACTGTCAAATTTGGTGGAGGTTCCATCATGCTTTGTGGCTAGTTCAGGGACTGGGGCCCTTGTTAAAGTCGAGGGTCGAATGAATTCAACCCAATATCAACAAATTCTTCAGGATTATGTTCAAGCATCAGTCACAAAGTTGAAGTTACACAGGGGTTGGATATTCCAACAAGACAATGACCCAAAACACAGTTCGAAATCTAAAAAGGCATTCATGCAAAGGGAGAAGTACAATGTTCTGGAATGGCCGTCACAGTCCCCTGACTTGAATATCATTGAAAATCTATGGGATGATTTGAAGCAGGCTGTCCATGCTCAACAGCCATCAAATTTAATTGAACTGGAGAGATTTTGTATGGAAGAATGGTCAAAAATACCTCCATCCAGAATCCAGACACTCATCAAAGGCTATAGGAGGCGTCTAGAGGCAGTTATATTTGCAAAAGGAGGCTCAACTAAGTATTGATGTAATATCTCTCTCGGGGTGCCCAAATTTATGCACCTGTCTAATATTGTTATGATGCATATTGCATATTTTCTGTTAATCCAATAAACTTAATGTCACTGCTGAAATACTACTGTTTCCATAAGGCATGCCATATATTAAAAGGAAGTTGCTACTTTGAAAGTTCAGCCAATGATAAAGAAAAATCCAAAGAATTAAGAGGGGTTCCCAATCTTTTTCATATGACTGTATATGTAAGTTAACAAATATTGTGGTCTATGGCCGGCCAATTATCCTGGCCAATACCCCCAGACCGCCAGGTGGAGCCCTCCCTGCAGCATGGAGGTGGCCCAAATACCAGCAGGGAATTATGGACAGTGGAGTTTTCATCCTCAACCCTGCTGGATACCACAGGGGCCGCTAGATGGAGCTGCAGAGAGGAGAAAAGATTATTTGCCCTACGCCCCGGAAGTATGTCCGAGTCACATGGACAAGAGGAATGACATGCTTCCGGGGTGAAGAAAAGGACTTTTAATCTGACCCGGAAGTGATAAGGAATCGTGGACTGAAGGATTGGAAACACTTCCGGGTCAGGGAATATAAAAGGACAGTGGGAACTCCCAGACGGCAAGCTGAGCTGGGTGGAAGGGTGGCAACGCGTCTGGGAGTGGTGGAGAGTTTATTATTGTGATTATCGTAGTATTTAATGAGTATTGTGGAGAGGAGGGTGCTTTGTGCACTGTTGTGTAATAATAAAGTCAACATCTGGACTTTTACCTGGAGTCTGGAATCAAGTCTGAGGGTTCAAGGGAGCGAAAGCAGCTCCTATCTGTCACAATATATATTGTGGTTGTCTTAAATATATTTTAAAAAATATTAGATTAGATTAGATTCAATATTTTCTTGTTAAATTGATTTATTGTATACATTAAATAATTTTGTTATTTTTAACTTTTAATTATATTTCTTTTCAATTTTTTAGGTAAATGTGATGTGATGGAACATTCTAATTATATTTTTATTGTGTTCATGAATGAAAATAAAACTAACTATTCATCCTTAAAAAAAGTTTTATTTTTCACACCTGCAATAAGCAAAAATCGAAGTGCATTTAAGAATGAAGTCACACTGCATTTCTTCAGACAAAGGGTTGTGGAAATCTGAAACAAAACAAGCTACGAAGCCATTCAGTTGAAATGGAAACCTTGACACCGCAGTATCTAGAAGGGCTGTTGAGACAACTTTGCCATTAGCTTGTACTCAGACACGTTTCCAAGACTAAATGGTCAGCATTTATTTGTCAGCCTTCTTATTTTCTTAAGTTCAGAGATGCCAAGACACCTTCTGTTCGCTGAAAAGGGCACACATTTATCTGAGAATTGTATTTGCACTGAAGCAAATAGCAATACATTAATAAAAAAATTAACAAACAACACCTACCTGATAAAGGAGTGTCTACCAACAAACACACAGTATATTGACATGCTTATCACAATGCAAATGAATGGTGCAGTGCAAGTGATAAATGGCATGTGGACTTTTGTGAGTTCACCAAATGTCACAGCATAGTTTTTACACTGTATACTTGATGCTTATGTTTAATATTGTCCAACACAAATAATGCCTCCTTAAGTATTCCCGGTCTGTTTCCTGATGATTCCTGAACTGAACTACCAAGTAGAATTACTGGCTTCCCGGGTCCTCCCTGTGTGGAGTTTGCATGTTCTCCCCGTGTATGCGTGGGTTTCCTCCGGGTGCTCCGGTTTCCTCCCACAGTCCAAAGACATGCAGGTTAGGTGCATTGGCGATTCTAAATTGTCCCTAGTGTGTGCTTGGTGTGTGGGTGTGTGTGTGTGCGCACCCTGCGGTGGGCTGGCGCACTGCCCGGGGTTTGTTTCCTTGCCTTGCACCCAGTGTTGGCTGGGAATGGATAGATAGAATTACTGGAAGACCTTTGAGTCAATTAAATAAATACCAGCAGTTAGTCTTGCAGATTTCTGTTTGCTCTTATGTAAGTAAAATACATTCCTTTCAGTCTAAGGCAGGGCAGGAGCTTCATGACACCCAGAAGGAGAGATAAGTATATCAGATCCATTATGTGATGTATTTAAATATGTTAATTTAAGATGATTAGCAGCAGATTGAAACAGATTAGCCACATTAATCACATCCGACTAAGACAACTTCCTCATGAGTTGGATCAGCTGTTATTTAAGGAACTATGTGGCCACTCTGCCTTTGCTCTTCAATTCAGCACTACTTTACTTCAATTTATGTATTTTTTGTGTGGTGTTCACTGATTAGTGCAGAAAGCTAAATATTTCTACATCAAGACGTATGCCCCCACCACTCCACAGTCTTTGGGAAAAAAGATAGTCATTTAGAGAACACAGTCTGCCTCACAATTAAATCTTCAAGCTTTTTCAGTTTTTCAGATCTTTACTTTAATATATTATTAATATGGAAATCTGCAGTATGAGCTTCATAAGGTAAATATGAAATTCTAGTCATGGGCTTGGATAAGCAAATAAGCAAAATGATTGTGCTCTCTCCAACCCTAATTGATACAACACAAGTTGACTCTCTGATCAGAAAAAAAGGCATTGTAAAGGATTCCTCTTTGATATTAAAAATTTACATCCATTACATTTGTTTATAAACAGCTCAGCTCTGTGGAGTCTCTAGTAATACTCTTGATTTACGTACACTCTTGAACAGGGTGAAAGTTCATACTCATGTAATCCAACAACAAATGGCATTCCTGAAACATCATTAATCAACGTGCGGTGCTTTCACTTCTTCACATTTTATGTGGCAGCTATATTGTAAAGTTATTAAAATTTATTTTTTCCTTAATCAAACAACACTTAATGCCCAAATATGCAAATATTTTAAAAATAAAAAACTAAAATATCAGATTAACACAAGTATTCAGACCCTTTGCTATGACACTTAAAATTATCTTGGGTGCATCACATTCTATTGATCATCATTGAGATGTTTCCACACCTTGTTTGAAGTCCACCTAGGTTCAATTCAGTTGATTGGACATGATTATGCAAGGAGCACTACTGTCTCTAGATGGTCCCACAACTGGTAATGTATTGTAGAGCAACAACCAAGCCATGCGGCCATGGAATTACCTGCAGAGCTTAGAGATAGGATTGTGTCAAGGCACAGATCAGGGGAAGGCTACAAGAAATTTCTTTAGAATTAAAGTTCTCTAAGAACACAGTTGCCTCTATAATTCTTAAATGGAGGATGTTTGGAACAACCTGCTCTTACTAGCTGCTCGGCCACACTGAGTAATGAGAGGAGAAGGGCATTGGTAAGAAAAGAGACCAAAAATCCAATGGTCTCTCTGGCAGAGCTCCAGAACCTGTGTGGAGATAGGAGAATTTCCCAGAAGGACAACCATCACTGCAACACAAAACTATTCTGGGCTTTTTGGCAGAATGGCCAGATGACACATGAAAGCCCACTTGGCATTTGCAAAAAAGGCACCAAAAGTACCCTCAGACTATGAGAAAAAAGATTCACTGATCCGATGAAACCAGCAATAAACTGTTTGGCCTCAATTCTGATGATGTCTGGGGTAAACCAGGCACTGCTCATCACCAGCATAATACCATTCGAATGTATGGTGGTGGTAGCATCATGCTGTGGGATTCTTTCTCAGCTGCCAGCACTGGAAAACTAGATACTGCTTTAAGAAAGCTGAACCAACCAAAGTACAGAGATATCCTCGATGAAAACCTGCTCCACAGCGTCTAGGACCTCAGACCGGGCCTAAGGTTCTCATTTCAACAAGACAATGACCCTAAGCACAAAGCAAAGGCACCATGGGAGTAGCTTAGAAACAATTCTAGGAATGTCCTTTAGTGGAGCAGCCAGAGCTCAGATTTGAACTTAACAAAACATCACTGTAGAGGCTTGTCACATAGTTGTTAAGGCTTTGGACCTCAGTCTCTGAGGTTGTGGTTTCAAATCCCACTACTGACACTTTGTGAACATGAGCAAATCATTTCACCTGCCTGTGCTTCATTTTGTAAAAACAAAAGAAATGTCACCAATTGTATCTCTCAAATGTTGTAACTCACCTTGGGTAAAGGTGGGCATCCAAATAACAGATAAATAGCTATCCACAGCCTAGTTCCAAGGGGATCCAGGGGTTTTGCAGAGTGTTATGGGGGCAAACAATCCTTAAATCTAGGTGTGCAAAGCTTTTCACGTCACGCCTAAGAAGATCTCACACTGTCATCACTGACAAAGGAACTTCAACAAAGTATTGAGTAAAAGGGAATGAATACTTGAGTCAATGTGAAATATGTTGTTTATTTTTAATAAATTTGCAAAAATGTCTAAAATCTTCTCCTTGATTTGTCATTCTGAAGTACTGAGTGTTGCTTGTTGAAAGAGAAAAACAATTTAAATAATTTTAGTAGAAGGTTGTAACAGAACAAAAAGTGTGAAAAATGAAAGGGTCTGAATACTTTCTAAAGGCACTGCACATCAACTTACCACTGCTTCTCTAGCACTTTTGTTATACATTCCTGTATGTAGAATATTTATACACAGAGTATAAAGCTTTTACATATTAAGAATAGTCATACCTCTTAAACTTCATAACATGCAGCTTTTTAGTAGCCTTTCTGTCTTCAAATTCCGTTATTTGTTCATCCTGTAAATTTTTTTTTATCGAAATTCCATTAATAGAGTGTGGGGCAGTGAGTAGTGCTACCATCTTATTCATCCATTGTCCTGGGTTCAAGTCCCACACCTGGTTGTTGTTCTTGTAAATTTAGCCTATTCCTCCATGTCTTGTGGGTAGTAATCTTGTTTTTTGTCACACAACCTCAAAGACATGCTTGGCAGGTTAACTGGGACTTCCTCCTTAGCTGTCATTTGTGGTTTGCGTGCCCTGTGATGGACTAACACTCTGTTCTGGGCTGTTCGCCGCTGTTGGGACAGGCTCTAGCTACATGCAACCTTGTTCTTGATTAAGTGAGTTTGAGGATGTTTTGTTATACAAAGCAAATGCTTTTCCTTATGAGAATTTAAAGTGGTGAATACATATATCATTTTTTCATTATGAGCCTAATATGAATGCCTGGACAGAAATGTAATTATGTTTAAGCCAATTTACAGCTGGAAAATTTCTAATAATTACAGTAACATTTTCTGTCTCTCTAGGCTACTTAATAGATTTCTTTTGCTAGCTGGCATTGTTTATGGTTGATGGAAGGTAAGCCTGGCAAAGATGAAAGTAAAAGTTCTTCTCACTCAATCTCCAAATAATACCAGACATAAGTAGCTATTGTAGACCTTAGGGGGGAAGGTCACTTCAGTTAACATCAATTAATATTGCTTTGTGCAATTTCTCAGTCGCCAGCAATGGTGATATACGGCTGCTCAGGATTGTTTGGGTGCACCCCAAGTTTCAAGTCATTATTAAAAACTGCTGACCAGCTTATAATTTTCTGAATATTGTAAAGTATACTCACTTTTAGTGGTGCAGTAGTTGGCACTGTTGTCTACCGCATCTAGCATTCAGTGATCAAATCTCACACCTGGTTGTCTGTGTGAGCTTTCTTCCAGGAACTCCTTTTTGATCCCACATTACCAAATATGTGCAGACTGTGTTATCTGGTGATCCTAAACTGGTGCTATGAGGTTGTGTGAGAGGCTGGGGCCTAAGATGGACTGGTTCTTGCCTTGTACCAAATGCTATTAGTATGAGTTAACGTGGGTGTACTGCACACATAAATGTGTTCTGTGATGGACTGGGAAATATCCAGGGTTAGCTCCTGCCTTGCACTCAGTACTGCTGAAATAGGTTCAACTAGAATAAGTGGGTATGAATAATTGATGGATTAAACTACAAATGCTATTCCATGACCTAAATCACGATTTATAACAACAACTTGGCAGACATGCAAGCTCTCTACAAGAAGATCAGGTGTGGAGTTTTATAATGATAAGGGTGTGTGAGTCACATATCATGAGGAAAATTTGGTTTGCTTGCAGATACGTGAAGAGAAGATACAGTGGCTGCTATTGACTCAATTTTGCTTGTGTGTAATCAAATAAAAGCATATATTACAAGACTTCAGATAAAAGCCACAGATAAGGAGTTCAGTTCTTGGCCAGATATTATCAGAAATTCGTCATCTGCTTGGGTAAACAGTTTTCTAAATTTTATGAGAGATTACCTTTCTTAGCCTGACTTTTTTCTCTAGAATGATATTTTTCATGCGGAAAACCTTATTGTTGCATTTTATTTAATCTAATTGTGGATTTGTTTACTAGTTTTTGCTAGGTACAACTGAGTTCACAATGCTTGTTTCCTGCACTTGCCTTATCAATGTCAACCCAATGTGGTTTTGCTTTGAAATATATTTATTTTATCAGAACCCATAAATCTGAAATATTTTCATACTTCTTATTTTGGAATATTTTCCAGATGCATTCATGTAATCACATCATTTTGCAATTGATCTCTCATCCCTTCACCCTCTGACCGCTAATGTATGGTGAGCGTACTGGCGCAAAAATGGCTGCCATTGCATCATCCTGATGGATGCTATGCATTACTGGTAGTTGAAGTGGCTCCCAACTCACTATGAAAAGCGCTTTTAGTAGTGAGAAAAGCACTGCATAAATGTAAAGAATTATTATTATTATTATTATTATTATTATTATTATTATTATTATTATTTACAGAATGCTGTAACATCCTGGCTATTGTGCTGTGAAGCAAATTTTTCTGTCATAGATACCTTAATGTCAAGGTAGAACAAAAGCCTTTGTTTTATTTATAAACATGCAAACCTTTGAATAAATGTACGAGATTGTGTTACCTTGCTCTCTGAAATACCCACAATCCTGCTACTGATCAGTCCTTTTAATTTTGATTTTTTAAAATGCTTTGCTTATTAAGCTTCATACTCTTAACGAGCACTGAACATCAGAAGACTTCATTATGACATGTTTTTATGATAGCAGGCCATTCAGCCCAAAGACACTATAATTTCTTCTCCACTGTTTTGGAGAAATTAAAATTGATGAGCTTTGTTGAGTTAAATGGACTGTTTTATGAAAACAATTCTAATGTTTTGTAATTAAAAAACATCATCTGAACATCATTTGCTGGAGTATTTCATCAGACTCACAGCACTCATTTAGGTCTTGATTTTAAGTTAAATTTTCAATTTTCTGGTTATCTTGATTCTTTTATTTTCATTAATTTGATTACTTTTATTCAGTTATTATGAAATTTATGCACTAACATTTACTTAACTGACTATCCACTATATAATAAAATGCTAAGGAATGTGTGTCCAGTCTCTCTAGGCAAACTGACTGGTTAGTTTGGCTTTGGTGTCACGACAAAAGAGGAAGTCCGAGTGTGAGAACACACAAGTAGAAGAAAAGGTGTGTGAGCCACGCAGAGAAAGTCATCTTCAAAGATGGTAAGTATAAAACCAGACAGGAGGTGAGAAAGGTGCCTAACAAATAATGAAAGAGTATGAGATGAAGGCTTTACAGAAAAACACTCAAGAGAGTGAGCACAGGTGAAGAGGCATTCACACACACACACAGATATGGAGGAAAGCAGCAGAAGTTACATGTAAGGCAAGAGACAGCAAACATTCTTTAATGTTTCTATCTCTTTCTCTTTCTATCTGCAACAGGTATCACACCTAGTATTTTCATATGTTCCAGATGTAATTCATCTTTAAACAATGCTGCTAGTGATTTTCGTTCTGTCAAACTTGTGGGAGTCCTCCACACTACCAGCTGAGAAAGGCTGAATGAGCAATTGCTGTAAATCAAGGCTGGCTCTATCATTTTGGAAAACAGGTGTTTGCCTAGGGTGACAAAATCAGGTGCCATTTCTTTAAACAATTCCAACTCTAACTTACAGACTCTATACAACTCCCCAGCTTCTGTTAACCTTAATAAATTGTTTAATATGATTTTTGCATACTAGCTATGTTTGGTTTTAATGTTTTAAGATCAACATGAGCCCTTTATGGGTGGTCTTTCATATCCCATGATGTGCCGTACTCAGCTTCACAGAGGCTCTCTTTTAGCTCAATGTCCTTACTTTATTTCTTTCAGGTGCAGTTTCATACTTTTTTATTTGATTTGGTACTATATCCATTTCAGTAAATGTGTTATTTATCTTACTTTCCATTTTTATTTCAGTATTGGTTTGATGCAGGTTTTGGATACATACATACAGTGGTGTGAAAAACTATTTGCCCCCTTCCTGATTTCTTATTCTTTTGCATTTTTGTCACACAAAATGTTTCTGATCATCAAACACATTTAACCATTAGTCAAATATAACACAAGTAAACACAAAATGCAGTTTTTAAATGATGGTTTTTTACTATTTAGGGAGAAAAAAAAATCCAAACCTACAGTACATGGCCCTGTGTGAAAAAGTAATTGCCCCCTGAACCTAATAACTGGTTGGGCCACCCTTAGCAGCAATAACTGCAATCAAGCGTTTGCGATAACTTGCAATGAGACTTTTACAGCACTCTGGAGGAATTTTGGCCCACTCATCTTTGCAGAATTGTTGTAATTCAGCTTTATTTGAGGGTTTTCTAGCATGAACCGCCTTTTTAAGGTCATGCCATAGCATCTCAATTGGATTCAGGTCAGGACTTTGACTAGGCCACTCCAAAGTCTTCATTTTGTTTTTCTTCAGCCATTCAGAGGTGGATTTGCTGGTGTGTTTTGGGTCATTGTCCTGTTGCAGCACCCAAGATCGCTTCAGCTTGAATTGACGAACAGATGGCCGGACATTCTCCTTCAGGATTATTTGGTAGACAGTAGAATTCATGGTTCCATCTATCACAGCAAGCCTTCCAGGTCCTGAAGCAGCAAAACAACCCCAGACCATCACACTACCACCACCATATTTTACTGTTGGTATGATGTTCTTTTTCTGAAATGCTGTGTTCCTTTTATGCCAGATGTAACGGGACATTTGCCTTCCAAAAAGTTCAACTTTTGTCTCATCAGTCCACAAGGTATTTTCCCAAAAGTCTTGGCAATCATTAAGATGTTTCTTAGCAAAATTGAGACGAGCCCTAATGTTCTTTTTGCTTAACAGTGGTTTGCGTCTTGGAAATCTGCCATGCAGGCTGTTTTTGCCCAGTCTCTTTCTTATGGTGGAGTCGTGAACACTGACCTTAATTGAGGCAAGTGAGGCCTGCAGTTCTTTAGACGTTGTCCTGGGGTCATTTGTGACCTCTCGGATGAGTCGTCTCTGCGCTCTTGGGGTAATTTTGGTCAGCCGGCCACTCCTGGGAAGGTTCACCACTGTTACATGTTTTTGCCATTTGTGGATAATGGCTCTCACTGTGGTTCGCTGGAGTCCCAAAGCTTTAGAAATGGCTTTATAACCTTTACCAGACTGATAGATCTCAATTACTTCTGTTCTCATTTGTTCCTGAATTTCTTTGGATCTTGGCATGATGTCTAGCTTTTGAGGTGCTTTTGGTCTACTTCTCTGTGTCAGGCAGCTCCTATTTAAGTGATTTCTTGATTGAAACAGGTGTGGCAGTAATCAGGCCTGGGGGTGGCTACGGAAATTGAACTCAGGTGTGATACACCACAGTTAGGTTATTTTTTAACAAGGGGGCAATTACTTTTTCACACAGGGCCATGTAGGTTTGGATTTTTTTCTCCCTAAATAATAAAAACCATCATTTAAAAACTGCATTTTGTGTTTACTTGTGTTATATTTGACTAATGGTTACATGTGTTTGATGATCAGAAACATTTTGTGTGACTAACATGCAAAAGAATAAGAAATCAGGAAGGGGGCAAATAGTTTTTCACACCACTGTATTTTTTCTTTCCATTTCTTCCTTTATTTTACAAAGTGCATTGATATTATGAGAAAATTTTAGAAGAACTGTTTGTGTGCCTGACAATATTTAGCCACATGATATATAATATTATAAATTTGCAGAATTACCCTGCCAAGATAATCAGTGCAGTTTTAGGACAGCAGTTTCAGGATGAACATTGTAATTATGATTTAGTGTGAATGGTATCCACATTCTTTAGATAGATAGATAGATAGATAGATAGATAGATAGATAGATAGATAG
>JANRMT010062796.1:71632693-71759517 GCA_026402145.1 Polypterus bichir lapradei
TCTGTCAGAGCTCCAGAGGTCCTCTGTGGAGAGAGGAGAACCTTCCAGAAGGACAACCATCTCTGCAGCAATCCACCAATCAGGCCTGTATGGTAGAGTGGCCAGACGGAAGCCACTCCTTAGTAAAAGGCACATGGCAGCCAGCCTGGAGTTTGCCAAAAGGCACCTGAAGGCCTCTCAGACCATGAGAAACAAAATTCTCTGGTCTGATGAGACAATGATTGAACTCTTTGGTGTAAATGCCAGGCGTCATGTTTGGAGGAAACCAGGCACCGCTCATCACCAGGCCAATACCATCCCTACAGTGAAGCATGGTGGTGGCAGCATCATGCTGTGGGGATGTTTTTCAGCAGCAGGAACTGGGAGAGTAGTCAGGATAAAGGGAAAGATGACTGCAGCAATGTACAGAGACATCCAGAATGAAAACCTGCTCCACAGCGCTCTTGACCTCAGACTGGGGCGACGGTTCATCTTTCAGTGGGACAACGACCCTAACCACATAGCCAAGATATCAAAGGAGTGGCTTCAGGACAACTCTGTGAATGTCCTTGAGTGGCCCAGCCAGAGCCCAGACTTGAATCCGATTGAACATCTCTGGAGAGATCTTAAAATGGCTGTGCACCGACACTTCCCATCCAACCTGATGGAGCTTGAGAGGTGCTGCAAAGAGGAATGGGCGAAACTGGTCAAGGATAGGTGTGCCAAGCTTGTGGCATCATATTCAAAAAGACTTGAGGCTGTAATTGCTGCCAAAGGTGCATCAACAACGTATTGAGCAAAGGCTGTGAATACTTATGTACATGTGATTTCTCAGTACATTTGCAAAAACCTCAAGTAAACTTTTTTCATGTTGTCATTATGGGGTGTTGTGTGTAGAATTCTGAGGAAAAAAATGAATTTAATCCATTTTGGAATAAGGCTGTAACATAACAAAATGTGGAAAAAGTGATGCGCTGTGAATACTTTCCGGATGCACTGTATATATATATATATATATATATAGTCACATATGTGCGATTGGGAGACAGCTGAAGGGCCTATAGCATAGTAATTATATGCCAGATCAGGAGGCAGCAGAGTGCCCTGACTGTCTCTCTCTTAATCTCTTGCAGACCATCTATGGGAAATCCCGCACCACTGATGATGTCACTTCTGGTTCCGGTGCCACTGATGGTGTCACTTCCGGTCCCGAAGACGTTACTCCCAGGTCTGGCACTATCGATGACATCACTTCCAGTTCTGGCCCCAATGAAGTCACTTCCTGTACTGGCCTTTAAAGCTGCCATCTTTCCTCCATACCAACGGTTCTGTTTTGGACTCAGATCTGCAAACATCTCTGTTCAATTTAACCAATTTTGTGGTCTTGGAACAATATACAGGTGGCTGCCCAAAATCTTCATGATGACTTTGATGCCTTCTTGTGACAATATATATTAAAAATAGCAGTGGCCCTGGCACTGACATTTATAGAACACCACTCTTAACTTCACCCAATTCAGATAAGGTTTCTTGCACCATCACCCTCTGCTTCCTGCGATTCAGTCTATTCTGCTCCCATATACACACTATAAAATAAACTTCCACTTTATTTAGTTTGATGCCCAACTTTTCATGTGGGACCTGAGAGTTTACCAAAAACATTGTATACAAAGAAGTCTTTAGTCTTTACTATCTATACTATTGATTACAGATTTAGTTTTAGGCAACTCCAATCCATAAAATAAAGAAAGGAATACCAATAAATATTAAATATACTATAAACAAACTTTCACTTCACACTTCCGATAACATTGGCAGAATTTCAACTCTACCGAACTATTCTGCCCTTAACAGAAACATAATACAATCTTAATATCACAATAAGATATACAGTAGATTCCATTTTCTCACTTTGCAATTCCAATCTCTTCCTATTCTACCATTGTGCCTGATATCCATTGCCATGTCACAACTCAAAGGTTGATACCTGAAATTCTTCCTTTGATTATTGTGTAAATATTAGCATTCGCTTATAAACTACGTTTATACGACTACTTCTCCAGCTATGGCAACAACATCCTAGCGTGCCACACCTAATGAACAAACTGTGAATAAAAGTATAACAAAAATGGATTTATAATCAAAGAAGAAGCAAAAACATATGAGAGAGATGTTATTTATTGCTAGAATATAAAAGAAATACAGGTATGAAAGGACATAAAATGATCAAAGTGATGGCTAGTTTTACTCAAGGAAAAGCGCAGAGTTGAAAGTAAGGATTAGGATAAAACAGATAAGTCATGTGGCAAAAAATAGATCAGTGGACTTTGAAACAAACAAAGCAATTCTGTAAGGAGGAGAGGGGCTCACATGCTGGTGCTTCAGTGCAGTACGGACACAACCAGGGCTATATAATATACAATATTTGTTAAAAGTGTGTTCTGGAAGTAATCACTGCAAGCGTTTGGACCTAAAAGAGATGCAAGGGGGAATGGAAAACAAAATGTAAAATGTGTAACACAGCAATAGGTGATAGTGCTGTGATTTTCGTAAGGATTTTAGCATTTTTGAAAATGTACATTCATATTATATTGAATAAATATGTACCTTGTATTTTCCTGATTGTTACGATGCTCTGGGCTGCCAGAAGGTGTGCAGGGTGCAGTTAGGTGTGCCAGTAGACATTATGACAGCTGTCTGCTATAAAATTCAAGCAAGAATTGCATTTCTTGAAACTGAGGTGTTTTAATGACAGTGTCTGTAGTCATTAAAACCCCAGGGATTTAAAAAGGAAAAATATTTGTAAGCATTATATGAAGTAATGGCTCAGGGAGAATACCAATGTATATTGTCTATAATCTTTAACAGTTAGCATTGTTTAATTTATGATACTTAACATATGATCTTGGCAAACAAATAGGTGGCATGGAGGTATATGGCTGGTATTGCAGACTGGGTTCAAGATATGGCCTGGTACTGTCTTCTTTGTTTTAGTCTGCATGCTTTTCCCAAAGATGTAATAGTCTGCTAACAACTGCACAAGACTAAGAGAGATAAAGGTCTTCCTGGTGAACCAACTTAGGTTCCCAAAGTGTGTTGTAACAACATATGGTTCTGCTGTCTGCAAACACCAAGCAGATTATCATCTTGGAAGTCACCATTCCCTGGGAAGATCAGATTGATGATGCCAAAGGGAGAAATTGACCCAAGTAAACAGGGGCAATGTTGTAGCAAACAGTGGCAAGCAGGATGTGAACCCTTTAAAGTGGAGTGCAAAAGGTTTACTGGTTAATCCCTTTGTAGGGTTTACTGCAGGCTGGGAATCACATTCTAGGCCAACAGCCAAACTACAGAGATAACTAAAGATACATCCAGGTAAATCTGGGTCCATGGGGAGGGTAATACAGTCTGGACACAATCCAGGACTTATATACTACAGCAGGGTCCCCTGGGTGAGGGTGTCTGATGTTGTGAGACCCAAAACACTTGTTTATCCAAAGAAACATCTCTAACAATGTCTTCAGGTGTTTAAACTGGATATTAAGCTGATTGTTGACTTTAAATTTTAATTTTTCTGCAGTAGAATATGGAGGATACTGTGAAATTAATGGACGCATTTGTTTCTAGTAAGATTGATTATTGTAGCGTGTTATTCACAGGCTTCACAAAGTTTTCTAAGTACGGTTTTTGAGTGTTTTTAAAGTGCTGCTGAAAGACTCATTCTGAAGAAAAGAAAGTATGACCACATAACTCCTGTTCTTAAGTCTGAACAATGTTTTCTAATTAATTAAACTCATTGCTAATTTCAAAATCTTCTTTCTTACATATAAAGCTTTAAATGGGTATCCTTCTGCTTGTCCAATAATGGGCCTTCCATCTCATTATGAAGACTCTCTACTTCAGCTTAGCATACCTTGAATAGCTTTAATGTGATAGCATTAGCACAGCATCTTTGTTCAGCTAGGCTCATTATCACTAACACCCATCAAGTCAGTATGTAACCTTGGATTGGTGATTGGTGACCAGCTCTCCTTCAAGGACCATGTTGATACAGTCTCTCAGTCTTGCAGAGTTACTCAATACAGTAATCGCAAAGATCAGACCATATCCGAGTGAATATGAAACACAAATCCAGGTCCAGACTTTGGTCTGGTCACATCTGGACTACTGCAACTCTGTACTGACAGGGGGACCAGCATGTGTCATTAAACCACTGTAGATACAAAATTCAGTTTCATGTAGTGGCACTTATTAAGTACAAATCCTTGATGTCTGCCTGCAGAATATTCAGTGGGTCTGCACCTAAATATATGGAGACACTTGTGATGTCCAATGTTCCTTCTCAACCTCTTGGGTCTGCTGTTGAATAGCATCTGGTGTGCCTCCTCTTCGTGACCTCAAATCTCAGTCCAGACTCTTTTCATGTGTAGCTCCTTGTTAGTGGAATGAGCTCCTCACCTCCATTTAAACTTCTGATTCTCTCAAGAAGTGTTTGAAGACTCTCATTTGCTGCATTTCTGTCTAACTGATGGTTTTTGTAACCTAAGAATTGTAACAAGCTTCTATTTTGTTTTCAGCTCTTCATGTGTGACGGTGAACTTTGTAACTATGCCCTGTAATATTTGTTTCTAAACAGACCCCCAGTCTGATGTTTACTTGATTATGTTGACTTCCTTTGTAAGTCTCTTTGGATAAAAGCATCTGCTAAACAAACAAATGTAAATGTAAATGAGATTAGAGATGCTGTTGAGCTCTTCTTATTGTATCTCTGTTTCAATCATTTATACAAAAGCAAATGCATTACAACTTATTATAAACTGTAAATAACCCTTACCCATTCTGTTTCTCTTCTGTGCATCTTGCTGTGGCATGTGGTGTCACTGATATACTGCTAAGCTGGATTTCCTGCCCATGGAGAAGGCACTAGAGATACACACGTAGAATAAAAGGCAAAAAAAAGGAAAAATGTATCTTCTCTAAACTTAGCTTTTCTTGAGAAACTTTAGTTATTTCTGTACTTAAAAGTTCTTTACTTCTTCTTCTATACTTAAGGATCATTAACTTCTTATATACTTTAAGATCCTTAGCTTCTTCTTCTGTATGCTTTAAACGTATGGCTCAACACTTAAATAAGTGTTGTTTTACGAGTTACTTCACACACTCAAAAGGCCCATTGGCCTGTTGGCACGTAAGCACTTGCCCAGGCACGTGCGCAGGCACTGTTTGAAACCATATGTCTTTTACACCTTACACATGGCAAGGCTGGTCACTAACTGAAGAATAACATTTAGGCAGAGCAGATAGAAATAGCTAGAATATACCAATTTCACTCAACTTATGGGGTGTAAGAAAGGCACTATTTTGCACCTGACATGACACAGACTTGACACGGGAGGCATGTATAAAATAAAAGAGCTTTATTTTTCTTCAGCTGGAGGGCACGTCTTCCCCGTAATCCCTCCAGCCACAACACAGTCCCAAACACAAATAAACCACAAAAGCACTATCCTCTCTTCCACCACCACTCCTCCACAAGCTTAGTCCTCCTCCTCCCGACTCTGGCCGCTGAGTGGTGGTTGCTGGCCCCCTTTTATCAGGCACCTGGAAGAGTAAGGTGAAACCATTGCCCAAAAGGGGCCAGCCGCTCCTGTTGCAGCACCCCTTGGCGCCCGCGGAACCCCACAGAGCTGCACAGAACTCCAACCTCCATGAAGCCCTGGGGGAGTCCGAGGCACCGCTGCAACCCAGGGATGCTGCTATCTAGCGTCCAGGGGGAGATACTGGGCTTCCCACCCTTGTCCCCCTGGCAGATGTGGTGAAGGGGCATCCTGGCCAGGCATGGACTCCAGCCATCTGTTACAGGGAGTTATAGGATCCTCCCATAGATTATGCTTTGTCATCTAGTAAAATATTCATGAATCTTACATAACTAGGAAAATCACTACATAATTACAATCATTATTATTACTTTTTTATTTGGCTAACGCTTTTATCCAACGAGACAACATTTGAGACACTATTGGTTACATTTCTTTTGTTTTCGAATTGGAGCAGAGGCAGGTAAAGTGACTAGATCATATACTCAAAGTTTAATTGAATTAAACTGAATCTGATAAGAAAGAGCATGAGTGGCCTGCACAGGCATTCTGCCCAAGGCAGGTTCACATATACACGTAATGTTGCCAATGCTATCTGGATTTACTGGTTTTAAGCATTGTTTGGATTACATACAGTAAGTATGCATGTAAGTAAGTTTGCATGTAAGATGAATCACAGCTGTATCAGAAGATTATTATTAGTATTAAGAACAGATTCTTAACACAAAAAGGCTGATGGTATTTACCATGGCACCTGGTAAATCCAATAATCAAGGCTGATTACACCAACTAAAGCACCCCCTGTTTAGGTTTACTTTGTAATGAAGAAGACATTTATAATATTTGAGAAATGCTCAGTTTCAATTAGGACATCAAATATCAATGTCACAAGCTCCTGTATAATGTGCTCACTCACCTAAACATCTGCAATCATCTGGACTGTCATCTTGTGACCAATGTGCACATGCTACTCATTAAGTCACTTTGTCATTCAGCTCACACCTCATAAATATTTGCCATTTTTCCTTTTATCTTGAACCACATTTCGTCATTAGCATAGCCTAAAGAATCTTCTAGGTGTATGCATTTACTGTAGCTGTCTTATTATTTCTGACTGTTGTTTCTGCTTTTTAAATGGGGCTGTTCATTGCACAAAAGGAATATAATATTTCCTTTTACCTGTTTTACTTGTTTTCTAACAAGTTTAAACAGGAGAACCTAAAGATATAGGTCACCAAACACAAAGACTTGTGCTAAAAAGCCCCACCCTAAGCAGCCTCTTGAATGTGATCGTGGCATTGGTGAAGAGGGATGTGATGCATGTGAATCAGATGTACAATTAAGTATCTGACTGCATTCTCTATGTGGGACAATTTGAACTTTAATCGCCTATAACTTACACAGTAGAGTACAGGTAAATGGGAGGACACACATTACAATGAAACCTAACTAAGGAATTAACTTTCTTGCATACTAGATAGGCCTTATTTTGTTTAAACATGACCAGTATGGCTTAGATAACAAAATAACAAAAACTCAGTGTGATAACCAGGACACCATTGGCTGGGGCTTCAATGACAAAGACAGCTCATTTCCATGATTTCTAACCATTAATAATGCATTACTGAATTTCATCCACTTTAGCAGTTTGTGTTAAATATTACTGGACAATTTCAGTTGATCACCTTTATCCCATTTTATAGCATATATAGTGTAATGAAATAAGACAGCTTCCACAAGGAAAAAGAGTTGGGGACCATCCCCGTATAATGTCCAATGGACAAAGAATGCAAAAAAGGCAATCTTGGTGATCAAAGTACTTTTTACAGCAGTTGATAAATGAGAATGACAAAGATGGTGTTTATATACCGTAGCAAAATGGCGGGCGGAAATGAAGTGGCAGGAGATGATGTCGTGACTGGCAGCTGGAAGTGATGTCATCAGATGAAGCCGGAAGTGGTGTAATGGTAGAAGTGACATAATCTTCTGGAGACCGGATGCGATGTCATTGCGATGGAGCCGGAAGTGACGTCATCAGAGGAAGTCGAATGTGGAAGTGACGCTTAGTGGCCATCTTGGGAACCCGGAAGTTTGGAAGGTAAGTTATTTTTCTTCTTTTTGTCTGATGAAAAAGAGAGAGAGGCGTTATTACCACAATCAAGCCCTTGTCTGGCGATATTTCACTCACCTCAAGGCTTGTTGACTGCCACCTAAGCGCATGTGTGTGACAATAGTTACAACTGTATTATTTAAGTCCCAGATAGAAAAATGAAAATAAACTCAATATAAAATGCATTGCCTCCCAAAACTAAAAATAGAGACAATATACTGTCCAGCAAATATGGCTGCTAGAGACACATGGCAGAAAATACCTGACATCTACAATATTCGATATTTCAGAAAGACATGCATTTACATTGTAATTATTCCAGTAGTATAAATGATCTCACATGTTATCTGTGATGTAAATATTTACAGGGATTGTATTGGCATGGTGAACTATGGCTCGCACTGCTACTGCATGGATTCAGTGCCCTGGGTTTGAATCCTGCACTCGGTTACTTCCTGCACGTTCTCCTCATGTCTCTGCTGGTTTTTCCGTCACATCCCAAAGAAATGAATAATAGATAAACTGTCTCTGTGTACATGTGAGCTCTATTATCCATTCAGGATTGGTTTCATCTTCTGCATAAGGCTGCTGGGATAGGCTCTGGCCCCCATGACAATAAATTAAAATGCATCAGATCTGAGAATATTAAATCTGGATTCATTTTGATCTATATATCTATTCCAACCATCCTTTTTCTGTATCTGCAGTGTCCAATTCAGGGTATCATTCAGTGGAAGAAAAGCCTGGATGGGGTACCAGTCCACTACTGATCAAACTCTCTCACAAGCAAAAATAGCACCAAAGGGGAAGAAGGAAGATATAGTGTCTGATGGAGTGAAAATAAATCCCACACTGGCAATCTGAGGGCTATCCTGGCAGCCAATGTGGGTAGACTGAAGTTGTTTGGGGGGTTGTGGTTGCTGGTAAGCCTTACCAGTACAGAAAATGTCCTGTGTCTTATGGGATGTGAGTGAGTCCTGGTGTACCTGGGCTAGTACTACTGGTAGACTTTCATGCTCATGTGACAAATGACAGAAATACCAGGAGGAACATGACTAGTAAGCCCAGCCGTGCTAATCTGAATTCAACTAGAAAATGTTCTTGTATTTCTCTGCGAGTCATAGATTGTGAATCACAAATGCCATATTCAAACACAAGGTTAGCTCATGAGTGATCATGGTATTAGAATATATTTGGCTAAATGTCAACAACTGGCTTTTGGATACTCTGATAAGACAGGTACTGAGCAAAAATCAATCATTGCTTAGTGGTAAGGTGGCACAGATAAATGGTGTAACCACTGGACTGATCCAGAAGATCAAAACGTATAGTAAGAATGATTGGCAGATCTACCTCTGCAGGAGCCTCAACTGCTTATTGGATAAGGCCACTGAAAGGACTACATTCAAGAACTCAGTAGAGGAGACAGTTGCAAAGATCTCTAGCTTAAAGGTTGTTGAAGTCTGTCATGGCAGCTACTCTGTGGCATATTGTTGCACACTAGTGACTGTTAAGTTGAAGAAAGAGTCCTAGGGTGCAATGTTTTCAGAAGGGTCTACATATTTGACTCAAAACTATTGGATTTCATGGTGTTGCACAGGTTGTGAGTGGTGTCTGGTTTTCATCAGACATAACACTAATATTGGTTCCATCAGACCAGAGAATCTTGTTTCTCTCAGTCTGAGAGTCCTTTGGGCTCCATGTGTTCTTTACTGAGGAGTGACTTCTGTCTTTTCACTCTGTCATAAAGTGGGCTATTGCAGTGCTGGTTATCCTTCAGGAAGTTTGTTTCATCTCCACTCAGACTCTCTGAGCATCAGTAAGAGGGACCATTGGGTTCTTGGTCACCTCTCTTATCATTGTCCTTCTCCCACAATTGCTCAGTTTGGCTGGACAGCCAGCACTAGGAAGAATTGTGGTTGTTCCAGATGCCCTTCATTTAAGAAACAGTGAACTTTAATACTGCAGGAATTATTTTGTAGCCTTCCACGGATCTATACCTCAACACAATCCATTCTCTAAGCTCTTCAGACAGTTCCTGCAACCATATGACTTGGTTTTTGCTCTGATACAAATTGTCAAGTTTGGGACCTTCTATAGAAAGATATGCGCTATTATTAAAGATGACCAGTCGATTGAACTGACCACAGGTGGACTACAAACAAGGTTTAGAAACATCTCAATTAAGATAAATAGAATGGGATGCACCTGAGGCATATTTCAAGTGGCACAGCAAAAGGTCTACATACTTGTGTCAATGTGATATTTCAGTTTATCTACTGTATAAACTGAACTATATACTATAAAGTTATATATATTTACTATGTCTGTGTGTACGTCTCGTCCCTCTAAGCAATCTGAATCATCAGCTTAGCTTTGGTACCTGAGTGGTAAGGATTATGATACAACTAGCAAAATACCCGCGCTTCGCAGCGGAGAAGTAATGTGTTAAAGAAGCAATGAAAAAGAAAAGGAAACATTTTGAAAATAACGTAAGATGATTGTCAATGTAATTGTTTTGTCACTGTTGTGAGTGATGAGTGTTGCTGTCATATATATATATATATATATTTACACACACACACATAAACATATATATATACATATCTATACATATACACTGTAAGATATGGCCGGCTATGTATCCCGGCCAATACCCCCAAGCCGCCAGGTGGAGCCCTCCTTGCAGCATGGAGGTCCCCAGAAGACCAGCAGGGCATCATGGACAATGGAGTTTTTATGCACCGCCCTGCTGGATGCCATGGGGGCCACGAGAGGGAGCTGCAGGGAGGACCGAAGAGTTCTTCGTGCCCTATGACCTGGAAGTTCGTCATAGGAAGAGCGACGGGCTTCCGGGGTGAGAAAAAACATGGTTTACCCTGACCCGGAAGGAATAAGGATTTGTGGACTGTTGGGCAGAAACACTTCCGGGTCAGGAGATATAAAAGGACTGTGGGAGCTCCCAGACGGCGAGCTGAGCTGGGTGGAAGGGTGGCAACGCGTCTGGGAGCTGGAGGATTGTTTATTGTATTTTTCTGATTTATTATTGGAGTATTTGGGAGTGGAGCGTGCTTTGTGCACTTTATTATTATAATAAATAATATTTGGACTTTTATCTGGTGTCTGTCGTGTAGTCTGAGGGTACAAGGGTGCGAGCGAACCCTAATTCTGTCACAACACATATATATACACACACATATATACATACATATATATATATCTACATATATACACATACATATACATACACACATACATACATACATACACACACATATATATACACAAATACATATATATATACACACACACATATATAAACATATATATACATATACATACATATCTACATATATACACACACAGCTATTTCGTATCAGTGCAATACGCTGCTTGTTAAAACGGATAGCTCCCGCTCTTACGTACAAGTCTGCGTGGATAATATGAACTATCGTATTTGTTCAAGTTTTATTTAAATTTTAAATAGAAGGAATTTTTATTTAGTCGACAGAAATATCTTTGGTAGGAATGGTAAAAACAGACAGGAATATCATTCCTGAATAAATCAACTCAAACCTTAAACAACTTATAATATTTTGCTCTCCATAAAAATATATCCTGTCTAAATTATACAAGTTAGAAATAAAGTAAACGTCAAAAGAACAAACATTCAAATTTCTTTACTCTTATGTAATTTTATATAAAAAATAAACTTAGATTTTAAATATCCCAAAAGATTTTGCTCTCCATAAAAATATATCCTGTCAAAATTATACAAATTCAAATATGAACATGCTGCATAACAAAACCTGGAAATATAAATAAAATGTGTTCCTTTCAGCAATAACAAATCAAATCATTCAGTTGTCTTTGCTCTTATGTCATTTTAGAGCTGGACGCCTGGCATCTTTTTTTGGCAACAAGTTCGTTTATGTTTGGTGTGAGGTTCTGTGTTGTGGAGATTCTCAGGATGGACTGCAGGTGCTCATCAGTGAGGCGACTCCTTTGTGCTGTTTTGTTAGTCTTTATCACTGAGAAGAGCTTCTCACACAGATATGTGCTACCAAACATGCACAAGGTTCGAGCCGCATGTAGACAGACTTTTTTTGTTCTTCAAAGTCACCAAAGCGCCATGCAAACTCAGTGCGCTCAGTTTATCAGCAAAGTGCGTATTTGGGAACACCATTGTGCCGACTTGGTTCAACATTACTTGGCAACAGGGAAAGTGGGGCAAGTTGCACTGGTGCATTTGTGTCTCCCATAAAAGCAGCTTCACTTGAAATCACTTTCTGATTGTGCACGGGTAAAAACGTCCGCTGAAGTGTCAGATTCTTATTTAATTCTTCTGCTTTCTGTATCTTCTGCATTGCATTCAGGTCTTTCAGGTTATCTTGATGTTTTGTCTCATTGTGCCATCTTACATTAAATTCTGTAATTACACCCACATTAGCTCCACAAATGAGACACACGGGTTTACCGGCAATGTCAGTAAACATATACTCAGCCTCCCATCGGTTTTTAAAGGCTCTATGTCCAGAATCACCTTTTCTCTTCGGCATCGTGTGGGCTAGCTTCACAATAACTTGCACCTTCATAAGCTAGACTTGATTAACGCGGTAAGTGTTCGGCAAGGCAGCTGAAGCGCTGCATTATGGGATCTGTAGTTTATTGTGTTACCAGCGCTTCATATACCCGGGCCATTAATAACAATAATACACTATATAAAATGATCTCGCGGGCCGGATATAATTACACGCCGGGCCGGATGTGGCCCGTGGCCCTTGAGTTTGACACATATGGACTAAATAGAACTTGAAAAGATATATTTTTTCGTACATCGAGCCCGCGTGCTATTGTGGTTTTGCCTGCATGCCTCAATAAGTCACCCTCCCCTCGCTCTTACTTTTTTACCGTTCAGCTAATGAATACACTGAGTATGGCTTTACCAAAACAATCATTGATTGCGAATAAAGTATTCATTATTCGAGTATGTAGATCGGGGTATATATATACATATATATACCCGCGTATCGCAGCGGAGACGTAGTGTGTTAAAGAAGCTATGAAAAAGATTCGTTTCTTACTGCATCAATAAACAGCTCGTCTTCTTGTTTATCTGAGACCTGACACACTGCATGTACGGGTTTTTTTTTTAACACTGTCTTCCTTTAGCGGGACATTCACTTTTTCCACCTTGTGCTTTGTTTCTGCAGTAGCTGCAGTTATGAATAATATGCTTGTATGTATCAGACGCTTCATATTTTTTTGCTGCCTTTTCAATTGTGTAATTCGGTTTTTGTTCAGCGCTCTTCGGAACTGTTGCTTTTTGTCTGTGCACTGCGTCAGTTCACGTGAGCCGCTCGGTGTACATGCATCGAAGTTTCCCAGCTGTGCTGGTGCCATGTCGTGCGATGTCCATGGCTGTATCTAATGTTACCTAAGTCCCGGCAGTTAAAACTTTCTCTCGCAGTTTCGCTGAGTTTGTGCCAAACACCACCCTGACTATCTCATCTTCCTCTGCATAAGCACAGTCCTTCACCCGTGAATATTTAGTGGCAGTGTTTCTATAGGATTGCCGCTGACGGACAGCCTTATATGGGCAGGCACTAAATTACAAACGCTAGCGGCAGCCTGTCTATGAACTTAATTTAAAGTTTAGGTTTACATCATGCTTTGTTTCCGAAGTAGCAGAACTCATGAATATGGTTGTATATGTCACTCGCTCGCTTCTTATTGTTTCGCTGCCTTCTCAATTATATAATGCATGTTTTCTTCAGCGCTTTTTGGGCCTCTTCCTGGTTTTCTACCTACTGCGTGATTACGTGGAAGGCGTGATGATGTCACACGAAACTCCGCCCCCACGGGTTTCACGCTCATCTCCATTACAGTAAATGGAGAAAAACAGCTTCCAGTTATGACCATTACGCGTAGAATTTCGAAATGAAACCTGCCCAACTTTTGTAAGGAAGCTGTAAGGAATAAGCCTGCCAAATGTCAGCCTTCTACCTACACGGGAAGTTGGAGAATTAGTGATGAGTCAGTCAGTCAGTCAGTGAGTCAGTGAGTGAGTGAGGGCTTTGCCGTTTATTAGTATAGATACTATGGGGGCAAAGTCTCCTTTTTTATCTTAAAAAAAGTAATTAAAATTGAGCAGTTCGATAACAATAAAGCAAATAATGCACCTAGTGATGTTGGGTCACTAAATACTAACAAGGCGCAACATGACTCATCTTCAAAGACAAGACACATTTGCAAGAATACAAATGATGTTTTCACATGGGTAATAGGGCCTGTGTACCACTGATGGTAGTCAAAAACTGGACAGGCAGAGAGCAAGGAGCCTTGAAATGACAGAGTCTGAGAAGCAGGATTTACAGGAATGTGATTGAATTTTTCTGATTTAAAGAAAACATGACGGAGAGCTGAGTGTAAATGGAGAAAAAAATTGATTAGCCACTATGAAATATTAAAGGCTAAAATAACAGAATACAACAACATAGTCTGTCTTGAAAGGCGGTGTTATTTCTCTAAAATTATAAATAACAATGCTAGTAATCCCAGAGGGCAGCACGTTGGCGCAGTGGGTAGCACTGCTGCCTCGCAGTCAGGGGACCCGAGTTCACTTCCTGGGTCCTCCCTGCGTGGAGTTTGCATGTTCTCCCTGTGTCCGTGTGGGTTTCCTCCGTGTGCTCTGGTTTCAAAGAAACATGTAGGTTAGGTGTATTGGCGATTCTAAATTGTCCCTAGTGTGTGCTTGGTGTGTGTGTGTGTGTGCCCTGCGGTGGGCTGGCATCCTGCCTGGGGTTTGTTTCCTGCCTTGCGCCCTGTGTTGGCTGGAATTGGCTCCAGCAGACCCCTGTGACCCTGTAATTAGGATATAGCGGGTTGGATAATGGATGGATGGATAGTAATCCCAGAGTCTTATTCTCTACTATTGATCACTTGCTAAACCCAGGTCACTCAATGGAATGCCTCCAAAAAACTTCCAGTGAGGCTTTTGCTATATTTTTTAATCACAAAATTAATATATTAGAAATAACATAGTACATCTCCTCAATACTGATCCTCTTAAACCTCGGTATTCCATTTTAAGCTAATTAAATTCTTTAACCAGGATAGATTTACCTGATTTACATAAAGTAATTTCTCAACTGAGACCCTCCACCTGCGTCCTTGACCCAATGCCAACAAGTTTTTTCATAGAAGTATCTGATGTGCTAACTGAGAATGTTATTGACATAGTAAATTCATCATTAGATATGGGGGTCTTCCCAGACCAGTCTTAAGACTACTGTTGTTAAACCCCTGCTCAAGAAAAATAATCTCAACTCCTCTGTTTTTGAAAATTTTAGAGCTATTTCTAACCTGCCTTTCTTAAGTAAAATCCAAGAAAAGGCCGTCATTATGCAGCTGAATGATCACTTGAATATAATTCTGCTCTTGACAAGTTTCATTCAGGTTTTAGAACAAATCACAATACAGAAACTGCACTCATTAAAGTAGTAAATGACTTGCAGGTAAATGCAGACAGAGGCCGTTTATCTGTTCTCATCCTCTTAAGTCTGAGTGCTGCATTTGACACCATTGATCACAACATTCTTAGAAATCGCCTTAGTCAGTGGCTGGGCCTCTCTGGCAGTGTCTTAAATTGGTTTGAGTCTTACTTAACAGGTAGAAAAGTCTTTGTTAGTTGTGGTAATTATACTTCAAAGACGCACGATATTCTATATTTTGTTCCACAAGGCTCTATCCTGGGCCTGCTGCTCTTTTCGATTTACATGCTTCAGTTAGGTCAGATTATCTCGGAGCATAATGTGAGCTACCAGAGCTATGCTGATGACACACAACTGTATTCATCAATAGCTCCTGATGACCCCCAACACTCTTGTTTCACTGACACAATGCCTTACTAGTGTTAATGAGTAGTCATTCTCTCAAACTAAATAAGGAGAAAACAGAAATCTTAGTGATTGGCAAAAATGGATATAATGAGGTTATAAGAAATAAACTTGATGCATTAGGATTAAAAGTCAAGACAGAGATAAAGAATTTAGGAGTAATTATCGACTCTGACCTGAATTTTAAATCACATATTAATCAGATTAACAGGACAGCATTTTTTCACTTATGAAATATAGTAAAAGTTAAATCCCTTATAACTTTGCAAGATGCTGAAAAATTAGTTCACGCTTTTGTTTTTATTCAACTGGATTACTGCAACGCACTTGTTTCAGGACTACCCAAAAAAGACATAAATCAATTGCAACGAGTGCAGAATGCAGCTGCTAGAATCTTAACTAGGAAACGAAAATCCAAGCACATCTTTCCAGTTGTGATGTCACTACATTGGTTACCTGTGTCGTTCAGAATTAACTTTAGAATAATGCTTATGGTTTACAAAGCCTTAAATAATCTCGCTCCATCCTATATTTTGGAATGTCTTACACCTTACACTCCAAATCATAATCTTAGATCTTCAAATGAGTGTCTGCTTATAATTCTAAGAGCTAAACTTAAAAGAAGTGGTGAAGCAGCCTTCTGCTGTTATGCACCTAAAATCTGGAATAGCTTACCGATAGAAATAGCCAGGCTAATACAGTGGAATACTTTAAAACACTGCTAAAACCCCATTATTTTAGCATGGCTTTCTCATAGCTTCATTTTAGTGTAACCCTGATATTCAGTATATGCATTTAATTATCATTATCATTCATGGTGGCTCCGTACTAATCCATACTTTCTCTTCTGTTCTTTTTCCGGTTTTCTGTTGTGCCGATCTATGCCACCACCACCTGATCAACGCACTGTGATGTCCCTCCATTGATGGATTAAAGGCCAGAGGTCCACATGGCCATCATCGTCTAACTCTTCAATGTGAAGCCTGAAAACCATGAGGACTAATTGAGATCATTTATGTTAGGTAGAATGCCCAATGGGGACTGGGTGGTCTCGTGGTCTCAGAACCCCTGCAGATTTTATTTTTTTCTCCAGCCCTCTGGAGTTCTTTTTTTTTTTTTTTTTCTGTCCTCCCTGGCCATCGGACTTTACTTTATTCTTTGTTAATATGTATTGCCTGATTTTATTTTTGTATTTTTTCTTTTTTTCTTTCCTCATCCTGTAAAGCACTTTGAGCTACATCATTTATATGAAAATGTGCTATATAAATAAACGTTGTTGTTGTTGAGAAAGGAATTGAAGCATACCAGATGTTGAGACATACGAGGATGCCAAAGAGAGGTGTAGGAGTAACACTGAGGGTACATAAACACCAAGAGAGTTTGAGTCACACAAGGAAGCTGAAAAGAGGCGTAGCAAGAACTCTGATGGTGCATAAATGGCATAAGAGGTGGAAAGATGCAGGAAGGAGAGGCGTAGAAGGAATGCTGCAGATACATGTAAGAGAGGTTGAGACTCAGAAAGACGCCAAGACAAGGCTCAAGGACAGACACTAGAAGAGGTGGGCATATATCCCCCTTACCTCGTGTTTGCACATGACCAGTTAGATGTGTCTTTATCAAGATTCAAGACAAGAGACAGATGATGAGGAAAGTAATAGTGATACAAGAAGCACCGTGTAAAGAGAGGTCCTGTAGTGTTACAAGGAGAATGGGGCTGAAGGATATGGCAGCAGTAGATTTTGGTGCCATTGATATTAGTTATTTGTTAATTATGTGGTCATACATAGTGTATATGATAATACTGTTTGATAAAGAAAATAAATAAAATCAAATTTATGTTTTATTAAACAAGTAAGGTTTTTAAAATTTGTTATTAACTGAATTATTTATATTACTAAGTATCCATGTTAATCATATAAAAACTTAATTTTATTTACAAAAACAATTATCCATTTACTGTGGTGGGCTGGTGCCTTGCCCAGGGTTTGTTTCCTGCCTTGATTCCTGTGTTGGCTGGGATTGGCTCCAGCAGACCCCCGTGACCCTGTAGTTAGGATATAGCAGGTTGGATAATGGATGGATGGATTATCAATTTAATTATTTTTGCATATATCAATTGCATCAAATATTTTTAGATTTACTCTATAACATTGCTTTGACAGGTTAGAGTTGTTACTCTTTAATAAATTTGCAAAATTTTCTAAAATTTTGTCTCACTTTGTGATTATGAGGTATTAGTGAGTGTTGTCTGATGAGGAAAAAAAAAGCAATTTTTAACATTTCATTATAAGGCTGCAACATGTGGGGGGGGAAAAAACTGCCTTAGAAAAAAAAGGGACGACCTGGCTGGCACCCCAATGCTTCTCTGGGAACAACCTCTATTTCTTCCATTCGTCCACGGAGGCAAAAATCTGGTAAAGAAGTCATTGTATTGTTATTTTTATAAATGCTTTTTATGTCACAGTAAAGAGATTGAACTGATGTTTGCTATAAAAGAATAATATGAAAGACATTACTTTCATCAAAGTTGTTATTGTGGCAATAGTATAGATATCCAGTTCGACTCCCCGTTGTGGGGTGGGCTATCCGTGGAATCTCCATGCTCATACTGGTTTTCCTCCTCCTCTTACTACAGTGTAAAGGAATTCACTTGGCAGCCTCCTACCTCCTCACACAGTTCAGACACAAGCAGTCTGGTTGACTCGTGACTGTAAAATGAACACTTATTCTAATATCTCTTGAAAGATTGGGTTCATTAAATTTACAATGTTTGGAGTATATATGGTAAACATTTTAATCCTTACTACAACATCCAACATGTTGCTAAAATGTCATTCTGGCTATCATGAAACAATTGCAAAAAAAAAAAACCGATTAATTATCCACCCATCCATCCATTATTCAACCCGCTATATCCTAACTACAGGGTCACGGTGGTCTGCCGGAGCCAATCCCAGCGCTCAAGACAGGAAACAAACCCCGGGCACGGCGCCAGCCCACCGCAGGGCGCGCACACACACACACACTAGGGACAATTTTAAATCGCCAATGCACCTAACCTGCATGTCTTTGGACTGTGGGAGGAAACCCACGCAGACACGGGGGGAACATGCAAACTCCACGCAGGGTGGACCCGGGAAGCGAACCCGGGTCTCCTAACTGCAAGGCAGCAGCGCTAACGATTAATTATTGGTAAGCGTTTTATAATGCAGAGTGGCACAATTGTTATCACCGCTGCATTACATGGCACTGAATTCTGGTCACAACAGTGTTTGTGTGGCCCTTAAATTATTTTGTAAAAGCTGTATTGCAAGCAATGATACACATGCTGTTATGCATTAATCATTCCGATACAATTCCTTCCCGCAACACAATACGTGCATGATTAATCACGCGGCTATGATGAATCTGCCATTGATTTCCGCAGCTGTACTCTCCCGTTCTCTAAGTGCAATGTAGTTCGTCTGGCTCGCTTCGTTAATCTCACGTGACAGTCCTCGGACAAGAGGCTTGCTAGCGCTTTGTCCTATGATCCTATGAGAGGCTCTGGTGTCAATAGACTTCCGTGACGAAACATCCCGTAGTAGCCAATCGGCAGCGAAACCGCTGTTTCCATGGCGTTACTGAGGTAACCGACGGAATTTTCTTCTTTTCTGCTGGTACGTGATCTGCAACATGCATGAAAGTGCGCCGCCGCTCGCTGACAGATCACATGTGACAGGCGGCGCGCCTCGGCTCAGAGCTCCTGCTGCTTCAGAACGCGCTGGACACGCAGAGCGAGAGAAATAGCAATAAGTGCGAAGGAAAGAGAGCGCCCAAACGTACAGAACCATCCATTTTTCTAAACTTCTTGCCCTGGTCAATGACACATAGGCAGCGGCAATGAAAGGACAGAACACATTTTAAGACGGCCAAATTTTAATAGATAGATTCTTCAAAAATGTTCTTTGGTTTGTCGGTTACGATGCCATTTATCCATTTACTCAACCTTCTTATCCAAAGCAGATTCTCGAGGAAGCTGAATCCTACCTGAGCAAGGCAGGAATAATCCCTAGACATGGCGTCAATCGCGAATTCCATAATGCCGGTTTAAAAAGCGTTCGATCAGTCTCTCATACCTCAATACGAGAGAGATACTCAATGAGAAACCTCAAGCTGTATTTTTTAAAATTATAAGGCTTTCCCTTCATTTTTACAGTTCACTGGGCATATCTTTAACGTCTTCAGTTTAAGCGATTCTTGTAAACGCGGCGTGTGCTTTTGCAAATAGAGTGTTTGGTCCACTGATTCTGAACTTTGCTTCAAATTTCAGTTCAATCCAATTTTAATGTCCCAAAAGTGAAATTTAATTTGTCAGCAAGTTTTACAGAGAAACCACGACGTAACATTAAAAACATATCAACAAAGAATCCAACAATCAAATATAAACTCATCAGAAAAAAGTCTGAATTGTGTGTGACATAACGGTAGGACTCGAATTATAAAGACTCTGCTTCATTCAACAGTAGTGGCACTGCTGCCCCTTTTTTCAGATGGTTTCTGTGCTTTTCTTAAAAGTCAGATTTGCATGTCAATTGTCTGCTCTTTGATGGTTGTTTCTTGTGGGTGAACATTTTTAAAAATGTATTTATTTAAATCAGTTATAAATTCTTTAGTGTTTGTAACGTGCAGGTGCAGAAAAGACACACTGGTTAACAAAATCATCTACCACTGGGCCATGACTGGTTTGATTCTCATTCAGTAGGCATACAATCACTGAGCGATCAAAAAATTGTAAGATGATCCTGTTTTCAAATTTATTGTAATAACCATTAGTGCAGAGTCTGTACGAAAACCTTATACAATGCAATACAGTTTGTTTTTTATTTTGTATAGAGCCCTTCCTTGAGTACAAGTTTAGAGCACTCTGACAAAAAGTATAGATTATACTAATTAAATACAAGATTAGTACTTATAAAGATACAGATTTGTTAAAACACATAGAAAACTAAGTAGAAACTGATTAACATAAATGTAAGCCAACAATATCTCTCCATTAATTAATTGTTCACCTATGACCAGGGGACAATGGAGGAGATCAGAATTGTAAGAGAGAAAGTCATAGACAAAGTTAGACACAGAGTTCTAGAGGCCCCAGCCAACTGGGCATTTTATACTGGAGTATGTGCTAAGCTTTCCAATTTGATGACAGTATCTTTCCATCCTTTATCTGAGGTGACGTTTTCATAGGTAGGAGAATAGACTGGTAGTAGAACAGTGGTACCTAGTGCCACATAAATGATACCAAGAAAAGAAACAGAATAGAGGAAGGTAAGTAACAGTTGTGATGGATGGCCAAAGCCCTTACCTGGCCAGGACACCTTTTAAAGGAAGGAGCAGATATGCACAGGGCACTGCCTCCCCCAAAATGCTACTTGGCATCCCCCCCCGCGCCCGGGGGGCGGTGGGACCTTGGATTCTCTCAGGGCTTTATGTGAATTGGAGTTAGGCACAGCCATGTTGGGTTCAGTGGGGGCTACCTACTTTGTCAGGCATCTGCCACACCTGGGAGTGCTTCTGGATCACACTAATGAGCCACCTGGAGTACTTCCAGGTGCAGCATTGTAAGGTGATGAGCAGGTGGGAACAACTGAATAGTGTTTCCCACTAAATAAAGTCTGTGTGGTACTGGACTTGTGCCTGGTGTTTTTCTGTGTCGGGTGTGGGAAGCTGGTGTGCCCCCCGGATGGCCACACATTTTATAAATGTTAAGGGGATGCCCATGTAACACCTGGCTGTGGCAGATAGATTGACATTTCCAAAGGGTGGGACTAGATCACATGTCTGCCTGGGGGATTGCCAACCAGGTTCCTGAGCTGTTTCATTCTTTGGTGGGTGTGGCAATGCACTATACTAGTGCATACTCCCCAATCTGACCTGAACTGATTGCTTATATTGTGATACAAATGACTAACAAAGAAATTAAGTATGCACAGCTAATCAGCAGCTCTAGTCAGGGTATGCCAGACTAAACTAATGAGTCTTTAGCCTGGATTTAAAAGCTGAGACTGATCTATTCTATTAGCAGGCAGATCATTCCACAGCTTTGGGGCGCTGTAATGAAAAGCTCAACATCCCACTGTTCTTTTATTAATTCTTGGAATCATAAGTAGGCTGGCATCTTGAGATGTTAATGTGTGTTGTGTTTTTGTAAGTAATGATAACTTCAGATAAGTAAGCAGGGCCTTGGACATTTAAGGCTTTATAAGTTAAAAGAAGGATTATAAAATCACCCCTTACCTTCACTGGGAACCAATGCAATGATGGAGAACAGGAGTAATGTGTTTGTATTTTCTGACTCTTATAATAATTCTTGCAGCAGCATTTCAAATTAGCTGAAGGCTACATATAGAATGATTTAAACATTCAGTGAATAACACATTGCAGTCCTACTAGAAATAAATGCATTAATTATTTTTTCAATATCTGCCATATTTAGAAAACCTTTAGAATTTTCCAGCATTTTTAAGATGGAAAAAACACATTTTGCATACTTTTGTAATACCTGTTTTAAACAACATGCTACTGTCAATGACAATGTCTAAATTGCGCACTGATTCAATCTAATGTGAGTTCCTGAAAGGATATAAATTTGCTTATATTTTTAGGAGCTGTTGGTAGGTAATCATACAGACTTATCCCAAGATCACCTCGTCAACCAGTATCTTTTGATTTATGAAGTAATCAATCACTATTTGTCAATGCCTCGACAAAGGGAACAGTGCCAGACTTAGTAAGTCGGGTTTCAGCTTCTCAACCATACATTTTCTCAACACACCTTATCTGGACTGAACCCCTGCACAAACTCTGCTTTTAAGTTCTACTCCGATGAGAGGGATTTCCTCCATCCTGAACACCCTGGTGTCTTTCATAGGGTTTTAGTCTGTAATTAGCACTAGCAATACAAAAAAAGAGCTGCTTTAATCTTAATGTCACTCACTTTGCAAATACAGTAAGTTTAAATAAACATAGGCAATTACTTTATGCAACATAACTCACCTTGAAGGATTAAGGTAACAAATCTAGCAATGGCAAGTGCCCAGATCCCTTCATCCCTACACCAGAACATTCTTAAAACAGTCAAACAGATCAGAAGACCACCAATGTGACAATATTATTTCATTGCCCGATGTGGGCTGGGGTGGATCACAGCTGATTGTGAGAAGTAGCACCTCCAAATCTGATGTTGTTTTCCTGTCCCAAAAAAGAGCATCCCTACAGGTAAGGAATGAACTGCTGCACCAAGTGAAGGAGTTCAAGTACCTTGATGTCTTCTTTTTTTTTTTTTTGAAATTTAATTTTATTGCAATCATTCCATACAAATCAATCAATTTTTACAAAAAGTAGGATTGAGAACAAGTCGACCCCCGCCCCTGAGAGAGAGAGCATGGCCAACGGAGTAAAACTTAAGGCTTGTAAACATACCTAAATTGATGAGTTTGATAAGCCAATAGAGATGAATGGAGAAGAAAAAGAAATACAGAAATAATTGCTTCCTCTGTGCTTTAAGAGCTTATTCTAAAATATTATTGATTAGATCCTGCCATGTTTTGAAAAAAATCTGTACAGATCCTCTACTGAGTATTTAATTTTTACCAATTTCAAATAGTATAAAACACCGGTTTCCCACTGACTTAAAAGAGGAGAGTTAGGATTCTTCCAGTTTATCAAAATAAGTCTGCGTGCCAAAAGTGTAGTGAATGCAATCACAGTTTTTTATTTGTCCATCTCCACTTTAAACCCATCTGGAAGAACACCAAACACAGCTGTTAATGTTAACTGAAAGGTAATTAAAAATTTTGGTCCAGAATGATGTTAATTTAGTGCAGGCCCAAAACATGTGACCCAGTGAGGCTGGGACTTGATTGCAGCATTTGCAGGTTGGATTTTGCCCTGGAAACATTTTAGAGAGTTTTAGGTGAGACAGATGTGCTCGATATAAAATTTTGAATTGAATAATTGTATGCTTTGCGCATATGGAGCTCGAGTGAATTCTCTGCATTGATATTTTCCACTCCTTTTCTGATATATTAATTGAGAGATCTTTTTCCCAGTGTCCTCTTGGATTTTTGAAAGGGAAGGACTATAAAATAATTTTATATATTGCAGAGATGGTGTCTGAGTCCTTGAAATTGAGCAATATTTTTTCCAGCATGGACGAGGGTGCAAGATGAAGAAAATCGGGCAGGTTCTGTTTAACAAAGTTCCCAAATTTTTTCCAGATATTAAAAACTGCATATGTTTGTGAAGGTTGAAAGAGGTGGTTCTCTTGCAGAGGTGCCACAGATAAAAGCTTCTCCATCTTAAAATGTTTTCTACATTGGTTCCATATTCTGAGTGAGTGAAGCACAATTGGATTATTAGTATATTGCTGATAACTTGCATTTAATGGGGCACAGTGCAGGGAATATAAAGAAGTACTGCAGGATTTTAGTTCTATTGCGGACCAGGCCTGTGTATGTTCATCAGTTTGTGTCCAGGTTTTTATAGCTTGTATGTTTGCTGCCCAGTAATAAAACTGGAAGTTAGGTAGAGCCATGCCACCTTCTGCCTTTTGTCTTTGTAGGGTCGCTCTTTGGATATGTGGATGTTTTGAGTTCCAAATAAATGAGGTTATTGTTGAATCTAATTCCTTAAAAATAATGTATTGATGTATATTGGAATGTTTTGAAATAAAAAAGGAGCTTAGGAAGAATATTCATCTTAACAGTGTTAATTCTTCCAGCTAGAGTGAGATGAAGGGTTGACCATCTATACAAGTCTTGCTTAATTTTTTCCATGCAGATGGCAAAATTTTGTTGATATAGAGCTTTATGTTTACTTGTGATGTTTACCCCTAGGTATTTAAACTGTTCTGCAATGATAAAAGGTAGGGTGTCTAATCTAATATTATATGCTTGAGAATTCACTGGAAAGAGTACACTTTTATTCAGATTAATTCTGAGACCAGAGATCTTTTGAAATTCTGTGAGTGCTGTTAAGACTTCAGGCACAGAATTTTGTCGGTCTGATATATACAGTACCATATCATCTGCATATAGAGAAATTTTCTGTTCCAGTCCTTCTCTGATAATCCCCTTTATCTGATCAGCATTTTGACAGTGTATTGCCAGTGGTTCAATGGAGATTGCAAACAGCAGCGGTGACAAGGGGCATCCTTGTCTGGTACCACGTTCTAGTTTAAAGTAGTCTGAACAAATGTTGTTGATTGTTACAATGAAATGTTACAAATTGAAGCTTCTGGATTCGTGTACATTAGTTTGATCCATGCACAAATGTTCGGGCCAAACCCAAATTTCTCCAATGTAGTAAAAAGGTATTTCCATTCAATCATGTCAAATGCTTTTTCTGCATCCAATGTTAATAATATTTCTGGGGTGTTTGACTTAGTTGGTGAGTATATTACATTAAACAGGCGTTGAAGATTTGACGATAAGTGTCGACCCTTGATAAATCCAGTTTGATCTTGTGATATTACCAAAGGGACCACTTTCTCCATTCTTCTAGCTATGCTTTTTGAGAGTATTTTAACGTCATTATTCAAAAGTGAAATTGGTCTGTATGATGCACATTGTAATAAGTCCTTATTTTGTTTAGAAAAAACGGTGAATAATCCTTGGTGAAAAGTATGAGGAAGAGTTTGATTGTCTCTGGCTTCTGTAAATGCTGCTAATAGGAGGGGAGCTAGCTGAGTGGAGAATTTCTTATAAAATTCTGCAGGGTAGCCATCAGGGCCTGCTGTTTATCGAGCCCCTCCGCACTAAAAGTGTCTATTTGATGTCTTCTGATGCAAGAGCAGAGGTGATTGACCAATGAAAAAAAAATACAGCAGCTTTACTAAAATTATACTGGACAAACAGGAGCTAAGTCCCTTAATGATGATGTCGATTTACCATTTCGTCTACAGCTCCATTCTTATTTATTCTCACAAGCTCTGGATAGATACTGAAAGAATGAGATTATGAGTACAAGTGGTGGAAATAGGGTTCCTGCACAGGGTTGCTGCTTATTCTACACTAGCTGTGTAAGCCCATGCTGTAAAAATCCCGGGGTCCTAGAAACTATTGCTGTCATAGGAGGATTCAATTTGCCAACAATCTCGCATCGCTTCTGCATTAGCAGTGGGAGGAAAAGTAAAAAGGATAACGTTTTGCCGATGTTAGTGGCTAAGCGACTTTGTCTTTCTTCTGAGGTTTCGTTTTGCTGACATGCTGGCTTCGCTTGTGTTATTAGCGGCTAAGCGAATTTTCTGTTTCCTCGGTGGCGGAGCCCTTACCCCGACTCCACCTGTCACTTCCGGGCCGGACAGACACACACACACTTCCACACGTAGACATTTATATATAAGATTGCAGGAGGGTCTTGAAGTTGAAATGGCTGCGACTTTGGATTTTAGGAGCCAACTGAGATGGTCTAAGTCTGGAATTAGGGTGACCTCTGGACACCTGCCACTGGAAGTAGAAGGTGCAGCACACTAGGAAAAGACCAAAGGGAAGAGTCATCACTCTTCAGTGATTATACCTCTTGATTCCTGGGAATGTTTGGGTCTTCCCATTGAAAGCCTAAAGGAAGATGGCATAGGGGTGACCTGGCTCAGAAAATTGTTACTGCACTCCTTCACCAAGAAAGCAATGCTGATTATATAATATAAAGGAGTTAACTCCCCACACCTTCAAAGAAAATAGGATGTAGTGATATCATTGCCCTTCCCCGTCAATTTAATCTGAGCTTTCTTATGGAGCTTACTAATCAACAACTGACCTAGTATTAAATTCATATGTAGTATACACACATTTTTAAACCACCCTAATCTAGTTTTAGGACATGAAGGCCTGGAGTCTATCCCAGTAGTACAGGGTGCAACACAGAAAACAATTACGGACATACACATGAACACTTAACTCACACTAGGGCCTGTTAGCAGTTTAGTTTAATTTACTGTCACTATGCCATACATCAGCGTTTCTCAACCTTTAAGTATTTGCGACCCGAGTTTTCATAACAGTTTTAATCGCACCCCCATAACATTTTTTTGAAATATAGATGCATATTTTATTATACCTACTTAACTTTTATCGACATTTATCTAGCTCTATATTTATTGTTCTAGTATCAGAATGTAGTTTAAGTTAATTTGTTTTGGTTTTAACAGATGTTTTTTTCATATTTTTGATTCTTGTTTTCTTTTTTTCACATCTTTGCGCCCCCCTAGGGGGGCCCGCCCCACAGGTTGAGAACCACTGCCATACATGATAACACAAAGTATTTATTAGCTAATCCCACTGGTGCAAAAACATGAAAAATGCAGTGAAAATGCCACTCTTAGTATGACTGTATTGTTCTGCCTGTTCATGTGAGGGTTTTCCTCTGGGTACTCCAGTTTCTCTTCAAAGATGAGCCATGTAGAATGGAGTCTTCATGTCAAATACTAAACCAAATCAATTGTTCCTTTCACTCCCCAAGAAATCTGAAGCCTTCATTCTTTTTTGAATGGCTTCTTAAAGGTGGTCTTTCCATTCACACATTATGCTACATAATGCTTCTTAATTATGGAGAACAAATTTGGAAAGATAGATTTCTCACCCCAGATGTGACTACTCAGGAATTCAGTATTAAGCGTGATATATGTTTGTTGTAGTTATTTTACAAATTTTCTTTGAGCAGCATTATGAATCAAACTGAATGTTATTATTTATTTCTTCTTCTGAGGTGAATGGACTTCCAAAATACCCACAAGATGTGTGTTTTAGAAAATATATTTTAAATCAGTCTTACATGACCCTGCTCAGGATAAGCAGGCTTAGAAGAAGGATGGATGGGTAGATGGATAGATGGACATATAGTGGTAATTGAATCTATTCAGTCATTTTCAGAACTCTGCTCTGCTACTCTGCTACTTTGATTAAAGGATGTTGTGGAGTAACCCAACAGCAATAGGTACAAGGCAGCAGGAACTCAAACCACCAGCTGGGACACAGGGCTAAGGATTCAGGGTTTTAAAAATGAAGGCTCACTTACTCTATGTTGTATGCCTCTGATAGCTTTACATTTCCAGACTTAGAAAGAGGTAAGGTTTTGAACTGCTTCATGTCATCCAGCTGACTGATTCTCACTGTGCCTGTCTGGCAGCCTACTATTTGGTCTTTGTGGTGAGATGTGGCCTGGAGGAGGATCATCTGACTAATTCACTGGGATGAGTTCCAATTCATCACACACATCAATGCTAATTAAGACTCGCTACTTTTCTGTCTTTGCCACTTAACTTCTAAAGTGAGGACACAAGTGCAGACATTGGCACACTCTGTTCATAAATGCCAAGCCCACCACTTCACTTGTGACTTTGAGTTTATAAAATGATAAGCAAACCTACTGTCACAGAAATGTTGCGATTTGTGTCAATGAGCTGGAGTCCTTTTTTTTCTAGGCTTTATGAAAGCATTGCACAATGGGATCAAAAACAATGAACTGGAATACATTATCATTTTGCAGTCACATGCTTCACATTTTCTATTCATTCATTTCCCATGCTGAGCAGAATTCACCCACATGTCACCAGGTTACTGATCAAAGATAATCCATTTTAATTGACAAGCAGGCACAACATGTTTCACCAAAGAAAACCCTGTTCAAGCTTTTTCTAAGGGCAAAACAGACTGAATGCATAAAATGAGTGCTGTATCTTTTTCCTATGGAGATATGTGTGCAGGCTAGGCTAGAAATACCATCCATTTTATCAATTCTGCCTGATCTAGTTTAGAGTCACAGGTACCAACACTGGACAAGGGGCTAATCATTCACTGATCTCACTCAAATTTACACTTACCAGTATAGGGCCAGTTTAGAATCATTAATATCCACCAGGGATGTGGGAAGAGAAGTGGCACACCTCAAGAAATATGCAAACAGACACAAGGAGAACAATGGAGCTGGGTTAGGACTTAAATCTAGGATGCTGGGTCTTTTGGACAGCAGCACTAACCATTATGTCACCAAGCCTCACAGACTGGAAGCTACTGATACATTTTCAGTTCCTCATTTGCTTGGTGAGTTTACTACAAAAGCAGGATTGAGTTCTTTATTATCCCGTAGATCAATAAAGTGGGTTCAGTAAATGGAGAGACAGATGAATGGAAAAATAAGTACTTGTACAGTTGTTTCCATATTTCTACAACTAGAACACTCCTCACATGCCAGTCCAAAGGTTTCCTTGTAAATTTCACATTTGACTAGTAATTTGCAAGTAATTTGATTTGTTGATCATGGCACTAGAGAATAATGACGTTGTTGAATGTTGGTTAGACGTGCAAGAAGGAATTTTACTCTGCTCTGTACTGGTGATATTAAATTTAGTTGAACTTATATTGTGGCTTCCTCTGATTACACAGTGACTTGAGAAACCTAAATATTAGATCATTATAGTTTACAATCTGTCTCCACTAATGAGCCAAATTGTTGTTTTTTTATTTGTTTTCCTTAAAGGCATCTATATATATAAAAGACAAAGCCCTCACTTACTCATCACTAATTCTCCCACTTTCCATAGAGTGAACCTGCCTTGGCTGTGTATAATGGGAGTCCTCTAAACAACTGGGTGGAGAAAACTTTCAGGTCCTTTGTGGCTTCATCTTAAGCCTTTCCTCTACTCTATATTGTTTTCCAGTAGAACATCCTCATTGTCTCTTTTTTTCAAGAAGCCATGCCTTCAAGAAGGTGCAATATGTTATAATAAAATAATGAAACAATATAGTGGATTCAAAAAGTATTCAGATCCCTTCTCTTTCTGCACACTTTATTGTGCTGAAGATTTGATTTAAATCAATAAATTTGCCATATATACCCATTATTCTTCACTCAATAATCCATAATGACAAAGTGAAAACACATTTTCATAAAGTTTCCAAAGTTATTTATAATCAAAAACTGAAATCTCTCATTCATATAAGTGCTCAGACCCTTAATTTGGTACTTTGTAGAAATCCCTTTGGCAGCAATTACATCATTGAGTCTTCTTAGATAAGTCTCTACATGCTTTGCACACCTGGACTTTGACAGTTAATCTCCTTCCTACCAGGTCCTTTCAAGCTCCATTAGATTAGATGGGAAGCATCTTTAAACTGCCATCTTCAGGTCTCTCCACAGATGTATTATGGAATAAAAGTGGGGATTTTGGCTGGACCACTCAAGGACTGTCAGAGACTCATCTGAAGGCATTCCAGTGTTGTATTGGTTTTATGCTTCAGGTCACTGTCATGTAGAAAAGTGAACCGTCACCCCAGTCTGAAGTCACATGTACTCTGGAGCAGATTTTCTTCAAGGCCCTCAATGTTTTTGGCTGCATTCATCCTTCCCTCAATTCTGACCAGCATGATACTGCCACTAACATGCATCACCATGAGGTGATAGCATTAGGCATTGCCTGGTCTTCTCCAGACATACTGCTTGAAGTTCTGTTGAAAGTGTTCAATTTTTGTCTTGTCAGACTAGTGAATCTTTTCTCTCACACTCTCAGAGTCATTTAAATGCATTTTGGCAAACTCTAAGTGTGAGTTAGCCACTCAACCATAAACACCTGATTGATGGAGTACTGCTGAGTTCTCCAAACTCAGCAAATAACTTCTGAAGCTCTGTTAGAGTGACTATTGGCTCCTTGGTCACTTCTCTGACCAAGTCCATTCTTGCCCAGTTACCCAACCATGGTAGGATCATCAACCATAGGAAGAGTTCTGGTGGTTCCAAACGTCTTCCACTTCACAATTATTGTGACCCCTGTGCTCCTGAAAACACTCAAAGTTTTAGAAATAGTGTTATCCCCTTGCCCTAATCTATACCTCACCACAATTTGATTGTAGAGGTTCCTTAGACTTCAAGGCTTGTTTATTCTCCTGATATTCATTATGAATTTTGGGTCCTTATATACACAGGCATATGTCCTTCTAAGTGATGTTCAGTCAATTCACTTTGCCACAGGTGGACTCCAATTAGGTTCTAGATACATGTTGAGGGGAAATAAACCCAACGGGATGTACCTTAGCACAAGCTGGAGTGCCACAGCAATACTTTTGAATACTTCTATTAATGAGAGATTTTGTGTTGTATTTTTAATGAATTTGCAAACTTTTCTGAAACCATGTCTTTACTTTGTCATTATAAGTTGCTGAATGTAAACTGATGGGCATAAATGGGAAATTTATACATTTAAAATGAAATCTACAATGCAATAAAGTGTTAGGAAACTGAAGGGTCACTGCATTCTAGGCACTAGGCACCTAACAATTAATCCTCATGCAGAATTTGCACTCCATTTGTAACTCTAAGCACCACCTTCCTCTATAAAGCATGACAAGTCAGGTAAGCCTGGTGCTCAGTCACTGTATGACAATATTTCCTTTATACCATTTGTTTTATGGATCTGAAGCAAAAACTGGCTTAATGGCAATAAGTTGCTGCAACAGTGTTAGTGCAAATATTACTGCATTAAAGTGCTGAGTTCAATTCTAAGTTTTCCTGTGGATTTCTTTAGAGACTGTACAGTAGTTTACATTTCACAACCCAGTGATAGCGACAAAGCCCTCTTAATTTCACAGTTACCTGTAAGTGTGTGCCTGTGTTTGAATAAACAAGTCCTGTAGTACACCAGCATTCTGTCTGCTCTTGGTTTCTGCCTTTCACCCCTTACTTTTTGTTGATAATCATGGTATTAATTGGTTTTGGGGCAGCTCAAGAGCACCCCCAAGTGGTCACAGTCACTTCACCCAACAATTTTTTATCAGATATATTTGTTATCACTCTTTCAAGGCACAAGTGGAAAGAACATGCTTGTTATTGGAATTCTTCAGTTTAGACATTGTCTAAAACCTCTAGAATTATTATTTATATAAGTGGAGTAAAGCTGTGCTGTTGGTGTCAAATTATTTCTTTTTGACATGCAAGAAAATCTCAAGCAATTGGACAAAGTACGAGTTTTCCCTGCTTTATAGATTCTCTTGTTCCAGACTGTAGAGTTTACAATAGCTATGCATGTCAGATATGTACTCACTGGCATTAAAGGAATGTGTGGTTGCTTCCATGGCTCCTATTGTCTCACATACTGTATAACCTTGGCCTGGCCCACTGGGACTTGTGGTAGTTTCAGAATTCCAAATGCTTTTCACTTCCCCATTCATTAGGACTAACCATTCTTTTTTGTTTTTGCACTTGCATCTATTTTACATTAAGCTTATGGCTTTTCTGTCTGTGTAAAGCATTTGACTCATGAAATGAATATTGTACAAAAAATATTTAAAAATATCCTAAATATGCTTGTCAAAATAAGATTATAGGGTTAACATATTCCTCATATTCGTATTGTATTCACATGTTGGAGACTCTCCTCACTTATAGATATTAGAAGTATTTAATTGGTGGGGATTTCAGCACAGGCTAAAATTTAGATTCACAGAGGGACTGCTCAGAACAGGTTCTGTCATGGAGACTACAGTTTAGAGAAGCAGAAAGGCTTTAATCATTTTTTAGTTCTTATGTTACGTAACAGGAAAGAGCCATCTGTTCAGGAATCAGGAGAATTAATGAGTATTACTGACTATCCAATGAATATCTCTGGTGCCATATTTGCAAATACTGTATATTTCTATACTATTCCTGTTTTTAAATACAAAACCAGAAAATACAAATATACAGCTGCAGGACATTACTATTTCAAATATCTTTTAATTTTGTGGTGAACCAGCATCAACTAACATCAAAGTGGTACAAATGAGAAAGCCTGATTCATCATCTCTGATCACCTAGATGATTTCCCCCTTTTTGAAAACAGCTGATTTTTTCCCCCATTATAGGAAAGCCAAATTCCATCTAATCATTTTTATCTGCTCATTATAGCGCCTACTACAGGCTAATATGTTAGTTTACAGACAAATCTCTTAAGCTGACTTCAGTTTTTATTTTTTAATTAGGACAGGCAGGTCAGGTTGTGGAGCATGCACTGGGACACATACACACCACACGACAAAACAGCTTGAGATCCTAGTATTCTACCTAAAGGGCACCCCCTGCTACAGTAAGGTGTTACGTGGGCATCCCATTGGCCTGGACTTGCCGCCTGGGTCCTCAGCAATGAAGATCTTAAGAGTTCTGATACTGCCTGTTCTGCTATATGGTTGTGAGACATGGATGCTATCCAGTGACCTGAAATGAAGACTGGACTTCTTCAGTACTGTGTCTCTTCAGAGAATCCTTGGATATTGCTGGTATTGATAAAATTCTATAAAAGGAAGTTTTTAAGCAGCTAAATGAATACTTGATTCAGCATTCTATTCTTGACAAATTTCAGTCAGGTTTTAGAACAAGTCATAGCACAGAAACCGCACTGGTTAAAGTAGTACATGACTTGTGAATTAATGCGGACAGAGGCCATGGATCCATTGTTCTTCTCTTAGACTTTTGACAGCATTTGACATCATAGACCACAGTATTCTTATAAACTGCCTTAGACAGTGGATGGACCTCTGTGTCAGTGTCTTAAATTGGTTTCATTCTTACTTAACAGGTAGAAAATTCTTTGTGATTTGTGGTGATTATACTTCAGAGACACATGATGTTATGTTGTACCACAAGGATCCATTCTGAGTCTGCTGCTCTTTTCAATCTACGTGCTTCCATTAGATTATCTCAAAGCACAAGGTGAGTTACCAGGATGCAGCAGCCACAATCTTAACTAGAAAATGAAAATCTGAGCACATCTCACCAGTTTTAGCATTGTTACATTGGTCACCCATGTCAATCAGAATTGACTTTAAAATAATGCTAATGGTTTATAAAGCCTTAAAATAATCTCGCTCTATCCTATACTTTGAAAGGCCTGTCACCCTACACTCCAAGTTGTAACCCTAGGTCTTCGATCTCTGTCCTTGAGTATGCGATTATTTATTTAAATAAAAGAACTGTGCTAAAACTGCTTTACTGATACTCTAAGACTGGCCCTATTTAAATGGCGGCCCACGGGCCACATTTGGCCCAGAAACAACCTCTAAGTGGCCCAGCCCGTGATCCCACCTTTAGAAATTTCTACATAAATTCCTACAGTGAAACAGACCATGAATGCAAAACTCCGCGTAGCTTAGCAACATTCAACCCACAATGCAGCACGTTGTTGTGTGTCTAGAAGTAGTGGTAGGAGTTTATGATACAGTGGGGTTTTTTGTGATGGTACACACCAGTAAATTCTGCTGGCACCTTGGCTTGTAGTGGCATTGACTACATATTAAATGATTCTATATAATCAATTGTGTGCTGAGTCCTAGTTGTATTCCAGTTTTATCAGGTGCATACAAACGTGGGTTTTTGCAACTGAATCTAATTGTGTACTCCAATGAGAGCCTCATTACTGATGAACACTATCTCCTCACTTCTCTTTCTATGATTGGTTGGTCCTCCATCTCATAAACTTCGATCCTGTGGATTCATTGCTGTTACGAGAATGTGGATCAGCCATTGACACTCTAAGCAAAGAACAAATTGGAATGACTGCATTTGATGAAAACGTGCAAAAGATTTGGAATTTTCTTTCTAAGTGCTTTGTGGAACTACATAAACACTTTTTTTTAGAAGAGCAGAGCTTGTTATTAACCTGTGGTTAATATTCTTCGATTTCAGAAATTCTGTCTTTTAAACTATCAAGCACAATATTATACAGTACAGTACACTTATGCATTAGAACATTAGAACATTCTAGACTCTAGACGAGAACAGGCCATTCAGCCCAACAAAGCTCGCCAGTCCTATCCACTTCTTTCTTCCAAAAAAAAATCGAGTTGAGTTTTGAAAATCCCTAACATCATACTGTCTACCACACTACTTGTAACTTATTCCAAGTGTTTATCGCTCTTTGTGTAAAGAAAAACTTTCTAATGTTTGAGCGAAATTTACCCTTAACAAGTTTTCAACTGTGTCCCCGTATTGTTGATGAACTAATTTTAAAATAACAGTCTCGATCCACTGTACTAATTCCCTTCATAATTTTAAACAATTCAATCATGTCACCTCTTAATCTTCTTTTACTTAAACAGTAAAGGCTCAGCTCTTTTAATCTTTCTTCATAATTCAAACCCTGTAGCCCTGGAATCAGCCTAGTTGCTCTTCTCTGGACCTTTTCTAGCGCTGTGATGTCCTTTTTGTAGCCTGGATTCCAAAACTGCACACAGTACTAAAGATGAGGCCTCACCAGTGTATTATAAAGGTTGAGTATAACCTCCTTGGACTTGTACTCCACACATCGTGCTATATAACATGACATTCTGTTAGCCTTCTTAATGGCTTCTGAACACTGTCAGGAAGTCGATAGCTTAGAGTCCACTATGACTCCTAAATCCTTCTCATAAAGTGTAATCTCGATTTTCTGACAGCCCATTGTGTATTCAAACCTAACACTTTTACTTCCAATGTGTAATTCTTTACATTTACTGACATTAAATTTCATCTGCCACTAATCTGCCCAATTCTGTATGCTATCCAAGTCCTTCTGTAATGATATAACGGATTCCAAATTATCTGCTAATCCACCTATCTTGGTATCATTTGCAAACTTAACCAGCTTGTTACATAATGTGGTGTAATAATAGTACAACTGTTTCACAATAAGGAGATCATGAATTAGTGTCCCGGGTCCTCTCCGTCTGGAGTATAAAAAGCACTTTTAGTAATGATTAAAGTGCTATATAAATGTAAAGAATTATTATTATTATACTTGACATTTTGTCAATTTCAAATTTTAAATGTTATGTTTTTTCACCAAATAAACAAAACTTGTAGCACTAGGACTCTCGGCCTCCATATACCTTCACAGTACCTCAAACTTGACCCAAACTCAACATATGTGCCCAGCCACCATTTTGTTTACAAAAAATGCACTGCTAATCACACATGTGGTGATTTAAAACAAGCCCATGTTCCCTCAGTGTGCAGTAGACTTTGTATTCATGTGTGTTAGTTGCTGCTATCACTTGTTATGGGTCTGTATACTGATAGCTTTGATAGCATTGATAGTTCTTTTTAAATTCCGCTAAATGCACTCTGCGATGTGCCTGGTTCATATATGACCAAACTATTTATTTTGTTTCAAAAGTTAAACAAATGTTATTGCTAATACTGAATTTTATTGTATGCACTTTGAGATGTGCCTGGGTCGGATGTGAGAAAAATGTTTATTTTATTTCAAAAGGGAAACAAATGTTATTGCTAATACTGTGCACTATCTTGTTGTTATGCACGTTGAGATGTGCCTAAGTCAGATATGACCAAAATGTTTTTGTTTTTTTATTTCAAAAGTGGAAAAAAGAATTGCTAATACTTCAGATTCTGTTCACTTATAGTTTTTTTATTGTTTTTTATGCACTTTTTGATGTGCCTGTGTAAGATGTGACCAATTTTAAAAGGGAAACAATTAATAAACATTACTTCTTTTTCAAAACATTCATTTGTATTGGTTTAAAATTTCTTATTACCTGCTGCCTACTGGCAACTGCAAATGTCTGGCCGAGCTAAATTTTCTGGTTTGAAAATCCAGCCCAGCTGAATTTGTAATTGATTTTTGGAGACCTGGATTAAGTTCCCACATAACCTCCTCTATTTAAGACTTATTATTTTAAATCTCTGTTGTACTTGTCCTTTTTCTTGTCTTTGTTCAAGGGTGGCGAACTCCAGGCCTAAAGTGCCGCAGTGGCTGCAGGTTTTCATTCTAACCCTTTTCCTAATCAGTGACCAGTTTTCTCTGCTAATTAACTTTTTCCCCATCACTTTAATAGCCCTCTTAGAAGAGTTCAGCCCTCTGAATTGATTCCTTTCATCATTAAATGACAGCCAAGCAGAAATGAGATGTGAAACGAGCTAACAGATGATCAGCTAAACAGGGGCTTCAAACTCCAACCAATTTCACTCCAATCATTTTCTTAATGAGAAGCCAATTCTTGCTGTTAATTAAGCCAGTTATTTAATTCCATGGCTTGTTGCTGCTCTCATTCTGTCACAGCACACATTTCGAAAACTGTCGTTTTTCTCTTCTTTCTAAGAGCACCGTCAAAATGTTCTGGTGACCTGAGAGATCAACCTTACCAAGACCATCACCTTTCTTTAATTTCAGATATTGTGTAATGGGCACAGGGGAGCTGGTCATGTGGTGGCTTGTTTTGTGTCTCATTATTGTTTGGCTGCTAATTAAAGAAAAAGAAACAACTATGGGGCCTGAGTCAAGTTAATTAAAAGAAGTAATCAGCAGCAAAAAACTGGTCACTAATTAAGAAGATGGTAAGAATGAAAACCTGCAGCCACTCGAGGCCTGGAGTTCACCACCCCAGTCTTAGTTTGTTAATTAAGCACCCTCTTAGGTGAACATTGTGGTGCAGCAGTTAGTCACACAGGTCAAGTGCCCTGAGTTCAAACCCTCACATGCACTTACTCTCGCTGTTTGCTCAGTCTTCTTCTCCTGATACTCCTTCCTTTCCTTGTACATTCCCAAAGACATGTGTGTTGGTTAATTGGTGATTGTAGAGGGCCCACAAAGAGTACAGGTGTGGATGAGTATGCATGAGTGGGTTCTGCACCATGCATGGCTGGTTCCTGCCTTCTTCTTAATGCTGCTTGCATAAGCTCTAACCACTGTGAACTTAAATTAGACTTTACATGTTTGAAAATATTGTGTTATGCTAAAGCATTTCCTTTTACTTCTTTGGCCTCCTTGAAAATATTTGACACAACATCACCCCCTACCTTCCACAAAATTGAATTTCTTTAGAGCAGGGGTACTCAATCACAGTCCTAGAGGTCTTCACTGGCAGCAGGGTTCGGATTTTCCTATAGGCTAACTAGGCTTCAGCCTAGGGCCTCAAGATCAAGAGGGGCCTACATTCAAATTGTTAGCAATTTGAACAAACTTAATGGGAGGTGAAAGTGCCTCATAAGTGGAATAGCCTAGGGCCTCTTTTAATCTAAATCCGGCCCTGACTGGCAGCATGTTTTCATTCCAACCAGTTTCATAATTAAAAGCCAGGCCTAACAGATAATGAAACTTGATGTTTAATAATTCTTCCATGACAAAAATTGTATATATTCATTTTATGAGAACGTTATTTTTATGTTTTGTGATCCTTCCCTTCTCTCTAAATTATTTCATAACATTTTATTAGCACAAATACTTCATGATGCATCTACACAGGTGTAAATGGAAGCATATTAGCTGGAGAACTGCTGGTTCCTTTGTCATTTGCACCTCATTATTAACTAATGGCTGGTTGAAAAACAGTCAACAATTAAAACTTTAATACAGCTATTTAATAGTGAGATAGGCAAGCAAAGGTTTTGAATAGTAACAAGTGAGTTAACTAAAACTAATCCCAAAAAACATATTGAGTTATTAGTAAATAATCAGGCTCAAATTAAGAAACAAGTTAAAGTGAAAACCTTCAGCCACTTTGGACCACCAGAACTGTAACTGATGCTGCGTTCCATTTGATATGAGATTTGAGAATGACATCACACCCTAGTTGACAGCGTTCCAGTAAAACATTTGAAAAACCAATATGGACACATCCAGGAAAACCATTGCTGTGCTTGCTCAATTGGAATAAAGAGCAGTTGATAACACGCAGCATTTTGCGTATCCAAACACCATAGCAGCATGTCCACAGAGAGAAGTTTGACAATGCTGTGTGTACGACTGATTTAATGAGACACGAATAGACAGAAGTGCCAGTAAACAGCATAAAACACAGCTTTCACTAAAATTAAGGATGTACGTCTCCATTTTAGATTGACATCATGATCTGAATTTGGACAAAGTTAAGGGGCCTTCCAGCTGAAAATTCCATCAAGGAATTAGGAAATTCTGACTTGTCAGTTCAAATGCAACACAGAATTAGTTCCCCTGCATTAAAATATATACTACATGCTGTTTTCTGTTATTATATTTGTCTACAATGATCCGATATTATACTGATAAGGCTTTGATTAATTACAAATTAATTTATTTAGTAACTAGACCAGCTGTGATGACCATCTAAGACGGGTTGAATTCTAAGTAACCAATGTAGACATCAATGCTAATATTTGTGGTGCACCAAACAATGCATATGTTTCTGTTATGTGCCATGTGGCAGATGGCCTGGCCAGAACACCTCCAAAGTGGAAGGACCTGGGGAGAGAGCCTGCACAGGGCTCTACCTCCCCCGGAGCGCTAGATGGCAGCTCCCCTGGGTTGCAGCAGCGCCTTGGATTTCCACAGGGATTGGCACAGCCATGTTGGGTTCAATGGGGGTCACCTTCTTTGTCTGCCACACCTGGGAGTGCTTCTGGGGCACACTAATGAGCCACCTGCCAAGTGCAGCATTGTAAGGTGATGAGCAGGGGGGAATGACTGAAAAGTGTTTCCCACTAAATAAAGCCTGTGTGGTACTGGACTTGTGCCTGGCGTCTTTCTGTGTCGGGTGTGGGGAGCTGGTGCACCCCCTGGTGGCCACACAGTTTATATATTTTAAGGGGATGCCCACGTAATACCTGGCTGCGGCAGAATGATGGACATTTCTGCAGGGTGGGACTAGACCGCGTGTCTGCCTGGGGGATTGCCAACCAGGATCCTGAGCTGTTTTGTTCTTTGGTGGGTACGGCAACATGCCGTACTAGAGCATGCTCCCCAACCTGACCTGACCTGATTGTTTATATTGTGATACAAATGACTAACAAAGAAATTAAGTATGCACAGCTAATCAGCAGCTCTAGTCAGGGTATGTCAGACTAAAGTAAAATGAAAACTTTGTGTGTCATTGAGCTTGTGGCTGTGTCTATCTATGTTGGGATTGAGGAGTTGGTGCTCCCCCTGCAGGCCATGGCCGTTTGGTATGTGAAAGCAGTATTAATATTTGTGATGCACCATCTGTTGAAACGCAGATACATAACAACTGGACAGACAAACAGACACTTATCCTTTCATTAAGGTGTATGAGCATCAATGTCATTAACATAAAGCAGAAAGCCAAAACAAATAATACACAGATCTCTGACAGTGAACACTCTCTCTTTAGCCTGAATATCTTATAATAAAGAACAATGCCCAAAAAGAACAGTGAAAACACTCAAGAGTTTTGTGGCTACACCCTTGAAAGTATATTGTATGTCAGAAGAACAACAGTGAATTCATTTCTCTTGACATGTGATTGAGCTCGATCAAAAACTGGACTCATCCAGCCTTTTCAGACTTCAGAAAGAAAGTAAGAAAGAGAGAACAAGAGATCGAGCTCTATAGTAATACAAAAAATCTGTATTGCTTTACTGAAATTACTTAAAATGCTTCTTAAAAAAATCACAAACTCCTGAGATTCTGTGGTTTTCTTTGTCATTATACTTCTTAGTAATTACTATGTTTTTGTGAGGGTTTCAGTGTGTCTTGACCTGCCTGGCAATTTCAGGGCAGCTGGAGGCTGTTATCTTTCCCGCAGCAATAGGTAAAAGGGTTGCAAGGTCAGATTTACATATACTGTACACTCCATATAATTTGAAATTAATGGCAGCTCACTGGAAAACTTGAAATTCTGCTTCTCTTCTTTAACTTGAATGTGCTGATCTTGAAGGCAGTTGTTTTCCCCCTCTTGGAATGGCTCGCACAAGTTTAAAAACAGACTTCAATTACACAGCTATCTCAGCTTAATTGACTGGGAACGTGGCTGTAGAGTGGTTGATGATTAAACTGGAGTGGAAGTTGCACTTGAGTAGAGAGGCTGTTGGGCTCATTGCCAAGGATACATTCGCTTGACTAATCCTTGAATAGTCCCCTGATCACATCGGCCATTAACCTTATTTCATGGTCTAGCACTTTCAGCGGCTGCCATGGTCTGGGCTGACCAGTCAGTTGAGAGGTTGCAGGCTCCTGACACATATTCTGCATTTAGATAAGTTTTACCAATATTTTACTATAAAAATTAATGTAAATTACTAATGCATTGATTCACAGGCCACTACAGAATGTGCAATATCATTTTTTTTTTATTATTATTTTCTGAAGGTAATGGAATTAAAAGTAATCTTTTGCAGACACTTAAGCTGTACTACACCATCAAAATATCTATTGTTAGTAAGCAAAATCAAAAAACTAAAATGGATTAACTTTTTTTTCTCATAAATTTAAAACTTCCCTAAATGTCATTTTGTATCTTCATTTGGTTTTAAAGATGAATATAATTCTCTCTGTTTAGTCAGTGTTTAAAGACATTCAGAGAACTACTTTGATATTTATGATCCTATCTATAGGCTACACTTTGCTCAATGTAATGCTGACAACATTCAAAAGTATCTTCTCCTGAATTATTAAATATCTATCTACTCATTTTATAAACCACAGGTCATGCAGAATTGATCCTACACATGCAGCATGGTATGCCAAAAAAAACAGCACTGGATGGGTCCCCAGCCTAACTAAACCTTTACACAGTCATCCCAGGATAATTCAGAGTAGGCCGATGAACTGAATTTTCACATTCTTGGAAGTTGAGCAAACTTCCCACACACAAACAGTGGTTACAGAGGGAATAAGGCCAACATTTCTGAAATTAGGAGGTTGCAGAACTAAACCAGTGGCACTATTCATATAGTACATTTTTTTTATTCTTTTTGATATATGGGCCCCGTAAATCAAGATATATTTTACATACAGCCTTCCACCAAAAGCTCCATTACAACAGGCTTTACAGATCTATCGAGCTCCCAAAGAACATTACAGTTCAAAGTGACATACAATACAACACAATTCAAAATATGATAAATTAGTAGGAAACAATCATTTTGAAGATTCTGAAAATATAAAAATGTAAAAAGGTAGTGACACAGTGGTGGATTGATAAGGTTAAAACACTCAGCAACCTTCATGGTAATAAGTGGGTTAAAAAAGTGAATGTGATGCATGTAAATAAGCAGACAAATGGGGTTGACAGTTATAGTAGAGAGAAAATAAATTAGTAACATCTAACATGATAAATATTTTTGGATATTGTCATTATGTATAAAATTATATTTAAGACAGTCCATTTATCAAATAAAACCCAATCCTGCCGTTTCTTTATAATATTCGGAGGATTCAACCCTCCCTCACTAATTATTGCCATGCAACTCCTGTTCAAGCACTGGTTCTCTCTTGGCTATACTATTGTAACTGTCCTGGTGAGACTTCCTTCAGCTGCAATCAGACCTCTCCAGAATGCAGCTCTTCGACTTTTGCTCTCTCTTCCTCACTTCACTCCTACTACTCCTCTTCTGTGGTCTCTCCTTTGGCTTCCTGTTACTGCAAGGATCCTGTTCAGAACTCTTGTCTTGACCTACAGTTCTCTGAATGGTTCTGCTTGGCAATATCTGCGATCCTTGGCCTCTGCTTATGTTCCCTCAAGAGGTCTCTGATCTGCCTCTGCTAAGCCTGGACAGTACTTCTCTGTTCTTGTACCAAAGCTGTGGAATGATCTCCCTTTAGCTTTTTGAGTGGCACCCAATTTACTTATGTTTAGGTATCTTTTGAAAATGCATCTTTTTTGTAAATATTTTGGAACTGCTTATTTTCTTTCTTATATATGGTAGCTGCTGTTGCACTGACAAAGAGTTTAGGATACTGATTGTAGTCGTATTCAAGCTACAGGTATAATTCTGCAGTTGTTCTAATTCCCTTGTGCTCATTTTTTATTGCCTGTCAAATAAACATATTCATAATATTATTATTAATAATAATAATAATAATAAAGGCAATCAACAGACCGACAATGAGGTTAGCTTGGAGTGGAAGGGATAGGATGAGTTTATGAGATGAGTTTATGAGCCAGCTCACCAACACCCGACACAACAGACACAGGCACAAGTCCAGAAACATGCACATTTTATTTACAGGTGGGAAACGTTTCCCTAGTTTCCCACCAGCACTGAGCACAGTACAGATGCACAGAATAAAGCACAGTATAACAAATCACAGGACTTTGTCTCATCTCTCCATCACAGCCCTATATAAAAAGGCTCAGCTGTTCCTGGAGCACCCCCTGGTGGGATCCCCGGAACCCAACACACTGACACAACAAATATCAATTTCCATAAAGCCCTGTGGGAATCTGAGGTGCCGTTGAACCCTTAGGGGGCTTCCAGATAACAGCTCGGGGAGATAACTCCCTTCATAAGCCATTTTCTCCTGTCCTTCTATTAAGGAAGCATCCTGGCCTCGTGATGATCCCAGCCACCCCTCACACCTTGCACTATTAGAGCCCATTGGACAGCACACTGAACTGTTGTAACCTGTACAAATTGTGCCAGGGAATCTCTGAAACTTAATGTTATATTTCAGCCAGGATCCCCCCCAAATGGGGATCAAATTCATGTTTTATAGGATGCTTGTTTTGCTCATTTTTGATTCTTTTTTTATGTTAATGTTACTTCTGTTGATTATTCTTTGCTTTTGATATTGTCTATGTATGTATGCTGCCTGCGTTACATTCCAAGTGCTTTGTGGGTGGTCCCCAAGGAGGTGGGGCCACCTGCCAATCACTGCCAAGTATTACTCTCCATCCATTAAATCCAGAGGGTCTCCTACAGTTCTTGGTGGTTCACTGTAAATGCACTAGAAATCTGAGAAGTTAGCCTGCAATGGAGTGTGATGGTAGCTCAGTGCTTTTTCTAAGACAGTGTGGAAGTTCAGCCCCCTAACACACAGATAGACACCAAATGTCTAAAACACACATGGTTTAATATTCCTTTCCTTCTTTACAGCACAACACAACGCATACATCAGCCACAAATTACTCAGTTCCTTCTTTCCTTCCAACTCTTCTGTCGCCTCTACTCCTCCACAAATCAAGCTCCGTCCTCGTCCTCCGAACTCCGGAATCTCCGAATCTACTGGAGTGAGGCGGCCCATTTTATAATAACCCAGATGTGCTCCAGGTGCTTCGTGATGATCTTCCAGCTGCACTTCCTGGTGTGGCGGAACTGCCGCAATCCAGGGCTCTATAATCCTAAGGGCACCCCTTGGCGGTTGCCATAGGCCCCAACAGGGTTGAGCTTCTAAGCTCTGATCCCGTGGCCCCAATGCAGACCAGTGGAGCTGCACTTTCATGGTCCAGTGGTCCTTCTAGGCGTCCTGGCTAGGCAGGATCCCAAGCCGTCCATGACAACAGTTAGCTTCAGTTGTGTTGACAACGTCTAGCACTATAATCGTGTTGGAATCTGTTTTAATATTTAAATGAATGCCTCAAAGAATGTGAAAAATTTAGGTGACTTTACATCCTTTGAGGCATTCACTTTAAATATTAAAACAGATTCCAACACAATTATAGTGCTAGTCTACAGACCACCAGGGCCATATTTATTGTTCATGACTGAATTTAGCAAACTTTTATCTGATTTGGCTATAAATTATGATCATGTAGTATTGATGAGGGATTTTAATATACACATTGATATGGAAAGTGATACTTTTAGCAAATTTTTTACTTATTTGTTAAATTCAGTAGGATTTTGTCAGATTGTCAAAGGTCCAACTCATAATCCTAACCACACATTAGATTTAATTATAACTTACAAAGTTGAAATTCAAAATTTAAATATTACTCCATTAAATGAAGTCATTTCCGATCACTACTTAATTACATTTTATTTAGTCCTGCCCTTGCCAATGCACTCACAGATTAAAACAAAGATAGTGCGGCATCTAGATTGTAATTCTGCTTCAAAATTTATAGATACCTTGAGTAAGTTGAGTGTAATTGTGGAAAACCATTTAGATAGTTAACATCAAATGTAAGCGTGGAAAACAATTTAGATCAGCTAACATCACATTATAATGTGACCTTGAGAGATGCTCTGGACACAGTGGCTCCCCTTAAAACAAAAGTGATCAAAGCACATAGAAACTCTCCCTGGTTTAATGAAAATACTCGAGCTCTTAACTTAGAGTGTTGAAAACTGGAGCGCAGATGGAGAACAACAAAGCTACATGTCTTTCAAATTGCATGGGCAGAGAGTGTTAAAAAATATAAAAAAGCCCTCTTTAAAGCTCGCTCAGAATAATATTCTACAATAATAGATAGCAATAATCAAAATCCTCGGGAACTGATTAGAACAATTGCTAAATTAACAAATGGGAATTCAGATCTACAGTGAAAAATACCAACAGACATTAGCAGTACAGACTTTATGAACTTCTTCAATGAGAAAATTAAAAATATAAGATCCCAGATCTCAGCGTCACAGTACAAACAGCATACTAGCTTAGCAGACCCTGCCTCACATTGCATTCAGCACTTTAGTAATTTTAATCCTGTAACTGAGCAGGAAGTCTTAACTTTAATTACTAAAATGAAGCCCTCTACTTGTTCCCTAGATCCAGTAACAACAAAACTAGTAAAAAGTGCCATGGATGTTCTTGCAGCGCCTATTCTAAACATTATCAATAGTTCATTATTGCATGGCACCGTACCTGATGCACTAAAGATGTCAGTCATTAAACCATTACTTAAAAAGTCAGACCTAGACCCATACATACTTAATAATTATAGGCCTATTTCAAATTTACCCTTTCTCTCTAAAATACTAGAAAAAGTACTCGCCAATCAGCTTTTCACATTACAATTTATCTGAGAAATTCCAGTCTGGTTTCCATACTGGTCATAGTACAGAAACGGCACTAATGCAGGTTGTAAACAACATTTTGATATCCTCTGATGAAGGAAACTCCACTGTAATTATGTTGTTAGACTTAAGTGCGGCATTTGACACCATTGCCATTCTATTTTACTGCACAAGCTAGAAAATGATGTTGGGCTTACAGGCCCCGTGCTCGCCTGGTTTAGTTTTTATTTATCAAATTGACTGCAATATGTACAGAAATGTGCTGACAGCACTCCATCATTATACACAGAAGTTCAATATGGTGTCCCACAGGGCTCAGTACTGGGCCCTTTACTATTTTCACTTGACATGCTTCCACTGGGATCTATCATTAGGAAACATAATGTTAATTTTCACTCGTATGCAGATGACACCCAGTTATACCTTTCATTTATATCAAATAAAGTTTCTCCGATGTTGTCTTTAATTAGTTGTGTTAGTGAATTAAAGGAGTGGATGGATGAGAGCTACTTGTCTTTAAACACAGATAAAACAGAAATGTTAAATGTTGGAGGGAATGACGCTGATCACAACAATATTTTGTCATCGTTTAACTCAGTTGGAATCACCATTAATTTTACTGAATCAGCCCGCAATCTAGGAGTTCTCTTTGACTCTAGCATGTCATTTAAAGCACATATTACAAAGTTGTCCAAATTATGTTTCATCCATCTTAAAAATGTTAGGAAATTAAGGTGCTTTCTTAATAAACAGGATTCTGAGAAATTAATTCATGCATTTATTTCTAGTAGGATGACTACTGCAATGCGGTGTTCACTGGATGTTCAAACTGTTCTTTATACAGCCTCCAGTTAATCCAAAATGGTGCAGCAAGAATTATTACAAGAACAAGAAAATATGAACACATCACTCCAGTTCTTAAATCCTTACACTGGCTCCCGGTTAAGTTTAGGGCAGATTTCAAAATCTTCCTTTTAACATATAAAGGATTAAATGGCCAAGGTCCGGCTTACATGTCTGAACTTATCATGATTTACAAACCTGAGCGCACATTAAGATCTCAGGATGCCAGTCTGCTTATGATTCCAAGAATTAATAAAATAACAGTGGGAGGCCGAGCTTTTAGTTACAGGGCCACCTAAACTGTTGAATGGTCTGCCTGCTACTATAAGAGATGCCCCTTCGGTCTCAGCTTTTAAATCGCAGCTGAAGACTCACTACTTCAGTTTAGCATATCCTGACTAGATATGCTGATTTACTGTACAGACTGCATCTCTGTTGTCAGTCATTAGCACAAAAACATAAGTATAAATAACATTATAGTTATAATTTGGTACTAACCCTCACCTATTCTGTTTCTCTTCTCGGTACTCAAATGTGGCACTTGGTGCCATGGCCCACCTGCCAAGTTGTTTTGCCTGCCTAAGGTAAAGTCATCCCTGATGGAGGATCACAGGAATCGTGGGGTAGAGGGGTCCTTTCATCAGATTGGCTGGCCCAGTGCTGTTTCAGCTGTGGAATGGCCAAATGGAGGAGGCAGCTTGATGGCTGAGGTCTCCAGGACTCTAAACAAATCCAAATCATATTATGTCATATCATCTACTGTTAAATTCTGCTCCATACTTGTAATATTTTTATTTTTATATTGTATTGAGGATTACTTGTTTTCTGTTCTGTGTACTGTATTGTATTGACCCCCTTCTTTTTGACACCAAACTGCATACCCAACCTACCTGGAAAGGGGTCTCTCTTCGAACTGCCTTTCCCAAGGTTTCTTCCATTTTTTCCCTACAAGTGTTTTTTTGGAAGTTTTTCCTTGTCTTCTTAGACAGTCAAGGCTGGGGGGCTGTCAAGAGGCAAGGCCTGTTAAAGCCCATTGCGGCACTTCTTGTGTGACTTTGAGCTATACAAAAATAAATTGTATTGTATTGTATCTGTGTTGATTTCACAAATATCTTTTCTGTGGTAAGCGTGCATGTTCTGAGTTTATGGAGACTTTTTTGAGGTTTTTCTAACAAATGGCAAATATAAACTGACCCTGTGTGAGTGCTCTCTGTCCAAAATTCCTGTATTGTACTCAATAGTGCTAGGATATGCTTCAACTCGCTGAGGCTCTGCAATGGAGAAAATAAAGTTCATAACACTGATTAATGGACATTTGCAGTATTTATACACATTAAGGAATTGTGATTTGTTAATGTTTAATGCTCCCAATTAAGGTAACTTACAATTTTCTACTTGACATTTTATGTGGGTAGGTCAGGTCAGGTTGGGAAGCATGCACTGGTAACGCATATTGCTGCACCCTTTACATGAAGAAACAGCTCGGGATCCTGGTTGGCAAACACTCAGGCAGACACACAGTCCAGTCCCACCCTCCATAAATGACCTTCTATCCAGCCAAATCATAATTTTATGAACTGTTTAATGGTGGAATGGGTGGAGAAGAGTGTCAGGTGTGATTTGTGACAGACAGGTATCAGCAAGAGTGAAAGGGAAGGTCTACAGGATGGTAGTGAGACCAGCTATGGTATATGGGTTGGAGATGGTGGGATTGATCAGAAAGCAAGAGACAGAGCTGGAGGTAGCAGAGTTAAAGATGCTAAGATATGCATTGGGTGTGACGAGTATGAACAGGATTAGAAATGAGTACATTAGAAGGTCAGCTCAAGTAGGATGGTTGGGAGACAAAGTCAGAGAGGCGAGATTGTGTTGGTTTGGACATGTGCAGAGGAGAGATTCTGGGTATATTGGGAGAAGGATGCTAAGGATAGAGCTGCCAGGGAAGAGGAAAAGAAGAAGGCCTAAGAGAAGGTTTATTTATGTATGTGGTGAGAGAGGACATGAAGGTGATGGGTGTAACACAGTGAGATGTAGAGGACAGAAAGACATGGAAGAAGATGATCGCCTGCAGAAACCCCTAACAGGAGCAGAAGTTTAATGGTGCTTCCAATGACAGTGTTGCAAAACTGAACATGTACAGACTGAGATAAATAACGCTTAATTAAACTGATGTTTAACAACCAATTGTTAATCATTCCTAAAATCAAATGTTAAAAACATGAAGAGAAATATATTTTTTCAAGCTTCACTTTTTAGAGGTATTAGGTTTACCCTAATGCAGACAGTGGGAAATGGGTCTTCAAAAATTTTAATGATTCTGAATTACTTAAACACATTTATTAGGTGTTTCAATGTGTGGAATGGGGAATTGGTGACGTCTTCTGATATCTATTAATATTTTAAAAACGTTCAACTTTAGAATGCTTAGAATGTCACTGGAGGTCCAGTTGTTGGTACCAAGGGAGAAATGTAATGGAGAGAGTATATAGGATAACTAAGGACAGTCCTGGCTGTCACACATTAAGGCATCTGTTCCTAACAAAGTCAGAGATGCAAAATTAATTTTTTGATACATATAGTAGTATAGTTTGGAGGAATTCTGGTGCAATTGTGTTAAATTCTGGCATAAGTATCTGGGCAGTGTAAGTATCGCTTGTTTAACTCAGTTTTGCTTTTTTGTTCTAACCAAGAGGAAGAAATAACCAAGGTAAAGAACTAACTAAACGTCATACATTCTGTATCTTCTCGACACACCATACACCGCCCCAATATTATGTTTCAGCCGTGTTAATATGAGACATGTGATTATACCAGTGGCAAGTTTGTGATTTCAGAGACTTTCAAGTAATTGAAGTGCATAAGTCTATTCACACAGGAGAAGGAATCTGTTGGCATAGCAAACTGCATTGAATGTCTGCAACATTGTTATTGCAGGGATAAATATGGTCTAGTAGGTAAGGTGAATGTAATGAAAACAGGAGGTTTCCAGCTCAGTCAAACTCTGGTGGTGTCATCTTCAACAGTCCTCACATAATGTCCTCACATAATGTGCACAGTACAATAAAAGCTGCCATATCTGAAATGTCAGTGCCAGCTAGGAGCCAGACGTCAAGATCTACTAGATATTGTATACTTGCTTTTTTTTTTTTTTTTTACTTGTGTTTATACTCTCATTTTATCTGAGAACATGTCACAGCATTCTGTGAATATTTTAATATATATAATATTAATATAATATTAATATTCAGTGAATAGTTCACACAGTAATAAACTGACTTGAATTAATATGCAGTTTATAAGCTATTTGGGAAGGGTTTCTAACAGATCATTTAATTTCTATTACAAAGTTGGTTGTTATCTTCTTTAAGTAATATCTTGTATCAAGGTTAGCACAAAAAGGCACACTTTAAATACAGGTAGTGCTGCAATAAAACCACAAAAGTAATGTTGCCCCATGCAGCCTCCCAAAATCAATATGTAAATTGTCTGATATCAAGGATCTTAATTGTCATTCCAACATCCATATGCAGAAATGAAATTTGGTACTCAGGTCCTAATCAGTGCCCACGATAACCCCATTAAAATAAAAAAGATTTCATAATAAAAAGTACAACATAAGTAGCCCCTTAACTCCTAAAGCTTTGTGATGAAGGTATCAGAGATAAATAAAATAAAATAGAATGAAATAACATTTATACATAAGTAAAGTATGACAAAACATCAGGAATACTATACTAATTTAGAACATGGTTAATAGCAGTCCAGGTACAGAGCTTTCTTATACTTTAACACTCACAGTTTGTTGCTTTAAGATAAATATAAAAATGACAGTTATAAATCCATATATTATTTCAATTCTGGATAATTCTGACGCATGGTTTTGATGGTTCCAATTTTTATCATTGATAATAATATAACCATGGCACCATCTTTGATTGTTGCTTGCCGTGAGGACGGATGTTTTGTGTGTGTTTCCAGTGGTCAAAGTACTGCCAGTGGTGAGCAAATGGTTACTCACAGGAGAAGAAGCACATAGCAAGTCACAAGGCAAAACTTTTACAAAGTTGAGCATAAAAGTCAAAACCATAACAGGTAGACTGATGTTTTGTGTACTTTTCTCATTTTTAAGAGTGGTGGTTATTGAGTGGCTCAGTTAATTAGATTTTCTGTTTGTGGTTTTCTTGTTTCATGGAACTTTTTCCAACATTGAGTATTATTTTTACCAATCCTTTAAAGCTAATTATATTTAAACAGGCACTCACGTGTTGAGTTCTTGTCAGGGTGTTGTCCTTATCTGGTTTTGTTTTAATATTGTTTAATTAGTTCTTTTTTCATTACCCGTTTTATTTTAATTTGGTCTAATGAACATGACTATTAATTAAGATTATGTTCACTTTGACTTACCCTATTTTAAAGCACCTGTGTGGGGTTGGTACCGTGTGGTGGCATTTTCTACTCTTGACCTACCTAATGTAACTTGCTAGTGATCCATTTTTCCTTTGTGCTGCCCATCTGGGGTATGCTATGTGAAGGTGAAACTACTCCCGTCAGATTTGTGCCTGGAGAATTCAGCCTTTGTTTTATATTTCCTCAGTGGGCTCACTTTAGTTTTTTTTTTTTCTTGTTTAAAATAGTCAGAGTTACTTTTGTAGTTTTGATGCTGGAGAATTTACCAAATATTACAGTATATCGGTGATAAATGAAATAGCTATTGTAGCAGTCCTCTCACTCAAAATGTCCAAAGAGTTGCGAGGCCTCCAAAAGGACCAGGAAAGGAGGCCAGAATTTCCACTGGTTTGCACAGAGGGGTGCACACAAAGGCAGCCTGAGGACCACTAAGCCTGACTGGCTTCAGCCTATGCCAGGGCCAAAATACGCTTCAAAATTAAATTTCAAAAATGTACTCTTAAAATGTTCTGATATATCAAAAATGCTCAATTACAAAAGTAATGACTGTAAACCCTTGCCAAGGAGATGAAAAGAATCTTATTAAAAAAAATGCTCTATACAACAAAAGGAAGCTCAAAGAGCAGGAAGGCACAAAGTTGTTACCTAAAAAAGGTAACGCAGAAACAAGCAAAGTCTCAAAACACAATTTGAATAGACTGATAAAAAATTCAGTAATTCAAATACAATAAGCAAATGCACAAGAGAACTAACAAGTGCAAGATCATCCACCATACGGCATTTAAATGCCTGTCTCCTCTCATCTGCTGTTATAGGACTGGGTGCGACCCCTAGAGGAAAATCGATGGGTGTTCCCTGAACCCTCCACAAAATAGACGGAACTTAAATTATAATATGGAGACCAAAAAATAAATGAAACTGACAAAAGACATTATATAAAGAATTACCAAATTACAATATTAATATCAGTGATAATTAATTAATTGATCTGTTTATTCTTTGTAATTGTGTTTTTTTTTTTTGTTTATGGAATTTCTTTTCTTATTGATTTATTGTGTGCTAATTAGTAATGGAACATTTTCCTTCCCCACCATTATTATCTTACATATAAACATCTGTTCGTGAAAGTGTGTGTGTCTGTCTGTCTGGAAGTGTGAAGCTACAACATGAAACTCAAAGAAATCGACTCTGTCACCAAAGTGAAACCACCGAGAAAAGAGAAACTCACTTAACCGCTAATACACAAGTGAGGTGAACACATCAGCAAAACGAAACCTCCAAGGAGAGAGTAAACTCGCTTAGCTACTGATAGACAATGGAGACAAGCACGACGGCAAAACGAAACTGCTGAGAAAAGAGAAACTCACTTAGCCACTAATATACAAGTGAGGCGAGCACATCGGGAAAACAAAATCTCAGAGGAGAGAGAAACTCGCGTAGTCGCGTATGCACAACGGATGCGATTGATTGATCGTCAGAAGACAGAATCAATGGTTTCTAGGAGCCCAGACTTTTTACAGCACAAGCTTACACAGCTATTAATATATATAAAGGGTAACATGATAAGCTCTTTAGTTTCCTTTTAGTTTTTTGGGAGACTGATCATGATATCTGGTCTAACTATATGCATTTTGGTGAATGGAGTAAGCCTACAATAGTTTTCTTTTTCAGTTCACTGCTAGGATTTCTAGAGATTTGCACCATGTGCTGCTTTTCTGATAGTGTCAGTTGAGTGAACTCAGCAGCACAATTTGAGTCTCCAGAAATATAACAGCTTGAAAGGTAAAGCTGCAGTACAGCTGGGGTATCCCAGACTTTCAGGATATGCTCTGAACAACTTGATGTCAAAGGTACATGAAAGCTAACAGACAATATTCAGATAATTGTATTGGCTTAAACGACAATATTTGTAAATGTAATTGCACATGTGTATGGTCTCACCCCTGGATTTTGTTTTGTATTTCTTTCATATTTTGTTTCCTTTTTCCTTTTGTTTTATTTTTGTTTTAATTTTTTAATAATCTTATTTTCTTTTAGTTTACTCCTGTCTGTGCTTTGTTAATGATGTAATTATACTTTAAGGTAGTGGAGGGTCGAGGACCTTGATTAGGCAGCAGTTGCAGTCAGTTTAGCTGAGAAGCAGAGGACAACATAAACTTCAGGCAACTACTGCTTCTTTGCAGTGGCATTAGTTTCCAACACTGTGTTCTTTGAATGTCACTCTTTTGTATAGTTAACATAGCATTGAGTTTAGACTTTATGCCAGGGGTTGGCAGTGTCAGTGCTGGAGGGCCACAGTAGCTTCAGGTTTTCATTGCAACCCAGTTGCTTAATTAGACACCAGTCCTTGCCAACCTCAGACCTTATTTAATTTTATGGCTTGATAGTCTGCAATGTTAGGTTCTTATATCATAGTTTTTTTCCCTTTCCAAGGATATCAGTTAAATGATCTGAAGCCTAAAATGGAAAATTTTCAGTCTGTCACATTTTTCTCTTAGGTGATGAATCCACACAGGTGTAAAACAGGTTAGATGGAGAACTGTTGGCTCCTTTATCGTTTGCATCTTATTGCTAATAAAGAGCCATTAAAAACAGCAAACGCAGCTGTTTAAGACTGAAATAAGCAATCACTGTAAGTGTGGGGAACCTTAACACACGAGACCACTAATATGAAGCAGAAAAATGTCACTTGAGCAATAAGTGCTTCATCAGCAATAATTGACCTCTCATTAAGAATTTGGGTTGAAGCAAAAACCTGCCGCAACATATGGAAAGAGAAACGTGAAAGGAGTCACTGGTGAAAATGATTTATTCTGGATTGTTCAGTACAACTTGGCATTCCAAAAGAAAAATGTCCACATTATAAGAGAATCATATCTGATCAAAGTGTACCTTTTGCTCAGTAAACAATTATGTTAGAAGTATCCCTATCTGGATTAGGTGTCAACTTGCTTGTAAGAATGTACTGTAAACCCATTGGCTATGTTTTCTCATATTTACTAACTAGAAAGATTGTCTACGCACAGAATAAAAATAATATATATATGCTATATCTTCTTTGGGTGTAAGCAAAAGCAATTTTAGCAGTATATCTGTGAGTGGTATCAAATTTATGGTACTTAATAAGACAAACGGAGAGTTCAAGAAAAACATTGTAGCAAATAACAGAGATTTTAAGGTGTTTATTTACTGCATCAGCAGGAGCATATCCAGAGATATTTAGCAGAGTCACTACACAGTAATGGTTATTCATTCATCATGTTACAAGGACTAAATCAGAATCAGAAAGAAAAATGGGTAACACTTTAGTTTGGTTACTGCAAAATTGCATCTATTACTCATTTACTCTTATGTAACAAGATCTTCATTAAGGCTTCTTGTGGTCTCCATACCTCTTATGAAACACCACTAGACAGGTTATTCATCTCTGTGTGACCAGATGGTAAAATTACTTGTTAATATGAAGCATTCTCAAATCTTATACCAAATACGTAAAATCAAGAGAAATGTGTCTCAGTTTAGCCAACCTCAGACCACCCCAAAGTGATGTTTTCTTAGCAGGTTACATTGAAGAGCTGAATAAACACTTTACAGATGCCTTTGGAAGTGGTACGAATACCCAATAAAGTTTTTGTTACGGTCTTCTTACATAAGAGTAAATGAGTAATTGATGCCTCTTTTGAAATACCTGAACTGAAGTGTTACCGAGTAATGAAACACAAATCGACCCGAGCAATTCTTCCCTAATTCATCGGTTTTGTTACTTTTTCAAGTTAAACACACACACACACATACACACACACACAAGTTGCAATGATTTCTTTATAATCCTGCTACCTAACTACTGAATCTATTTAGAAAGCTGCACTTACCAGAACACAGTCATGTCAATGTAAAGGCCACCACTCTGATCTTCTTTAGGGACGCTCTTATGAGCAAACATCAGTCCAGAATATTGTGTTTGTGACCTCATTACAATACACTTTACCATACTACATATGCAGCAAGTACCATTTAGATTTAGATTCAGATAAGGGCTGGAGATAATGTTTGCTTGGTTTTAATGTTTTTTGCTCTTACTCCCAAAGCAACTCTTCTCCTACTGTTTTGCACCTTATATACCATATGTGAACTTTACACTGTGATTGGTAGCAAGTTCTCTTTTTTTGGCTCTTATACACCACCTTCTGATCATGTCCCTATTTGCTCTATTACTTCATCTTCTATTCAGAATTTGAACACAACAATCACCTCTCATTTTCCACCACAGTCTGCGGTAACAGAGGCTCAACTACCAGCGTCTAGTGGCTGGAAGACGAGAGCTGAAGCATTTATGACACTACTTGCAGAACAGGAAAAAGAAAATTAGCAGATGAATTTCAAAGGATGTTCAAAGCCTCTGTACAATCCCATTGTTATTATATACTGGGCTTTGCGTGGTATGAGGTTGGTCTGGCAATGGTATCTGCATATAATTTACATTTTGCTTTAGCTTATTTCTTATTGTTTATAAAATGAATCCCAAATCAAATATGCATTTATTGCATATGTATTATCTAAACAGAAATATCTTTTTTCTATTAATACTGTAAGTAAAATAAACTAAATAGTTACTTCAGTTGAATACATTTATTGTAAAAAATATATATCGACCAATCAACCTTTAATAATTAGTTCACAGAATGTATTAATTATTACAGCTTATTGCAAGTCAGGGAAGTACAGTCCTTCAGCATCTCTTAAAATAATGCTGATCAGAGTACAACATACTGTTTATTCCCTTATTCAAATATGATTTAAAAAAAATGCTGATTCAAAGAAAAGGAAGTTTAAAGCAATGAGTTAAGATACTTGATAAGTTCCCCAGTATATTTGGACAATAAGCTATTCATTTTCCAGGCATAAAGAGGAAGTCTTATTTTTCCTATTTGTCTTTACCACCATTGTAATAAAGTGGCATGTTATCCAAGATACCTAAGGAGGAACCCACCACAAACAAAGCCTCTCCTTTCTCCAGCTTCAGGTTACAGAAGGTGCAACTGACACACTTTATAATCAGAGTCAGTTTCAGTTTATGACTAAACTCCTTGCTTCGACTTTATACATTCAGTTACTGTACCTCTGAATTGAGTGATTTACAAATACATATGTAGCTTTTGTAATTATGTTTTACACATTTAGTCCAAAACAACGCCTTCCCTTTACAAAATTTACCGTATGTTAATATTTTGGTATTATTGTGTGACATTTATTTTTAACACTCAGATTTCATTATACAGTTTTGGGAAATAGGGATCTTACAATAATGTCTGTAATTTCAGGTTTTGTTATTTTAATATGAAGAAAAATGTTTATACTCATAACTGTTTTCCAGTTTTCTTTTACAAGTATCATATAACGTTGCTTATGCAATACGTTCCCATTCATTAACTGGGTGAAGAAATCTGGTACTGTCTGCAAATCACGTACTGAATGGCGACTGACCAGACTTAGCTCAAGCCTGACATCTAGCGGTTTGTAAAAGTAACGTGTAATCCCGTAAATTAAAACACCGTGCGACGGATTCTCATTTCAAGCAACTTTGAGCCAATGCCTGCTATTAATACAATTGGTCGTCTCTGTTGTGAGATCTATGGATAGAGTGACATTAGATTTGCGCATTAAATTACACAGCAAAATCGCCAGTGTTAAATTAACTGCTATAGTGTTATGTTAAGCCTTAATAATAATAATAATAATAATAATAATAATAATAATAATAATAATAATCACAAACTGTTATAGTGTTATGTTAAGCCTTGATAAGTAATAATAATAATAATAATAATACGTTTTATTAATATAGCATCTTTCCTGTGCTCAAAACACTTTACAGAAATTCAGAACTGACATCAGGGCATACAAAACATTGGGTACAAATAATACCTGCATAAAACACTAAATAAAGATAAATACAGGATATACAGTGCATCCGGAAAGTATTCACAGCGCATCACTTTTTCCACATTCTGTTATGTTACAGCCTTATTCCAAAATGGATAAAATTAAATTTTTTCCTCAGAATTCTACACACAACACCCCATAATGACAACGTGAAAAAAGTTTACTTGAGGTTTTTGCTAATTCATTAAAAATAAAAAAATTGACAAAGCACATGTACATAAGTATTCACAGCCTTTGCCATGAAGCTCAAAATTGAGCTCAGGTGCATCTTGTTTCTCCTGCTCATCCTTGAGATGTTTCTGCAGCTTAATTGGAGTCCACCTGTGGTAAATTCAGTTGATTGGATATGATTTGGAAAGGCACACACCTGTCTATATAAGGTCCCACAGTTGACAGTTCATGTCAGAGCACAAACCAAGCATGAAGTCAATGGAATTGTCTGTAGACCTCCGAGACAGGATTGTCTCGAGGCACAAATCTGGGGAAGGTTACAGAAAGATTTCTGCTGCTTTGAAGGTCCCAATGAGCACAGTGGCCTCCATCATCCGGAAGTGGAAGAAGTTCGAAACCACCAGGACTCTTCCTAGAGCTGGCCAGTCATCTAAACTGAGCGATCGGAGGAGAAGGGCCTTAGTCAGGGAGGTGACCAAGAACCCGATGGTCACTCTGTCAGAGCTCCAGAGGTCCTCTGTGGAGAGAGGAGAACCTTCCAGAAGGACAACCATCTCTGCAGCAATCCACCAATCAGGCCTGTATGGTAGAGTGGCCAGACGGAAGCCACTCCTTAGTAAAAGGCACATGGCAACCAGCCTGGAGTTAGCCAAAAGGCACCTAAAGGACTCTCAGACCATGAGAAACAAAATTCTCTGGTCTGATGAGACAAAGATTGAACTCTTTGGTGTGAATGCCAGGCATCACGTTTGGAGGAAACCAGGCACCGCTCATCACCAGGCCAATACCATCCCTACAAGGAAGCATGGTGGTGGCAGCATCATGCTGTGGGGATGTTTTTCAGCGGCAGGAACTGGGAGACTAGTCAGGATAAAGGGAAAGATGACTGCAGCAATGTAGAGAGACATCCTGGATGAAAACCTGTTCCAGAGCGCTCTTGACCTCAGACTGGGGCGACGGTACATGTTTCAGCAGGACAACGACCCTAAGCACACTGCCAATATATCAAAGGAGTGGCTTCAGGATGTCCTTGAGTGGCTCAGCCAGAGCCCAGACTTGAATCCGATTGAACATCTCTGGAGAGATCTTACAATGGCTGTGCACCAACGCTTCCCATCCAACCTGATGGAGCTTGAGAGGTGCTGCAAAGAGGAATGGGTGAAACTGGCCAAGGATAGGTGTGCCAAGCTTGTGGCATCATATTCAAAAAGACTTAAAGGCTGTAATTGCTGCCAAAGGTGCATCGACAAAGTATTGAGCAAAGGCTGTGAATACTTATGTACATGTGATTTCTCAGGTTTTTTATTTTTAATAAATTTGCAAAAACCTCAAGTAAACTTTTTTCACGTTGTCATTATGGGGTGTTGTGTGTAGAATTCTGAGGAAAAAAAATGAATTTAATCCATTTTGGAATAAGGCGGTAACATAACAGAATGTGGAAAAAGTGATGCGCTGTGAATACTTTCCGGATGCACTGCACATGTACTGAAATGGAATAAGACACTATAAACCAGAATTAAAAGAAAAACAAAATATGAATATTACAAGAAATTCCTGAACATATAATTTTTTGGTACAAATAAAACATTTTCATAGACATCTGGACAGAGAGGTCAGAAGGTCAGGGTAAGTTACAGTAAATACAGTGCATCCGGAAAGTATTCACAGAGCATCACTTTTTCCACATTTTATGTTACAGTCTTATTCCAAAATGGATTAAATTCATTTTGTTTTCTCAGAATTCTACACACAACACTCCATAATGACAATTTCCAGATGCACTGTATTTACTGTAACTTACCCTGACCTTCTGACCTCTCTGTTCAGATGTCTATGAAAATGTTTTATTTGTACCAAAAAATTATATGTTCAGGAATTTCTTGTATTATTCATATTTTGTTGTGTTTTTTTTTTTTAATTCTGGTTTATAGTGTCTTATTCCATTTCAGTGCATGTACTGTACCTTTGTGAATTAATGAGTTTTAAGTAGTTTTTTGAAAGAATTAATGGAATATGCTGATCTTATAAATTTAGAGAAAGTCGTTCCAAAGTCTGGATGTCCCGTAGAGTGCAGATTAGTGTGGGGCACAATGACATTAACAGAATCGGAGGACCATAGTGGGCAGACAGGAGCATAGAGATGGAGGAGGTTACCAAGGTAGTCCAGTGCAAGGCCATTTAAAGTTTTGTAGGTTGTTAATAGAATTTTACTTGTTTAGAAATTCACTCTATACTGTAAGACACAGGGAGCCATTTATCAGAATTATAAAAGGAAAGGAATGAGCGAAGATAAGAAATGTTACGGAGGTGGAAGTAAAACCTGGGTAAAATATGAAGGATAACAATCAGAAATTTCACCAAGATTTTTAACAGAAGAGGACGGTCTGATGATATCATCCCCAAAGGTGAATGAGAAGGACCTCAGAGTCTTAAGCTGATCCTTAGCACCAATTAGCATGACTTTGGTTTTGTTTCAGTTTAATTTTAAAGAGTTATATTCCATTCAGATTTTAATTTCACTGAGGCAAGCTGTGAGTTGAAAAAACTCTGATGAGCCCTCACTTAGATATGAGTATCATCTTCATAAAAACAATAACCCAGACCAAATCTATGAATAACAGAGCCAAGGGGAAGCATGTAGATACAGAAGAGCAGAGTTTAGAGGAGAGAGCCTCGCAGAACTCCTTGTGTGACTGGTGCTGAGCTTTATCACTACAATAGTGGTCAAAAGTTTTGACAGTGACACAAATGTTGTGTTTTGCTAAGTCTGCAGCTTCAGTTTTTGTGGTGGCAGTTCACATTGTTTTTAAATTATTGTGCAGAGTGATCAAATGCATATTAATGCATTGCAAAGAGCTTTATTAGAACAAAAAGTTTACTTTATCACAAAAACACGTTTTCATTTATTTTGGCAGCAGCACAAATTGATCAACTAAAAGTGTCCAGCAAACTCCAGGACTGCCTGTCTCCTCCTGAAGAGTCACCTACAGAATCGTGTTGCCACCAGTGCAGAGCTTGCACATTATTGGCAGCAGGTGGGTGTGACTTGCATCTGCACGCAAAGTGAGGTGATGACTTTTGGACAACGGCCTTTTGTCAAGAAGGGCAGCAAAGAAGTCAAGAAAACCATCCAGGGCAGACTGAAATTCTGCAGGAAGTAGAAGGATTGGACAGCAGAAGATTGGTGCAAAGTTATTTTTTCGGATGAATCCTCCTTCCGACTGTTTGGGACATCTGGAAAATCGATTATCTGGAGAAGGAAAAGGTGAACTCTACCATGAGTCCTGTGTCGTGCCAACAGTGATGCATCCCGAGACAATTCATGTGTGGGGTTGCTTCTCATCCAAGGAAGTGGGCCCACACACAATTCTGCCCAAGAACACTGCTATAAATAAAGAATGGTAACAAAATGTCCTCCAAGAGCAACTTCTCCCAACAGTCCAGGCGCAATTTGATGATGATCTGTGTATTTTCCAGCATGATGGAGAACCATGTCACAAGGCAAAAGTGATAATGAAGTGGCTTGGAAATCATAACATTGAAAGTCTGGACCCATGGCCAGGAAACTCCTCAGATCTTACTGTAATCCCATTTAGAGACTGTGGTTAATTCTCAAAAAGTGGGTGGTCAAGCACATGCAAACAAATTGTGATCAACTGCAAGCACTAAAAAGCAAAGAATGGATCACCATCAGGATTTTGCCTAGAAGCTGATACCCAGCATACCAGAGCAAACTGCAGAAGTTATGAAGAAAAAGGGTTAACATTGTAAATATTGTCAGTCAGTCAGTCATTATCCAACCCGCTATATCCTAACACAGGGTTACGGGGGTCTGCTGGAGCCAATCCCAGCCAACACAGGGTGCAAGGCAGGAACAAACCCAAGGCAGGGCGAGCACATACACAACCACACACCAAGCACACACTAGGGACAATTTTGGATCACAATGCACCTAACCAGCATATCTTTGGGCTGTGGGAGGAAACCGGAGCAAATCCACGCAGACACGGGGAGAACATGCAAACTCCACGCAGGGAGGACCCGAGAAGTGAACCCAGGTCTCCATACTTTGAGGCAGCAGCGCCACCGTGCTGCCCCTGTAAATATTGACTCTGTAAAAATTTTAAGTATTTGCCAATAAAAGCCTTTGAAACTTGAAATGAAATGTTTATAATTGTTCTTCAATATACCATAAGAACGTAAAAAAAAATATCTAAAATTGCTGAAGCAGAAAAGTTTGCAAAACACAACATTTGTCTCACTACCAAAACTTTTGGCCACTACTGTACACTCTGTTAAAATTCCTGATTTGTTTTAACTTCCATTACTTGCTCAGATTAGGGGTTTTTTTGTTTTAATTCATTCATACATTTAGAAGACAAATAGGACCAATCAACATTAAAGGTGTATGTTAGCCATTTGTGATATTGCAGTATTTAGAAAGAAATTAGGTTTTCATCTTTGAACAAAATTTTCTCCAGGAATGTCTGGAGATATCAGCTATAAGCAGCGCGGCACCTGCCGGGTGGTGGATGGTTCTGCAGGTGCTTGGGGCGGGTTGGTGGATGAGGGTTTACAGCGTTTAACAGCTTCTAAAGACTATCGGCAATTTCTTACTCTCAGCGCTTCTGCGATGACCACTGCCTCCCTGTCACCCTTAAGCCTTGTTTATGTGTACCGCTGCTGGCGACCAATACGTACTTTGAAGTTGTGGCGGCCCATTCGATCTGCACATTGATATTCTAGTCAGCAGGTGACAGTTTGATCACAGTCGCATACATATCTCACAGTAGAAAAAGTGAAACTCAAGTGACTGAAGAAAAAGAATCGTGCCTGGTATTACTGGTTTTAGGAGGAAAAAGCAGGAAAATACAGAAGGTCAAAACCATTAACCAAAAGCGGCGAAGAGAGGGCAAGTATAATATTTGTGTGAGTGGGTGACCTACGTGATGAACAGATGCACTTCAGATATTTTGGCACCTGTTGCGTCATATTCAGCCCTGTGTCCAGCATTCTGGCAAACACTTAATCAGCCTCTTCTCGAAATTCCGCTTTTGGGATACACATCGTCGCGTCTGTGCGCAGGGCGACAGAATATATCTGCGCACCTGAAGTTAAATATCGAGCAGGCTTTACTCCGACAGCTGCAGCCGACAAAAGTCAATACTTTTTTTAGGGGTGGGAATAATCTTTCCTTGGTAACGCATATCTTCTTTAAGTACTGCAGGTATTTTTATGTATTGTGTGTTATTCATTAACCTGACTGCGTAACTCCCGTTACTTCTAACAGTTGCCCCTAACACTGTTCCTTTCCAGATTATATACAGTTAGGTCCATAAATATGTGGACAGATACAACTTTTTTCTAATTTTGGTTCTGTACATTTCTACAATGAATTTTAAATGAAACAACGCAGATGCAGTTGAAGTGCAGCCTTTCAGCTTTAATTCAGTGGGTTGAACAAAAAGATTGCATAAAAATATGAGGCAACTAAAGCATTTTTTTAACACAATCCCTTCAATTCAGGGGCTCAAAAGTAATTGGACAATTGACTCAAAGGCTATTTCATGGGCAGGTGTGGGCAAGTCCGTCATTATGTCATTATCAGTTAAGCAGATAAAAGGCCTGGAGTTGGTGGTGCTTGCATGTGGAAGATTTTGCTGTGAACAGACAACATGCGGTCAAAGGAGCTCTCCACGCAGGTGAAAGAAGCCATCCTTAAGCTGCAAAAACAGAAAAAACCCATCCAAGAAATTGCTACAATATTACGAGTGGCAAAATCTGCAGTTGGTACATCCTGAGAAAGAAAGCAAGCACTGGTGAACTCAGCAACGAAAAAAGCCCTGGACGTCCACGGAAAACAACAGTGGTGGATGATCGCAGAATCATTTCCATGGTGAAGAGAAACCCCTTCACAACAGCCAACCAAGTGAACAACACTCTCCAGGGGGTAGGTGTATCGATATCCAAGTCTAACATAAAGAGAAGACTGCATGAAAGTAAATACAGAGGGTGCACTGCAAGGTGCAAGCCACTCATAAGCCTCAAGAATAGAAAGGCTAGATTGGACTTTGCTAAAGAACATCTAAAAAAGCCAGCACAGTTCTGGAAAAGCATTCTTTGGACAGATGAAACCAAGATCAACCTCTACCAGAATGATGGCAAGAAAAAAGTATGGAGAAGGCGTGGAACAGCTCATTATCTAAAGCATACCACATCATCTGTAAAACACAGTAGAGTCAGTGTGATGGCTTGGGCGTGCATGGCTGCCAGTGGCACTGAGACACTAGTGTTTATTGATGATGTGACACAGGACAGAAGCAGCCAAATGAATTCTGAGGTGTTCAGAGACATACTGTCTGCTCAAATCTAGCTAAATGCAGTCAAATTGATTGGGCGGAGTTTCATGATACAGATGGGCAATGACCCAAAACATACAGCCAAAGCAACCCAGGAGTTTATTAAAGCAAAGAAGTGGCAAATTCTTGAATGGCCAAGTCAGTCACCTGATCTTAACCCAATTGAGCATGCATTTCACTTGTTGAAGACTAAACTTCGGACAGAAAGGCCCACAAACAAACAGCAACTGAAAGCAGCTGCAGTAAAGGCCTGGCAGAGCATTAAAAAGGAAGAAACCCAGCATCTGGTGATGTCCAGGAGTTCAAGACTTCAGGCTGGCATTGCCAGTAAAGGGTTTTCAACCAAGTATTCGAAATGAATGTTTTATTTCCAGTTATTTAATTTGTCCAATTACTTTTGAGCCCCTGAAATGAAGGGACTGTGTTAAAAAAATACTTTAGTTACCTCACATTTTCATGCAATCGTTTTGTTTCAACCCACTGAATTAAAGCTGAATGTCTGCACTTCAACTGCATCTGAGTCGTTTCATTTAAAATTCATTGTGGTAATGTACAGAACCAAAATTAGAAAAAAGTTGTCTCTGTCCAAATATTTATGGACCTAACTGTATATATATATAAGGGACGTTCAAAAAGTTTTCGCAGTTTTTTTAACTATTTATTAAGAATTTCAAAAACAAATTACATCACTTTTCTACAGTCACCTTCGTTTGCGATGCAATTTTCCCAGCTTTTTAATGCCCAATGACTACTCCTTCCGCCTTCACCGTTTCCAACGAAAGTATAAAAGTGCGGAAACTTTTTGAACGTCCCTTGTATATATGTGTGGGTGTGTGTGTGTTAAAAACAGCAACAGCCCCAGCGCTGACAAAACAGGGACACCACTCTTAACATCCCCCTTTGCTTCTTGTGTTTTATTTTGCACTCATTACACACCACACCCTGAATTTCCACCTTTAAATTTGATGCTCCTGTTATGTAAGACCTTATCAAAAGCATTCTGAAAATTAACATAAATAATTGTTATACTTTTGTTGCCTTCTGATTCCAACATATCAGTAACACACAACCTCCCTGTTCCAAACCCATGCTGACTGATCAGCACCACTCCCATTCTTGCCATGTAATGCTCAACATTTTCCTTTCTATCACTCAGCCCCTCCACCCCTTTTTCCAGCGATCTGACCTTAACATCATATTCATCTTTAGAGACTTACAGTACAATGTTTTATATAAGGGCTCTACTCATATCTACTATATCTGTTATGTAAGCCTATATTGATTTATTCTTTGTTATTTATTCATTATTATTACCTAATTGAATGTGTTTTCTTTTCTTCTATTTACATCCATAATGGCAAACATGGTACAATACCCTAATACAGTGCTACTTTGACATTTTGAAAAGCACTTTGAGCCACATCGTGTGTATGAAAATGTGCTATAAATAAACACTGTTAATTCAGGTCAGGTCAGGTTGGGGAGCATGCAGTGATACAGAGCATTGCTGTACCCACCACATGACAAAACACCTCGAGATCCCAGATGGCAAGCCCCCAGGCAGTCACGTGGTCCAGTCCCACCCTCCAGAAATGACCATCTATCTACGACAGCCAGGTGTAATGTGGGTGACCCCTTGGCCTGATCCTGTGAGCTGGATCACTCTTGGGAATTGCGCCACAAGGCTATAGTGCCGTATCTTATGTAACAACTAACACTGTTAAATGCTTCCATTAATTTCTAAGGGATGCACATTAAGCTTACTGGCCCGTAGTTACTTAGATGTGCCCAATTGTCCTTTTATAATGGTACATTTACTATTTTGAGATCTTTCAGAATTTCCCCAGTGTGCTGTGACGTTATAAAATTATGCATCAGCCATAAAGGGTTTATACACTCACCTAAAGGATTATTAGGAACACCATACTAATACGGTGTTTGACCCCCTTTCGCCTTCAGAACTGCCTTAATTCTACGTGGCATTGATTCAACAAGGTGCTGAAAGCATTCTTTAGAAATGTTGGCCCATATTGATAGGATAGCATCTTGCAGTTGATGGAGATTTGTGGGATGCACATCCAGGGCACGAAGCTCCCGTTCCACCACATCCCAAAGATGCTCCATTGGGTTGAGATCTGGTGACTGTGGGGGCCATTTTAGTACAGTGAACTCATTGTCATGTTCAAGAAACCAATTTGAAATGATTCGAGCTTTGTGACATGGTGCATTATCCTGCTGGAAGTAGCCATCAGAGAATGGGTACATGGTGGTCATGAAGGGATGGACATGGTCAAAAACAATGCTCAGGTAGCCCGTGGCATTTAAACAATGCCCAATTGGCACTAAGGGGCCTAAAGTGTGCCAAGAAAACATCCCCCACACCATTACACCACCACCACCAGCCTGCACAGTGGTAACAAGGCATAATGGATCCATGTTCTCATTCTGTTTACGCCCAATTCTGACTCTACCATTTGAATGTCTCAACAGAAATTGAGACTCATCAGACCAGGCAACATTTTTCCAGTCTTCAACTGTCCAATTTTGATGAGCTCGTGCAAATTGTAGCCTCTTTTCCTATTTGTAGTGGAGATGAGTGGTACCCGGTGGGGTCTTCTGCTGTTGTAGCCCATCCGCCTCAAGGTTGTGCGTGTTGTGGCTTCACAAATGCTTTGCTGCATACCTCGGTTGTAACGAGTGGTTATTTCAGTCAAAGTTGCTCTTCTATCAGCTTGAATCAGTCGGCCCATTCTCCTCTGACCTCTAGCATCAACAAGGCATTTTCGCCCACAGGACTACCGCATACTGGATGTTTTTCCCTTTTCACACCATTCTTTGTAAACCCTAGAAATGGTTGTGCGTGAAAATCCCAGTAACTGAGCAGATTGTGAAATACTCAGACCGGCCCGTCTGGCACCAACAACCATGCCACGCTCAAAATTGCTTAAATCACCTTTCTTTCCCATTCTGACATTCAGTTTGGGAGTTCAGGAGATTGTCTTGACCAGGACCACACCCCTAGATGCATTGAAGCAACTGCCATGTGATTGGTTGATTAGATAATTGCATTAATGAGAAATTGAACAAGTGTTCCTAATAATCCTTTAGGTGAGTGTATATAAACTTACTAACCTCCTCAAGTACTCAAGTATAATATTCTCTAGACCTATTTGTTAGATTTCTTTCTTTATGTGCGACAGAGAGATTGAAACACATACACTCGGCATGGAGTCTCTGCATGCTATCTTCTGGCAGGTCCTGTCTCTCGGATGCATGTGCTCTCAACCGTATTTTCATGCCAAAAACACCACTGACAAATGTACATATTCTAAAAGAATTTGCAAATGTATGCTCTGTTACTTATTTAGTTTGTAACATAATCAGTTTACTAACTAATATGAAAACCAAACAACTGTGCAAAGGTATCAGAAACAAACTTTGGTTGAATTACTCCTTAAAAAGTTCCATCCACCTACCATCTGAACCTTCTCAGCCCAAGTGTGACAGGTGTCTGGTCACACTTGCTGGTAATATAACCTAAACACCATTAAAATATCCAACTACGCCCCCCAGTTTTATGAAGAGACTGAGAACTCTTGATATTTGCCGATAATAGCACACAGGTTTCTCTACATTGGGCGGTGAGTAAACACAATGAAAGACACAGAAGTAACTTCAGGAAAAGCAAAAGTAACTTCTATTACACAAGACAATGTAAAGAACATCAAAAAGATAAACAAACATGAAAATCTAACAATATCGGGAATGAAAACCTTTTTTTTTTTTAAAGTAAAGCACACAGTCCACACTCTAAAAGTCTGTTAAAAAACATAAAGTGAAGGCTACAACCTTTAGTGTTGCCCGGTCCAGTTTACGCACCATGTTACCCCAATAGTCAATCGTCCAACTGTCCACAGATGCACTCTGTTCACCAGGCACTCGTTCCCCAACAGAAGTTTTGCCAAATTTTGTAAATTCTGTCAACGTACTCTTCCTCGTGGTGTTAGCGCTCTCTTTTATTCACTCTGGGCTCTCCCTGTGTTGACCTGGGCACACCTCACTTCACGTCTGCCAGCTTCACTCGGTTGTTTCAGGAGTCTTCTTTCTCTTGGTGGACTCACAACCAGCCTCTCTCTGGTGGAACTGTCTCTTCCTGCCTGGAGGTAGGTGTTACTGTCGGTGTGCCTTGCTTCTTGCCAGCCACATACCCTAGTCTGCCTGTCAGCCCCTGTGCTCTGTGCGAGTGGTCTTGGCAGCATTCTCAGTGGACCGTTTTCTCACCCTCTGCCTTCTCCTGCCAGTTTAAATCTGCTTCAGTCCCTGCCTTGATCAGCATGACGATCAGTTAAACAATGGCACATACCAAATTTCCAGGGCTTAACAAATAATGTAAACACAGGTTTACAAAAAGTATTGTTGCCAACAATCAATGAGTACCCATATGCTGATTAGAAACCAATATTCCCAGACATTTTAGTTTCCAAGTCAGGTAAATACAAACATTTTCCAAGGAAGGGGTAGTTCTGCTATCACAATTTTGTATTGTTTGTATGTTTAAGGAGTTAAAACTCTTTTGCAAGACAGCAAATACCTATATCCTGTAAACATCCATCACAATTATCAGTAACAGTAATATTCAGGAAATGTGCCTTTTAACTTATCATCCCAGTCCCAACAATGGTTGCCTATTACCCCTTCATCTACTGGCCTTTAAATGTAATATTTACATGTTGTTGTTGTTTTGTTTTTTTCTTTTGCCTAAGAGAAAAAGAAAAAAGAACTCACCCATTGTACAAAAAAATGTTGCCCTCTGACACAAGTTATAGGGACACAAGGGACTGCAGAATGCTGGTAACACCAGATGAAGGATGGAACTCCACACCACAACACTATTCTAGTTTACAGTGTTCTTGGACTTGTATCTGAGAGGGTAGACCCCAGCCTCCTGCAACTCATGCCTGGATAAAGTAGGTGTGATAATGAACAGATGGATTCATGGATTTCATTAAGAAAAGGACTCATCTCTTCCTTCCTTTTGACGTATACAGTAACTCATTCATATCATTGCTCATACTACACAACTCAGAGTAGCAGTGAAAATACAGAAAAGTGACTGCAGGTATTTGTTCTGGCCAATTTGACAGTCATAAACTGTAAATGAACACCTTGACTTTTTCTAACAAATATTTAGACAGTTATCTTTTAAACATACTATTGAATGCCGCCCCCTCAGTCATAATCAGGTCACTTCTATCTGAAATGCTCTAACAGAGTATGAAATTTTATACATAGAGGGAGAGAAAAAATAGAAAAGTGGTTATTCAGATTAAAACCAATAAGAGGAAATATGTACTGTTATACTGTATTTTTCAAATTTTATGGAAGTAACAGTTGTACAGTTTTAAGTCATTCACAAATGAAGCAAACTCATTTGTCCACAAATCTCAAAGTCAAGGAACCAGGTAACATGAGTGCATGACCTGCTGGTTTTTGCTTTGCCTCTTATCACCATGAAATGTAATGGAAACTAAAAGATTCTGAAAATGAGTAATGGATGGATGGATGGATGAATAATGTTATTGTAAAGGGGCTTCGAAAGACAATCTGGTTTCAAATAACAAGTGTTAATAATAATGAAACTGCCTGTGTGTGGAGCCTATTTTAATCAATATGAACTCCCTTAGCAAGCATCTAAATGTAACACAATACACTTCTTCAAGTTAATGACTACTACTTTTTTAAATAAAAACAAAACATACCGCAGAAAGAATTTTATTTAGCAGCTGGCCAGAATTTAACTGTTTTTGTTATTTTTATGTTCCTATAAGACTGCTGTTTATGATACAGTGGAGGAGAGGAGAGGAGATGTTAGGAGCATGCGCTGATTGTAGCGCGTTGCCACACCCACGACAAAACCCAGACTGGGATCCGAGTGGAGCCCTGCAATGGGTGACACTTATAGAGAAAAACAAAATTCCCGAAAATAAAATATGAGCCCCTCTGTTTTTATGACGTAATCCAATAAGGTATAAAGTATAGTATAGTACACGTACACTATAAAAAGTCGTACAGGGTGTTAAGGTGGGTTCAACTAGCGCCTGCAATTGCAAAGTTAAAGCTTGATCTTTTAAGACGATGTAATAGAAACTATATTTATTTATTTATTCTATTTTCAAATGTACCTCATATGTGACGAGCAGGGATCCCTCTTGGAGTTTCCAATGCGCACAAATACATACATTTCATCGGAGATGGGATCGGGATGGCGTGATGAAATATTCGTACTGTCCCTGCAAAAATATTAGGCAATTTTTACTACGACATCTTAAACAATTGTATCACATGAAATCTCTTGGCATAGGGAGAAAACAATTAAAGATGAAATAACTAGTGTGAGTTTTATACAAAAAGGTGTGTAGAATAGGCACCGCCCTTCATGACTAAATAAATAAATCCACACACGCGCGTCTTGCCTGACCTCTAGTGGCAGATAAGTGCTTTCTGTCTGCTGCAGATGGTCATAAAGCAACCGTTAGCAAGTCAGTAAATCGTATCGTGGAATTATAATCTAGTGATCCTACCGGTGAACGAAATAGTAGTTTATACATTTAAGCAAGGTGTAACTTCGTGCTTATGGCCAAGTCTCCGAGGATTGATCGGTAAAGTATAACCACAGCTCTCTCTGTCCCAAAACAGTACTTTTCGCAGAAGTACTTTAAACCCATAGGACATGAGCTAAAGATGTATGGGATAGTTCAGCGGTGTCAAACTCAAGGACTGTTCCTTGGCTATTTCATCAGTATCGAAAACATGTTACATGCCGCTCGCGAAGACCGTTCGTTAGTTTTCCATGCGTTTTCATATGTGAACATTAAGTGGTCGTCTCGTGAACGCACAGAACAACACAACGCAGCAGGCCCGGCTTCAGGAGGTTATTAAGCCGGACTAAGTCCATCTTGGCTTATACTTGGAATGAGGCGATAAGGCAGTTGCCGCAGGCAGTACTTTGGAAAGGGCGGCATTGTGTAACTTTTTTTTTTAACATTATGAAATTATAAAACAGTTAAGTGTGAACCCTCAGAATTACATAATTATCCAGTACCTTATTTATATACTACCTTTTAAAATTTGTGAGAAATAATGGAACGGTGCTAGAGAAAGTCACGATGGTAAAAATGCAACTATAACAATTGTAAAGAATGTAGTTATTAAGTCATTACTGATGGTTATCAACAGATGAGGATATTTATTGAGTTTTAACGAAAGTTTTAATGTAAGAGAGATGTTATACAGTATTTGCAATTAACTTTTTATCAACCTATTCAACATCTACAACTCAGTCCTGATAGCGTAGTGATAATTTCATTTTAGTGTGCCATGTCAGTGCTGTCCTGTGCTATAACAGTTTCAGGATTACTGTTATGATAAATTGTTGCTGCTGCAGAATTATTATTTATGTTGTAACGTACACTTTTTTGTACCCTCCTGCAATACACGCATTTATGACGGGTCGGTGCCCATGCACGTAGCGTTGTTTTGTAATCGCCCGGGGGTTACGCACTCCTCAGATCCGGATCCAAAGGCGTTACAGTATATATACTGATAATATTTTGTTGTTAATTTCTGGAATCTGATTGGAGTGTCAATCACAATGACTGTTAACGTCTCTTAGTTTGACTTGACATGTTTAGTTTTAAAGACAGATGCAGCTTGTAGGACAGTTTGAAACTGCCAAGCCATTTTAACAAGCGTGCGGGAGGAGTGGAGCTGCCAAATTTCTTTTCGCATTCGGTTTCGTGTTTTACATTTAATTGTTTTAATGCCAATTTTCTGTGTTTAAACGTTTTAAAGCTCATCATTGTTATTCTTTCCCATTTTGTCCCCAAAAATTATAAACATTTTCTCTGGTGTTCAAAAAATGCACAGTTTAGAAGCATGTAGCAATGCGTATCGTATATGAATCATCTCACTCCTAATAAGAATATATGGGGTTCGGGGCGAATGGGCAGCATAAATGTACTTTACTCAGGCGGCATTATGAAAAGTATTGTCAATGTCAATTTATTTATATAGCATATTTAAAACAACAGAGGAATGATGTGACCAAGGTTCTTTACAATAATAGAATAAAAGAAAATAAACAAATAACATAAATAACATAAATAGAAATAAAATATATGAACATAAATAAAATAAATAATAAATAGAAGTAATGTTATATAATCACAATGAGGAAACCATCAGTATTACTGAAGGTCACGGAATGCAAGTGAATAGAAATAAGTCTTCAATCTCGTTTTGAACAGTTCAATTGTGGACGACTCCTTTATATGATGAGGTAAAGAGTTTCATAGGCGAGGGGCAGCAGCTTTAAAAGCCCTTTCTGTCCCCCTTGGTTTTACACTTGGTACGAGGGACAACAAGCGACAAATGACCAGAAGATCTAAGCACTGTAGATGGCTGGTGTAAAATACACAATTCGTATAAATAGTCAGGAGTAAGCCGATGTAAAGATTTAAAAACTAGCAACAAGATTTTAAAATCAATTTGAAAACTGACAGGCAGCTAGTGTAAAGAAGCTAATATTGGAGAAACAGAGTTATACTTTCTTGCCCCAACCAGAAAGCGAGCAGCAGCATTCAGGACCAACTGTAACCTGCATATCATTGATTTGTTAATCCCAGAATACAACGAGTTGCAGTAATCAAGGCGAGGAAAAATAAAAGCATGAGTAGCTTTCTCAAGATCCCTAGAAGATAAAAAAGGCTTGATCTTAGACGAAGCTGGAAAAAGCAACTCTGGACTACAGAATTTACTTGTTTCTCAAAAGAGAGGTTACTGTCAAAGATAACACCAAGATTGCGGACTTGAGGTTTGCAAAAGACAGAGAAAGAGCCGAGAAGTCCAAGACCAATTTGGGCTTTAGCTGATGGGCCCACTATAAGCACCACCATTTAATTTTGATTCAGATCAAGAAAATTATAAGCCATCCAGGATCTTAGTTCAGAAAGACAGTTGTGAAGTTGATTTATTGCAGAGTTGCAGACAGGAATATAAACCTGTGTATCATCAACATAGCAGTGAAAAGAAATGTTAAATTTCCTAAAAATAAGTATTGTGATCATTGTAGTCAATAGCAGAAGAATTCATGGGTCTTGTAAGAGCCGAATTCATTTTCTGTTGCTAACTGTTGTTGGCGTCACACTATTTAACACCTCATTTCTGCTATCCTGTATAATGTTACATATTTGAATTATAAGAGCTTATCACACAGTTTAAATAACAAAAAACACACATATATCGAGCCAGACTATGAATATGAATGCTACTACCACCAAGAGGACCAGTAAGGTCAAGCAGAGAGAAGAAGCAATGACAGCCATAAGAAATCAAGGTTGCTGGTCTGAATCCCCGTTACTGCCAAAATAGATCCTACTCTGTTGGGCCCTTGAATAAAGCCCTTAACCTGCAATTGCTCCAGGGGTGCTAATGGCTGACCCTGTGCTCTGACCCCAAGGGTTATGCAAAAAATAGCAAATTCCTACAATAAATTGTATAAGGTGAAATAAAGAACAACAACAACAAAGAATCACTCAATACCTTTTCATATAAAATTCAGTCAAAGCTCTCACCAATGAATAAGATATATTGCACACAAAATATTTAAGATATTTTTGAAAGTGCACTTGTGAAAAACGCACACCTTTAAACCTAGCCAAATTACAACATTCATGTAAAAACGATCTCACCAGTATCAAAACACATCATCTTAAAACAGCATGCAGTTTGTGCTTACATCTAGAATATTTAAAAGCTAAATCAGCACTAACACAAAGATGCAGAGACCAGGGGGAAAACACTCAGCCAATCAAAAGTTTCCTTCAGTTCCAAGTTATCCTCACACACCAGATCGTACTGACTCTGATGGGGAAAGACTCATACCTACATCTTACAATCTCGCCTTTAATATTCAGAAATATTCAATTCTTTGTCACTCTTCTCCTCATCTTAATCATTGCACTATGCCCTCCTTTTAAAAAAAGCATGTTCTCATGCCTTTAAAGGGAGTTTACTTATAATATCTAAATATTTAGATAATCTTCATTCCCATCCTGGACACTGAACAATTTGCATGAAAGAACCACTGGAACGGATTCTATTTTGAAACGCCCAAAAAAGGTTGGCTCCTATGACAATTATTTCTGAAACTGATTTGAATTAGTTTACACATGCAACCAAGTCACATAAATTGTAGGACTTTTCCCACTTAGGTACATTTTTTTGCTTTCATTATATGCAGTTTGGAGGACCATTGCTGTTCAAGTATGTCTGGAATAGGCAATGTTGTCCAAAAGAAGATTCCACACCAAGATCCCCTGCATTAAAATAACTGTTTAGTTTGGTATGATGTCTCTTGCCTTTCACCCAATACATGGCTTGAATAATGTCTGCCAGGTAACATATGGTCCTTTAAACTTGAGTTGAATTTTAGAGTAGTTTTCATGGAGTGCCCCTAAACTGTACTCACTTCATAAACATTTCAGAAAAGTAATATTCCTTTTGTTTCTGGATTCCAGTATAAAGATGTCTACACATGTTAAAATTTGAATTGAGCAGTTCCTCAAAAATTATCATACTGCATATAAAACCAAATGTCTATCTCTCTGTATGTCTGTCCGCTTTTCACAAGAGAACTACTTAACGGATTTAGATTGTTTTTTTTCCTATAATTTGCTTGAACATTCAGCTAATTTTGTGACTTCTCTCATCATGCTAAGAATCATACGAGTAGTTCGCTTGCAGGAGCGATATATATTCACGCTAATCCGAGACAGAGGCTGTGGGCTGAGGAGGGGGAAGCGTGACGTCAGGAGTAGGGAGCTAGGCAGGTCCTTCCCCTCTGTCCTGTACTAGGCAGAGACACGGGAAATGGCTAGCCAAAAATAAAAACAAAAATCTACTGTGGTTCAAGTTCCCTTTGAACATCAATGTAATCTAACCCAAAGAACCATATGTGGAATAAACTTTGTACTGACTTGAATACTGCTATAGCAAGCCATCATTACAAAAGGCTATAACTCTTCCAAATACTTCCTATTAGAATTCACAAAGATGAAAATAATTGTACAGTTTAGCCTTTCAACAAGTATATCTGATGTAGATGATAAGGAGATGTATATCACAATACCTACACAATACTTTAAACAAAAAGGGACTCAAATTTTCTATATTCTGATCTGTATGTATAAATTCTACAACTCCCAACCTCAAAAAAATTCTGGTTTGCTGCTGCCTCTTCCCTTTCCAAGACCAGGCCAGAGCAAGGGGTCCAGTCAGCTGAAAAGATCATTGGCTGTCAGCTTCATCTTTAAAAAACAATTCACCTATTTTTTTTTTCATCTGTTTTTGCTCTTTCATGTAATCTGCACATTCTTCTGCACTTTGTAGCTATTCACCACTATTCCTCTTAATAAATAATGGTTATTTGAAAAAGTTTAGGCATTGTGTGGCTGACTGGAAATGTTTAGGATCTGTATGCCTGTAAAGTTCTGATTCCTACTGAGCTATTTAGCTTAATGTATATTTTATAGTGAGTGTATTGTTTATACTGTATCATGTACTAATGTCATTCTTTGTTGGCATTGTACCACAACCAATACAATTCTTGCATGTTGCACAAAGTGTTCTGCATTCTTAAAAAACAAATATCTACCATGACTTCTTCAACTGTTATTGCTTCTTCTTTAACTAAGAAAAATGCATCTGCCCATACTGAAAAATAACCTGCAATAAAACTAAGGCACCTAACAAGATCTACAGCAACTATTTAGAAATTGTAAGATATTGTTGACAACATTCGGGGCATTCAAATTCTTCCCTGTAATATTATGGGTGACTTTTTACAGGCTCTTTCTGCCAACCTGGCAAAATACATTTTTCTTCTATTTACTCACTCCCAACTGTCCCACACAGTTTGTATTGCAAATGGTATACAATGACTTTAAACACCAATTACTTGGCAAGACCACCTGTGTGAAACATGCTTAAAATAAAAAACCAAAAGAAACAAAACCGTAAACCAGCACACACATAAGAGCTCAGCACAAGGCCATGAAACACCTCTAGTTAGTACTCTAAAGACTAGAGATAGAATTTTAAATGAGAGGAGTGGGAGATAAGATCTGTACCAGTTTTGATGATGGGAGGACAAAACAACCTTTTAGCCAGAATCAAAGATAATTACAGGAATCTAAGTCAGCGAATGAAGCAAAAGTCAAAAACTGAGAATCAGTTCATCAGAACCAAAACATGATCAAAAATTCAGAGATAGAGAGAAAACAAAGTCAAGGATTAGTTAATCGGAAGTAATCAAAAAGAAAGTATTTGAAAAGTGATTCAAAGATTTATCCATCAAACTCACATAAAACACAGTCATGCAAGCTGACCTTTAAACACACCCCCATCAACCAGAGGGTACATCATAACAACAGGAGCCGCAAAACTGTGTCATGGAAAATATAAATATATAAACTTTAAGGTGCATCAACTAAAATTTGGAATCTCTGCCTTTCAAATCTGTATAAATCAATGGACAGTTAGCAAGAAACTGCTAGAATCTGTATCATACATTTTAATACATTTTTAAAAATAGAGATCATATTACAGCTCTTTCCACAATTCTGTTAGTCCAATGAAAAGCAATGTCTCTACATTACCTCAGTGTCTTCTTTGGCCAAAATATTTAAAATTTAGAGAATTAGATATTTATTGGAAATCAATCTTCTGAGGTCCAGTTAAGTCCTAATCCTCCTCTTGAACTTCATCCTCCTCTTCAATAGTAGACACCTGGGGCCTCATGTACAGTGCATCCGGAAAGTATTCACAACGCATCACTTTTTCCACATTTTGTTATGTTACAGCCTTATTCCAAAATTGATTAAATTCATTTTCTTCCTCAGAATTCTAAACACAACACCCCATAATGACAACGTGAAAAAAGTTTACTTGAGGTTTTTGCAAATTTATTAAAAATAAATAAACTGAGAAATCACATGTACATAAGTATTCACAGTCTTTGCTCAGTACTTTGTCGATGCACCTTTGGCAGCAATTACAGCCTCAAGTCTTTTTGAATATGATGCCACAAGCTTGGCACACCTATCCTTGGCCAGCTTCGCCCATTCCTCTTTGCAGCACCTCTCAAGCTCCATCAGGTTGGATGGGAAGCGTCGGTGCACAGCCATTTTAAGATCTCTCCAGAAATGTTCAATCGGATTCAAGTCTGGGCTCTGGCTGGGCCACTCAAGGACATTCACAGAGTTGTCCTGAAGCCACTCCTTTGATATATTGGCAGTGTGCTTAGGGTCGTTGTCCTGCTGAAAGATGAACCGTCACCCCAGTCTGAGGTCAAGAGCGCTCTGGAGCAGGTTTTCATCCAGGATGTCTCTGTACATTGCTGCAGTCATCTTTCCCTTTATCCTGACTAGTCTCCCAGTTCCTGCCGCTGAAAAACATCCCCACAGCATGATGCTGCCACCACCATGCTTCACTGTAGGGATGGTATTGGCCTGGTGATGAGCAGTGCCTGGATTGCTCCAAACGTGACGCCTGGCATTCACACCAAAGAGTTCAATCTTTGTCTCATCAGACCAGAGAATTTTGTTTCTCCTGGTCTGAGAGTCCTTCAGGTGCCTTTTGGCAAACTCCAGGTGAGCTGCCATGTGCCTTTTAATAAGGAGTGGCTTCCGTCTGGCCACTCTACCATACAGGCCTGATTGGTGGATTGCTGCAGAGATGGTTGTCCTTTTGGAAGGTTCTCCTCTCTCCACAGAGGACCTCTGGAGGTCTGACAGAGTGACCATCGGGTTCTTGGTCACCACCCTGACTAAGGCCCTTCTCCCCCGATCACTCAGTTTAGATGGCCGGCCAGCTCTAGGAAGAGTCCTGGTGGTTTCGAACTTCTTCCACTTCGGGATGATGGAGGCCACTGTGCTCATTGGGACCTTCAAAGCAGCAGAAATTTTTCTGTAACCTTCCCCAGATTTGTGCCTCAAGACAATCCTGTCTCGGAGGTCTAGAGACAATTCCTTTGACTTCATGCTTGGTTTGTGCTCTAACATGAGCTGTCAACTGTGGGACCTTATATAGACAGGTGTGCGCCTTTAAGAATCATGTCCAATCAACTGAATTTACCACAGGTGGACTCCAATTAAGCTACAGAAACATCTCAAGGATGATCAGGGGAAACAGGATGCACCTGAGCTCAATTTGGAGCTTCATGGCAAAGGCTGTGAATACTTATGTACAAGTGCTTTCTCAATTTTTTTTTATTTTTAATAAATTTGCAAAAATCTCAAGTAAACTTTTTTAACGTTGTCATTATGGGGTGTTGTGTGTAGAATTCTGAGGAAAAAAATGAATTTAATCCATTTTGAATAAGGCTGTAACATAACAAAATGTGGAAAAAGTGATGTGCTTTAAATACTTTCCAGATGCACTGTATAGCACCTTGCGTAGAATTCACACTAGAATATGGCATATGGACAAAACTAGAAATGTGCATATGCACATAAAAATTTAGATGCATAAAACTGTGCGCAAGCAAAGTTCTACACACTTTCCCTTTATAAATCCTAATCAACATGAATTTTAATGCATGTGCATGAGCCTACAACCCCAACTTGACTCGTCACAGAATTTCACCTATTTGAATATCAATATAAATAGCCCCTTCCATTCAGTGTTTTCTTAAAATGGAAAAAGCATGTGTAAAAAAATATTCTGCAAATGTGAAATGGAGGTCTTGCTCAGTGAAGTGAAGGCAAGGAAAAACTTACTATTTGGTGGCTTAAGCAGTTGTATAAGGAGTGGAACAGCATGGTAGAGGCAGTCAAAAGTTCAAGTTCAGAAAGTCGCACAGTGCCCAAAATAATGAAGAAGTGGTCAGATATCACAGTTGACATGAAAAGGTGAGTCACAATCCATTATCTGAGTATCCACATCACTGGAGCAGGTAGCAGAATTCCAGGGCTCACACCATTTGTGCAGAGAGCTGCTGCAATTATTGGTGAGACATGTATAACAGGCATTTTACCAGTGGGTGAGGGGGAGTTTTAATTTTCTTTTTGCCATAATCCATACTTTTGCAAATACTTGGCACATTCAATAAGACAAACAAGCAGGCAGCAGATGTGGTATTACTGTTTATTCTGTTTCAGACAATATTACAAAAGGTAACACACATGCCGGGGATGCAACTCCAGGCAATGATAGTGCTGCTGTCCCAATCAGATGTTTGGGTTCTAGCTGTGCTCACACCTCTGCCTCGGTAACCACTGGGCGACTATCTGGCTGTGTGCTGACGGACATTGTTCTGGAGTCACAAAATCAAATAGTGAATGCTGTAACAGATGTGGAGAAAAGAATTAAGGAATATAAATGCTGCACTATGGCATATTGACCATAAATTAAATGAACTGGTTAAAAAATAAATGCTGCTTTTACATTCTACTAATTACATTCAAACAAAGCTGTAACACTGTCTGGCTGATAATTTGGTGGGTCAGGGTCTGGCTCATCATATCACATCTTTTCATGTATGAGCAAACCACGATTGTGTGCCACATTAGGCAGCACGCTCCATGCTTGCATCATGTGACACACTTTCTTTGGTCTACAGAGCAGCACTCCGTAAGTCTTATCCAGGCAGATCCAACAGCCCTTAAGCTAACCAATAGTGCATTCTATCACTGCCCGAGCCTGAGAGTGGAGGCCATTATAATGTTGCTCTTGTTCAGTCAGTGTGTTAGTGAGAGGGATGAGAAGCCACGTCTTCAGCGGGTGCCCACTGTCACCTAAGTCATTGTCTTATATGGTTATAGCATACAGATTACTTACAATTTTGACCAAAGGGGTAAAATTAAATGTTTTATCTTACAGAGAAGTCAGCCATCACACACTACACCATTTTCAAGTTTGTTCCCAGCATTACTGTTTTTCAGAATGAATGAATCATGAGTTGAGCCAGACTATCTCACCACAACACTAAAGAGATGCATTTTCACATCACAGATACATGCCACATTATTACAGTGGAAATGCTTTCTATTTACATAAGCAAATGCATTCTCTGAAGGTGCCTTTATAGCAAGGTGCATGCAGTCAACTGCTCAGATTACATCTAGAAAACTGAACATTGTTATGGATTGTGCTTTTGTGTTTGCCTGTTTAACCTCAGTATAAGGAAATCTTATATATGACTAGTGGATAATACCATCCCATATAGTTGGCATGGTGCAACTCAGTGATGACTGAGAAATACCCAATTGGTCATCCAGTTCACGTTGAAAAGCTCCTGTGGCTAAATACCCGAGGGTGGACAAACTTGACAATGAAGAGGTATACAGCACAATTCCTCAAATTCTGCCTTTGTAAAGCCAGCCCCAGTTCAGCACACAGCTCCAGGAGGATGGATCTTAGAAATATAAATTGAATTAGAAGCCAGCCATCATTATGAGACAAGAAATCAGTTTGATCTTTAAATACACGTTCTCTTCTAATTCTTCCATTTGCGTTGTCTTCTAACAATGCTCGAAGCAGCCATGGTAGTTGTAATAGTTTGGCTATTTCATGCACTATTATATTGTTACACATTAATTACAATCAAGTGCCTTAAATTTATAAATGATATGCAATTAATTTCCATTTATTTGATAAATCCCATGTCATGTATGCAAATGTAAAACAGAAATGAAAACTGTGGTCTGTGGCTGCTGTGAAAATGTGCGTGGCTTTACGCCAAGTTTAGTTTTTATACATCTCGCTGTGAGCGTGGAAACGGGCGTACGCAATGTTTTTGGGCATACGCAACATTTATACATGAGGCCCCTGGTCGCCACCTTCATCCAACATATCACATCCTGAATCAAATTTCTTTTTTATTATAAAAAATAAACTTCCCCCAGAGCTGCTACCACTCCTTAAGCCACTTCCCAATAAACATGTCCATAGTGAGTTCAGGCACCAGACTAACTGTACACCAGTTGGTTACAATTGTGCAACTATCTCAATGACCTATAGTCATTCTGGGAATAATTTATTGCCCATTAGAAAAGGTTTAAAGAAAAAGACAGTAAAATTTACCCCAGCCCAAACGTATCTCCTGGTAACAGCATAAGTAATTTCATCTTGTTAGAGCCTACTTAAAAAAGTAATGACTTACCTTGTAAAATTGAGAGAAATTAGCAACATACTACTTTTACCTATATCATGTACATCCGTTTCCAAAAGAAATAGATAATTTCGGATCAGGGAATGCAAAAATGGGTGCACCAACCAAACTTGGTTTCAAAATAGGAAAGGCATGTTGGCACTCTCATGTCCAACAAAACAGGACAGTATTTTCTGGTTAAGCACTCTGTAAATCTTTTTAAAGAGATGTGTCCCACATACTGTACTTGGGACACAAAAAAGTTGGCACTTAGGCGCACTAATGGATTCACAGGTCCCAGTTAGACTCTATTTTAGGGGTTCCCAACTCCAGTCCTGGAGGGCTGAAATGGCTGCAGGTTTTCATTCTAACCCTTTTCTAGTGATCTGTTTTTGCTGCTAATTAAGTTAATTTGAATTAATTTTATTTTACTTGTTTTTGTAAGATTTTTTCCACTAAATTTCTTCATCATTCCTCTGAATTGCTTAATTTCTTTCCTAAAATGGTACCCAAACAGAAATGAGATGTAAAATGAGTGAGCCAACAGAAGATTAACTAAGTCAAGGGCTCAAACTCCAACCAATTTCACTCCAACCAGTTGCTTAATTAGGCACCGATTCCTGTTGTTAATTAAACCCATTCTATAATTCCATGGCTTGTTGCTGCTCTCATTGTGCAATAGCATACATTTGTGAAATTGTTGATTTTCTCATTTATAAGAGCAATGTTAAAATGTTTTGGTGACCAGAGCAGATCAACATTCCCAAGACTTTCATCTTTCTTTATTTTCAGATATTGTATGATGGTCACAATTTGCTGGTCCTGTTTTGGTTCATTTTGTGTCTCATTATTGTTTGGCTGCTGATTAAGGAAAAAGAAAGAATTAAGTAGTCTGGGTATTCAAGAGCAAGTCATTTATAATAACTCAAAAGAAGTTAATTAGCAGTTAAAACAGATCACTAATTGAGAAAAGGGTTAAAATGAAAACCTGCAGCCACAGCAGCCCTCCAGGAATGGAACTGGGGACCCCTGCTCAATTTATTAGAATTTAATTTTTTAGTAGACAACTAAAAAAAACTGTAATGTAATAGCTTTGACTTTGCTAAAAAAAAACAAAACAAAAAAAAACAAAAAAACACCACCAGTCTTATCAGTGAGAGATAAAGGCATATTGCTGTTGGTGTAAAAGAATCCCGTTAGCATTTCTTTACACCCTACTAAAATATTGAGCGCTACCAACTAAAATCTGCACAATACACACACACACACACACACACACACACACACATATATATATATATATATATATATATATATATATATATATATATATATAAATACTTTTAAAAAAAAACGCTTATATTAAGTTAAAAAGTGTACTAAAATGTAAAAAAGTCTATCATACATCACTCGTTAAAGAAAAGATGGGCGCTTTTGCTACGATTTTAAAGAAGTGTTTTTTGAATGTTGATTAATGAAAAGCACCCATGCTTTTATTTTACGAGTGATGTATGAGAGACTTATTTTTTACTTTTTAGTATACTTTTCAACTTAATATAAGCGTGTTTTTTAAAAAGTATATATTATTTTAATCTTTTTAGTCTTGGGTTTGTTTTAGTATAATTTTATAATCAATATTTTAACACTTTCTTTAATATTTCTATCCGTTACTAACGCCATCTATTGGTGAAATCTTTAACTATTCTTCATATGAAAGTTTCATTTCTTGATTAACTTGGATTAATTGATCAATTAGTGAAACTGATTATTGATTCATGTATTGTCATCGGAAGTGAGTAAGTGTGCAAAATGTCAACTCCTTTGGACAATAGGAAGTGGGTTAAATATCGATTACAAGATTTGTACCAGACAACAAACAGGTGAAGTTAAAATAAGCGTGATGATAATAATAATAATAATAATAATAATAATAATAATAATAATAATAATAAACCAAGCAGGGCGAGACTAGACGTCCTAACTACTGAAATGTAGTATTCTTTAGAAACAACCAGCCTCACACACGAGATCAGGTACTAAATCTGCATCATACACCTTTCGTTTTATAAGCAGCTCTTATTATCTAATATCTTTAAGACCCGACCTTTCCTCATCTTAATCATTTTATGCATTTTTCTCAACAACTTCTTACCAGTATTTTTATTATCAATTCTGATAGTGCCCGTTTAAACCTTTGGTCTTTTAAAAGAAACCGGATTTTTAATGAATTACCCGAAAGTGAGTGACATGTTGAAGGAGTTAATTACGGGTGCGAGGCTTTAATAATCGCGGCTTTGGCGCTGGTTTGGTTTGGCGCGCAAAACTGCGGTGTTTTGACCGACGACGCTGCCGCTGAACTGACGCAGTCTACCTGATGATTTGGCGCTATCAGGATGGACCTAGAGGAAGCTCTCTTTCCACCCCTGATGCTCGCCCCCGAACCGGAGCTCATGGAGGAGGTGGTCATACATGTGTATAGCACTGGAGTCATTCCTTCTCCGGCTCCCATCACCAAACTGAAGCGGGGTCTGGATGGGGTGTACCGCTCGACCCACGATTGGGACGACATCGTGAGGAAGAGGCAGATGGCCAACGCTAAAGAGAGGGAGAGGGTAGCTGTTGTTCGACGCATCATTTGGTGCAATCTCGTGCCGAGGACACGATTTTGCTTTTATGGGTGCTTTGGGAGATGTTTGTATATGTGTCGCTTTTAGTGGTCGTTTAGTATGCCATAGCCTTATTTAATTGTTTTACGTCAAATGGCGAATAGTAAAGGCCCCAGCTTAATTGTTTTGGAATGCACGAGAGCTTTTTTTTTTTTTAAATTAAGAGCTTGCCGCTGTTTAAGGGCTGCACTGCGAATTTATTTATAAGAGGACTACCTTCAATTTTAGTTGGAACAAATTACAGTATACTTTTCTTGTGTTTGCGTATTGTTATCGATATAATAATAATAAAAATAATTCTTTACATTTATAAAGATGCATGATATATACCGGATAAGAACTCATTGCACAGTTTTAGTTATCCAGTTTTACACTTAAGTGCTTTAAGAAGCATTTATGGTTGAAAGATCTGTTTCCCTATACTTTAACATTGCCTAGATCTTTAAAAAGAGTGTTCACTAGATGTTTACCAGGAACTGGGAGTTCTCTACAACAGTTGTAAATGGTTATAACATTTGGTAAACCGGTTTAGTGACATTAAACTAGGTGCACAACTTAGGAAATCCTATTGTGAACGTAACCCTATTGAATATTTAGTGTAGCTGTTGCTCTCAATTATTTTGGTCCTTTCCAAGAGATGTAGGTTAGGTGGATTGGCTTTGTTAAACTGGCATATACTGTGTGTGTATGTTCACCCTTTGCTAGACTGGCATCCTATCCAGGGATTGCTCCTGCCTTGTGTCCAGTGCATGCTAGGATTAGGTCCAGCTTTCCAGCAGTATATTCATGTCTTGTCAGTTTAAAGTTTAAAATTTGTTCCATGTCTGTTAAAATTAACCTGTGTTTGAAGGTATAATTTTGTTATGCGTTTTTGTGTTCTGCTGTTACTGTTTTTTATTTTTGTACATTTTTCATATTTGTAATTATGAAATAATGCTATGGTTTCATAAATGGGAGTGTGGTTAAGAATAAATTGTGTTAATCATTTACTTGCTGTAGCACAGCTAGTTCACTCTTGCATGAGTGAATAATATTGGCATGCCCTGAAACTTGCTTCTGTTTGTTTTACGTTCTGAACCTGCTGCTGTGACAAGTTCTTGGGCTGCCTATGGCAGTGTTCAGAAAATGGATGAGATACTTGTGTGTTCTTAAATCAATCTAATTTTAAACACTGCATTTTTATATCTTGAATATTAATTCCCCTTTGTGTTAATTTCTACAAAGAACTAGAAAAGGATTCCACAAATCACATCTCCTGCCCAAAGTGTAAACCCCCCCCCCCCCCACTTTTTTTTTTTTTTTTTTTTTATTGTAGAATAGTAATTTGTTAGTGTTTGAGTCTGAGCTATAAGCAACAGACACCTTTATCCAAGTGTTTAGAAAAATTAAGGTTGGTGTTCCAACCAATTCCTTTGGTGATCAAGTCTTGGAAAAGTTTATTAAACATAAGAATACATTCAGATTGGTGTTGATTTTTGAAAAACAAAGATGAATAGCTATTGAATTAGATTAAATTATGATGTTTCAAGTATTCCTTTTACATTTACAAATGCTGTAAGCTTGCAGTGTGGCTTAATTAGTAGCAACATAGTAATAGTGTTATACTGTATCTTCATGCTTCCTAAAAATAATAGTATGAAAATAAGGTTGTGTTTTAGGAATGTACTTTAGGTCAACTGATTGCAGCCAATTAAAATTTATTTGCATGTTTGTGTCAATTGAAAGAGAAAACATTGTTTGGTGATTTGTGGTACAATGATCGTTAATCGGTAAAAATCTTGCAACAGTCTTCCACTTGTGTATTTGTCCTTGGTTTTTTATTTCAGTTTGTGACAATGCCTTTAGATGCTGATGTTCTTGCAGTAGCTCTTTATAGTATAATGTACTGAATAATTTTGGATTGACCTTTCAAACTTTTGGCTTTCCATGTTTTAATAAATTGATTTTTTTTTTCTTTTCCCTTTAAGATTCGTAATCTGAACAGTGGTTTCTCAACATTGAAAACTCTTGTTCCCCTGATCCCAAGAGATCGCAAACCAAGTAAAGTGGACACTTTGAAAGCTGCAGCAGAATACATTCGTCTTTTGCAGCATGTATTGGATGAGACTGAAGATATAGAGGTGCCTGTTGGGAATGGTGGGGGGAGAGGAGTGTTTTTTTTTACCTATGCAACATAAACAACTTAATATGAAAGTTAAAATTTTATACTTGGTGGTGTTTACAGTACAGGCCAAATGTTTGGAGACACCTCCTCATTCAATGTGTTTTCTTTATTTTCATGACCATTTACAGCACTCCATCACTCTCCTTCTTGGTCAAATAGCCCTTACACAGCCTGGAGGTGTGTTTGGGGTCATTGTCCTGTTGAAAAATAAATGATCGTCCAACTAACCTGACTTCTGCACAACACAACTGCTGGTCCCAACCCCATTGATAAAGCAAGAAATTCCACTAAATAACCCTGATAAGGCACACCTGTGAAGTGAAAACCATTTCAGGTGACTACCTGTTGAAGCTCATCGAGAGAATGCCAAGAGTGTGCAAAGCAGTAATCAGAGCAAAGGGTGGCTATTTTGAAGAAACTAGAATATAAAACATGTTTTCAGTTATTTCACCTTTTTTTGTTAAGTACATAACTCCACTTGTGTTCATTCATAGTTTTGATGCCTTCAGTCATGAAAATAAAGAAAACACATTGAATGAGGAGGTGTGTCCAAACTTTTGGCCTGTACTGTATATTAGAACTATTAAAACTTTGAAAGTGTTTACTTAGGTTAAAGCTATTACTGTTGTGGAAAAACTTTTTTTTTTTAATCAAGACAAGTCATTTGGCTTGTCACATTTAAGTTTATGAATTATGTTGCAGAATTCTAACTGGTCTTTTTAAGTTGCTAAATTAATCGTGTTTCCACACATACCCTGACCTAAGGGTCAAGCATTCTCAGTTAAGCATATAATCTTGTTCAGCATCATTTATCCTGAAGGCTCCTAAATTAACGTGAATTTCAAAAGTATAGTTTGTTTTTTTCTAAAAAAAAAAAAATAAAAAAAAAAACTGCATATTTTGAGCAGACGATTGTAAAGGGTCAGTTTATCATCATCTTAAATGGAATCCAGTTTTCATTGTTAATGTGTCACTTAATCAAGCAGGTTTATTCCTATTCATTTTGTCAACATCCAAAACTAATGCCAGCAGAAATGTTATTCTAACTTTACTGCACCCTTTCCATATTTCTAAATATTATTCAGCTACCTTTACAATGACCATGCCAATGGTGTTTTATAATCAAATCATTGGCCTACTGTTGGCTGTTTTGCTTTTTATAACTTAACTCCTCCGCTTGATAATAAAGTAAGCACACATCTTAACAAGCAAATGAATGAATACTGAAACCCAAAGTGGGATTTCTATGACTAATAAGCATGCTTCTAAATTTCAGAACATTAAAAGCTAAACCAGTAGTGTAAGCATAGGAGGGTATCTAAACTGGCATGCGCAGTGACAGTAAGGATTGACTTCTAATTTGGTAACTTTGACCAAAAACTTTAACTGTGCATTAGGATTGTTTTTCTGTAAGCTTTTAACTTTTAAATAGGTCATTTAATAGCTCTATCCCTTACACAGGGTCTGTCTTAAGAATCACAACGCTATCACAGGGTTTTATTTTTTTTGTATAAAGAAAATGCAGTAGTAAATTTTAGTACTTTAAAGAAGGTTAAAGTTGCAACCATACAGCACATACTAGACCTAATGCTTTACTGGCCAACAATTTGCATAAGTATTTTGTGGACTGAGAGTTCCAGATAGTCACTGCTGTTTGGTTTTTGTTGGAGACATTGCTTCACCCGAAACCAGAGTCATTAAGTCCTGATGCACTGTAGCGATTGTAAGTTTTCACTTCTACCAGTTTCTTAATTTGAATCTGTTGCTGATAAAGCAAAATGCTTATTTTGGGGTTTACATGTGTAACTTTTTTCAATGATGATACAGAAACTTTATTTGCTTATTTTTGCTTTGTTAATGAGATGCAAATGATAAAGGAGCAACTAGCTCTCCACTTATCTTGGATCCTTTAAAATGTTGTGTATACATCATGAAATATTAGTTTTAAATGTTTATGTAGACAAAGGGAAAGGACTGATGAGTACAAACCTGTTCTGGTCCAAAAGGAAAAAACAGAGGTTTTCAGAAAAGTGAAATCTACAATGTGAAGAGGATTTATCCTACAAGTATGAAAGCACTAACAAGTCCATAATTAAATACCAAGTTTCATTATCGGCAAAGACTGGCTCCTAATTGGGAATCTGGTTTGAATGGAAATCTGTAGTCACTATGGACCCCCATGATTGTAATTGAGAACCACTGCTTTAAACCATCTTCTTGTGATAGTTTTCTGATATCATGAATGTTTAATAAATACATGTTTATTTCAAATGAAGAAAAACATTGTTGTTTATATTCCCAGTACTCAAACTGCACTTTTTATTTTTTTATGCGTAGGCCTAAATTTGATTGTTTTTGTTCATTACAATCCTGTTTAACTTCATGTGTATCAGTATTTATGGGCTTGGGGTTTGAGTAAGAGTAATTGCACCATTTCTTCAGTGATGTGTACTATGTAGTATGGTTCCAGATATTAAGTACCATTGACTTAGCTACTAAATCAGTCCTTTTTTTAATAGATGTATAGAAAGATTAGCAAAATGTTTTAGCATTCATTTGAATTCTAAATTACCTGCCACATGAGGTTTTTTTTCACAATTTATTTTAAATTGATTTGTCCTGAAAACCATCTTGACGATTCTTTCTGCAGAGGTTGGAAGGTTTTGTGGAGGCAGAATTCAATGATGGAATGACTGTTCCTATATCCTTGATAAGGGATAATTTTGGAGGCACTGACCCTGTCCAGTCAGGCATGTTTATACAGACCAATGCTGTTTGCGCTCAGCCAGAGCTTTCAGATCTCACTGGTCCACCAATGATGCTAAGAAGATGCATTTTACCTACTTATATAATTCAACTGCAGCCTAACAGAAATCTGGTAAGAATGTATGCAATCTTTACCAGAGTGAGAGACTGAGTGAATAGTCAAAATTGAACTTGACCGGATACTAGTGTGGTGACTGAAGTTACTGGTGTGATACAGAATTGTGTATTAACAATCATTATTTCATACTTTGCATTACTGTGATTAACAAAATTGCTTTTTGTTACTTACTCTGGCAACATATTTGGGAATGATGAAAAGCTAGTAACTTCTGAAATTAGTGTAAATTTAAATCTTGTTTTTATTTGCTTAAATCGGTTTGCCTTGTATTGTACTTTGGAGTATTTTTCTCCTGATATCTTTTTTTTAAAAAGTAATACATTATTTTTAGAGCTGCTGGGGGGGATATACTTTTTTCACTATCTCGGGTTCAATCAATTGAATGTAATTTTCAGCTTGAAAAGAATCATACTTGTATAGTTACAGTATATCTACTCTTGACTAAAAGCTGCAGACTTGAGACTTCCCAGTGGCTCATATACTTTCAATGAATTTAACGTGTCAAATTTACTAAAATTGAAACTAGAATATTACCTAAACTATTTAAATAAAGAGTTGTTCACCGAAATATCTAGGATATTTGTAAATGGTTAATCGTCCATTAAACTGGCCCGAACTTGGAGTTTGTTTGCATGTGTGGAGGGATAGCTTTTAATTTGTCTTCTTTCTTTTTAGAGACCGTGTGGATTAAGTGAGCGCAAGAAGGGATATAACTGAAGTAACATCCACTTTGAACCTGAACTAAAAAGATGCAGAGAGTGTTCATTAAAGTGCAACTAATTTAAAAGTTTATATACAGTATAAATAAATTGTGTTCAATATGGTCTTTGAGGTCTTCATTTGCTGTAAGAGTTGATTTGTATTAAAGATGGGCAAAAGCTTTTTTTGTATAATATATGCAATATTTTAATTTCCTCCGCTTACTGCAAAACTCAAGCTGAATGATTTCGAAAACTATGCATTTCCAACATTAAGCACTAGAGGGCGTCAAACCATGAAGCATTTCTAGGCTTTTGAAAGCTGTTAGCTGGGTACGTAGGAGTTATAGTGGGTGTGAGATTTAAGTCAAATGGGGAGTAGGATGGGAAGACACTTCAATCAAGGCAAAACGCCAGTATAAAGTCCATTCTAACATTACCGTTAACTCTGAAGAATTGCTTCGATAAAGTCGCACAATAAATTGTAGTCGGCTTGGTGTAAGCTCCTCGCAGGCGTGGCAGGTACAGTAGCAACCACACTAGCGATGATGAGGAAGCAAGACGGACAATCGTGACAGTAAACCAATGGGAGTGTGCAAGTTGGGACGGAGTGACCAGGCTAACAATCAGCAGCACACCGGTTCCATTATTTCAATTGCATCGATTGATTTGGAGTTGGATAATGAAGGCGGTACTGTAGGTAAGCCGTCAATAAACGTGTTTTTTTTATAATGATGCCGTTACGTTTGATTTTCTTCTGTACGCTTAAAATCGAGCACCGTATAAAATGAGATGGTGTGTGAATTTTTTAGTCCTTGATAATGTAATGAAAGTCATTTTATTATTAATAATATGCCAGCGCTTTGTTGATTGCTTTTTAGATTTATAATGCCATTGCTGGTAACGGGGGAGTGGGGGGCGTACAAAGTGCCACTGCTTTTCGGCCAGTACGAACGTTGTTGTTACGTTATTCTTTGTCTCAATTGGTGTGAACGCCAGAAGGGTTTATTTTATTTCTTATCTCTAGTGCTTTCTTACACCACTGTAAATTGCAAACGTGAAATGCCATTGTTCAAGAGGCATGTTTTGTATGCTTTCTATTTTAATGGAAGCCAAGTTTGTTATACAAATTACCCGTACATTAATGATCTATCTTATCAAATGGTTAAAAATGGAAAATTCGTGTGTAATTGTCCAACATTTATGAAGTGTAGTTTTTGTGAAGCGATAAGCATACAAAATTCAATACAAACCGTATGTTACATTTTTACGGAAAGGAACGATGTCAGTATTCGTCGTTTTGTTTTCCATGGGCTACTTACGTTCAGACGCAGACATTTATAATGCTGTAGTGCTGAATTGTTTCATTTCTGAAACATTTCGAATGTTAAATGTAGATAATAGAGATGTATTTGTGTATTAGCATAACTATACATATTAATTCTTTGACATTGTGATTGTTTTGTATAATAGTTATTTATGTCCGAATTGGAGCGACCGTTCGAATATGATTTTAGCATTTGATTTATTGGATTCTGGGGCCTGCAGAACCTTAATGGACAGAGACAAGCCTCCTCGATTGGGGAGCCTAAAGAGGCAGCACGTAAATCTTGGGTGTTTCGCCTATAAATTACAAATGTATTCATTTATTTGCCGACAGCAAACCGTATGTTGAATTGGGTCTGTGCTAGCTCACCGCTGCAGATGCGGCTTGTTACCATAGCATCCGAGAGGATGAGGGGGCGATCAGAGCTGTGAGAGGCATGCGTGGGGGTTGAAAGGTTCCAATAGTTCTTGTTTAATTTTTTTTTTTTAAATATAATATCGTAAATACGTGAACGTACAGCATTTTTGCCAGTATTGTACTGTTGGTCATTTCTCGTTGCAATTTTTATAACATTTTTACAAATACTTGGCTTATTCTCCCTTATCGTTCGAATGTTATTTAATTTTCTTTTTATGGGTATTTTCCCTTTCTGTGTAATTCAACAAAATGCTGTAAAAAAGATTACTGGACCCTAGTTAAATATTTCGTTTAAAACTGACTGGGAATTGAAGCAAACATTAACAAATAACGTACACATTCCATGACTATTTTATTGACCTATCAGAAAAGAAGCCAGATCGTCTCCTGAATGATTCTCTTCTTGATTTGCAGTGTAAGAAAACCATATATTTGTTCTACAGTTTGACTTGCTTGTATGAAAGCATCTTTCTATTTTTATGTACTAAAGTGGTAAGGATTATTTGGTAAGAAAACCAATTCTCTACTCCTTTAAATAGTTGTTCCATTTTGGATATAGGAACAGAAAATGTATTTGCTAGAGCAGAAGGTTGCCTTTCCTGTCTTCACAAAAGTTATTGTATCCTAAGAACAGCATAGTGTGAAAACATTAGGGAATTAGTCTACAATGAGCCCCATAAGTGGCCCAAACACACACAAGGAAAGGGGCAAATAACATGGTTGGCACTTTGCACCATAATTAATCCCATAGCAGCAGCCATATGGGCCTCCTTACTCAATTCTGAATCTTACACAGCTTGGCTTCATTTTTGCATGTTAGATCTTCATTGCTAGCTGTGTCAGACTAATTACTGAGGGTCTAATTTAACTTGCACGTGTTCCTTGATTTGTTTTAGAATTGTGCTCTGTCAAAAAAAAAATTACATATCCTATACTTTTTTCAGGATTTCATTTGTAAAATTTGCTTTATGCTGCTACAAGTGTAATGTCCTCAGTTCCATCTCAATCATATTGCATTGAGTATTGTTACTCGCATAGAATCACCTACCACCCTATTATCCTGTTTTAAATATTTGTCACACTCTTTAGCTTCTGTTTTCTGATCTATTTTGTATACTATTTTTAATTTGGAAATTTTATCAAAAATGACTCACATTTCTAAGAATGGCATAATATTTATGTGCATGTGTGTACATATATCTACTGTATGTATAGTGAATTGCGTATGTAATAGTGTTTAACAATTGGAGCCTTGACATATCATTATGGTGACTGAATAGGCAACTTTATGCTTTGCAATCAAACGACAGACACTAGGCTACACTGTTAGCACCAACTATTTGCTCTAAAAACCTTTTTTGGGGGGAGTTAGGTATTGGATGTTCTGCCTTTAATCGTCTCAATGCATGTACATGTAACGAGTGCTCTACCTTTAAATAACACTTAATTCAAGAGGTTGCAAATATTCCCACTGAGAGCTGGGAGCTCAGTACTGCATCCCTTGTGTCTTGTTTGTCTTCACAACTGAATATGTCAATTGGTTTCGGGGTGGGAGGGGGACTGAAGAGTAAAATGGGTTTGTTTTCATAACACTTCATTTCTGACTCTGTAAATAGGACATGGTGGTCTTAACATAAGGCCGATTACAACTGCTCTCTCTATTGCTATAGCTTTGTCTTAAAATTTTTTACATCCCTTGTCCTAAAGCTGTAGATGTGGGTCATTGTGCACATTTGGGTGGGGGGTGGGGGGGGCACAGACTGGAACATCTGTTCCTGTTAAGCTATTTACATATCCCACTTTTCAAATTCAAATTTTCACTTTCTAAAATGCTCCAAAGAGTTTGCAAAGTCTCAATAAATCTAAATCCTATATGCCCAATACATTAAACTTTGTTCTCTCCCAAAGACATTTTCTAGCTCACACATATGGGAGTTGATCAAGTTTGACCTGGAGGTAGTGGCTGATGGCAAGGGAAGTTAGCCACAGGCATCATCATGCTGAAGAACATGCGCAATGCCTAGTAACTTAATCAGCACTCGCTCTGTCTGCATTCGGCAAGCTGCCAATATTAATGGACCACAGGGTGTGGCATGAAGTATGTTAGCCTCTCTGATCCTGGAAGCATCAGATTTGCAGAGGGAGAGAAGGCACCATGTTTAAAAGCAGAGCACAGATAACTGTTTCTGTTTTATTTTTTTTTTCTTGTAGGGTTTTCCACTGAACAAAGATGAGGTATCGGCTTGGCCTCTGAATGGGTTTCCTATCCTGCCTCTTACATCCCAAGAGAAAGCTACTCAGCTAGGCGGCAGCTGATCTCTCTGTATGCTGCAGCTGTCATCTTCCAGAACTTTAATATAAACGGAAACGAAAAAAAAAAAAAGCCTCAAGACTCGTTCGTAGGAGGGGTTGCCTTGCACAAATCAATTTTTGGAGAGCTGTTCATTGCTTATTTTCATCGAGCTGGGTGAGGAGAGAATTTCCACACAATTTATAGTTGCTTGTGTTTGTGTCTTGTTTTTTTTTCCTTTTTTGTCCACACACCGGCCTCCCAGTCAGTTGCAAATCCTACACTGCTGTCTTTTATCCCAAGTTGCTGATATCTACTTCACATTTGCCAAAGACCGTTCTAATACAGGGCTTGGCTGAAACAGAGACATTTGTAAGGCTGTCTAATTCATGACTGAGCTCAAAGTCGAGTACGTGCCTCAGAAGAAGCTGTTTCTGCCAGCCCCGTCCCCAGGTGACGATGTGTAGGTCACATGGCTTTGTCGTGTAACTTCTCTGTGGTAACCTGAGAGTAATGCTTAGGGAGAGAAATCTGTAGCAGTCCGCGGTGCACTCTTTATCTTATGGCATTTACTAGACTCTTGTTACAAAAAAAAGAAAAAGTGCAGCACTATTGAAGTTTAATTACTTTATTCACTTGTTACATAATTTTTATTTTGCATTTGGGAACCTCACAACCCTTTCCCAAGACTGACATGTAGTACTAGGGTGTTGTAGTGTGTTAGCCATTATGAATGTAGTGAAAAGTCAAGCAAAATTACACCATTATTGGCTAATTGAAAAGATTACAATATGCAAGCTTTCGAGGCAACTCAGGCTCCTTGTTCAGGGAAGATGTAATAATTACTTCTTATTACATCTTGCCTGAAGAAAAGGGGCCCGAGTTGCCTTGAAAGCTTGCATATTGTAATCTTTTCAATTAGCCAATAAAAGGTGTCATTTTACTTGACTTTTCACCAAGACTGACATTTAATTTTAACAAATGAATCCTTTAATTAGGATTGTCTAATTTGTAGGGAATATTTACCTTTTGGTTTAAAGAATAATTCCATTATTATTTTTTCTTTCCTGTTCTGCCTGAATGAAATGATCATGTTTTAAGACAAAATGATAGAATTCCCCATTACCTCTGATGACAGTGACCTGTTAATTAGTGATCAGTAGTTTGAAGAAGAGATCTGTAATGCAATCATCCTCACCACTGTTGGGCTGGGATTGTTCTGCCATGAGTCAATACGTATTTTGAGCAAGTCAGGATCGTGTTTCTTCGTATAGATCCAAAGTTCAATACTTTCGTCGTCCTTAGGGATTTGTTCAATGATAATAAATACCTCGTTGTTAGATTTGGAAAGGAGGTGCTAAGCATGAAAGTCAAATGGCCCTTTCATAAGTTTCCATATAGGCTTGTTGTGGGACTAGAATTATCCATTAGAGTCCAAACACCTTGAGGCAACACTGCACTAATCAAAATATTGAAAGCATTTCTTTACTGTCACTTGCAAATAATCTCGCCAAGCATTAGGGGAGAAACTTAGTTGATAATAAATAACATTAATTGCTTTGATTTTGGCCATAAAAGAGAGCTTGATCTGATTGCAACATGGGGGTTTGGGGCTAACAGGGCTTCTTTATGACATTTAATGAGCAAATATTTAATAAATACTTTTGACTGTAGGGGATATCATAAAAGCATGTCCAAGCAAAAATTCAAAAGAAAACAGGTACAAAATGTATAAGGCAGGGGTTCTCAAACTCGGTCCTGGGGGACCCCTGTGGCTGCAGGTTTTTGTTCCAACCAGATTCCTAATCAGTGACAATACCTGATAACACTGATCTCATTTTATTAGCTGGTATTATTTATCTTTTATTCTACATTCAGAAAAGCACAGCAGCATGATTTCTACATTTATAAGAAACTTGAAATATTTCTGTTTTTGCTATGGATTTAAATGCTTAACGCTCTTTTTATTATATTTCACCCTTTCTCTTTGCAGTTTGCTCCCTTGATTGAATCTTAATAATGACAATTAAAAACAATCAGAGCAGAAACCCAAGCAAACAACACTCAGTCGTGAAAGGGTCCCCATTAACAGCTGTGTTTGGTGTTCTTCCAGATGGGTTTAAAGCGGAGGAAGACAAACAAATTGTGATTGCATTCACTACACTTTTGGCACGTAGACTTATTCTCATAAACTGGAAGAACCCAAACTCTCCTCTTTTAAGTCAGTGGGAAACCGATGTGTTGTATTATTTGAAGTTGGAAAAAATCAAATACTCAGAGGATCCGTACAGACTTTTTTCAAAACATGGCAGGATCTAATCAGTAATATTTTAAAATAAGTTCAAAAGGCACAGAGAATTTATTAATTTAGGTATGTCTCCAAGCCTTAAATTTAACGCCGTTTGGCTTGCTCTCTCTCTCAGGGGTGGGGATCGATCTGTTCTTAATTTTTCCCTTTGTAAAAACTTGATTGCTTTGTATGGATTGTAATAAAATTAATAAAAAAAAAAAAAAGGCTGCAACTACTTTAGCGTCAGCCCCACAAAGTAGTAAATAAAGGATTAACTAAACAATTAGAACACCTAGAAAAGTAGAATGACAATCAAGATGAAAATACTGTTAAAAAGAAAAAAATGCATATAACTGCTTAGAACATTTTAATACTTTTTTTTTTTTTTTTTTACCAAACTTAGTTTTCTAATTTGTACATTGTTCCCAAAACAGGGAATCTGGGAAACAACAATTCACTTAATTAGCCCAGGAATCCAATTTAAAACAGAGGACCGAGTTTGAGAACCCCTGGTTTAAGGTATATTCTCAAATACTGAGCTTCTGGAATAGGCCTGCAACTGTATTGTCCAATTGTAAAACCAGAAACTGAATTTGTAAAAGAACATACTGACATAAAATAAAAATGCAAGCTACACTTTACACAAACAACTCATCTGAGGCCCCCAGGGTGCCATTCTCAGTCATTGCTATAATGTGAAGTTAACATGAATGATATTTAAATACAGAAAACTAAAGTTCTTTTGCAGTAAGGTTTGCCCTTCTAGGGAATGAGTGAAATCTCCTTGGGCCATTCGTTATAGGTGGCCGTAAATGTTTTGGATTGCAGGATGCTACTCTGATATAGTATTTAGTTTAGGACTTTGTAGAGGTGTAGCATTGACATCTCAGGTCATAAAGTTGTTCAGAGACTTACAGGCAGCATTCATTTTCTGAATCTGTTTATTGCAATGAAAGGTATGGAGCACAGAGCCTACGATAGTACGATTAGTCATAAGGATGGAACCAGCCCTGAATGAGATGTTAGTTGATTACAATACACCCACAGTCATTCTTTCAAGGCCAGTTTTAGGACTGCCAAAAAAAAATGTTTTTGGAATGTTAAAGGAATGCAAAGTATCTGGAGAAAAACAAATAATGCAAGAAGTGCTAACACTTTTACAACCATGCCACCATTTTCTCGACTTTAGTTCTTTACATGTACACAATTATCAAATTAAAAATAATATACCAAAAAAAGGTCTTGATGGAGTTATCTGCTTTAGATAAATGTAACACGCTTTCACATGGTAGATGCAGGGAGCAGCGTTTGTCAGAAGAAGCTCCTCTATTTCTTTGGTAACTTACATACAGTGAAGGTAAATGTTCTTACAGCTGTTCGAGAAGGTTTGTAGAGTTAAGTGCTGGCACTGATTTAGCTGTTGTTATTTAAATGAATTTGAGTGTTTTTGTTGTGGTGCAGTTGTGTTTTCCTTTGACTCTTTGACTGCATGCAGTGTTAAGCAGATTATGACACTTTCCTTTAGAAGATGCCTTCTAGCTTTCAAGTATGTTAACTGTCAATGTTGTACCATTATTGTAAACTTGATTTGTGTAATAGGTGGTCATACGGGGAATGAAAAGTCTTCAGTCCAAGTCAAGCAAGTAATTTAGATTAAACATTACCAGACTTTATAGTTTGCATTAAAAAGCAGCAGGTATTGAAGCAACCAACGTCTTAAGTTCCTGACCGTCACAGAGTGAGAGGGCGACTGTAGCTGATCCCATCTGTGCTCCGATCATGGCAGATTTTGATTTCCCCCATTATCTGAAAGTCAAAACGTGCCAGCAGCAGTGTAGTCTTAGCAAGAATCAGCTCTGAAACCATCGATGCACATTATCCTTTTCAGTGTCACAGAGTGTCAATGAACATCACATTTGAAGTAGACATGGAGAGTTATTAAAACAAATATCCAGCTGGAGAGTACAGGTTAAGTAAGCTTTAAGCAGAATAGAGAAGTGTCGAAAAGGGGTTTATTTGGAGATGAAGCAAAAGGACTGCAACCACAAAGTTCATGGCGTGTATGTTTGTTTATCCATAGGAAAAAAACGGCATTAATGGACAGCTCCATGGCTATGTGAGAATCTGCTACACTGCCATTGTGCACCTTTTTTGAAGTGACTTTAGTAATATTTTAAAGGACTTCATTTTTAGAATGGACCGATTTGTTGTCAACTTGAGGAAAGGAAAGATTTATTCTGCTAATATCAAAATTGTACTGTGCAGCTGTTACTTTTAATATGTTTTGCCTTTAACCTGTACATTCTCAGTTAAACCATGCTAACACTGTACAGAAGGCAACCTAACCGAGCAGAGCGCTGGATATTAGTGCACTGGCATGTGTTGTGGTAGTATCGATATATTATACAAACAATGCTTAATCTTTTATGGTATTTTGGTTTATTAAATTCCAGTTGTTTTGTCAGTGTTGGTGACATTAACTCTTGCAGTAATCTGGGTGGCACAGTGGCTAGAATTTTTGTCTTCTAACTCAGAAGTCCCCAGTTCTGTGCAACTACTAGTAACTCTTAATTTGTGCCTGTGTGAATGAGGGTGCATCATTGAGTGTCTTGTGAGAGTCCTTGTTTTGGATAAAATGAGTGATGAAATGGATGAATAGATATACGAGTAATTTAAAATGTAGAAATGATATCTCTGTTGGTTAGAAAAGGGACTGGAGTAAAATAGCCTCCCTTTTGTGACAGTTGGTCGCATGCTCTTTCTGTCACAAGCATTGGGTACTATCAGTAGCATGCAGGGTGCTTCACTGTGACAGTTTGGCACTGCAAGCTGGGGGCCAGAGATAATTCTGAAACTCGATCTGAAAATGGGGGTGGGGATGGATGGATTTTTACAGGCTTTCCACACAAAAGGGTAGAGAAATGGTAAACTCCTCATTCAGTCTTCTGCTTATTTTGCTACTAAAAGTTCTTTGAATTTTTTTTAATGTACAGAACAGAAGAGCCCAGCTTTATCCAGCCATTCATGTATTTTTTTGAAATGTTTAACACCATTTTGAAGTGCACCTCATTCTCTGATCTTCACCATATGTATGTTTAAATATAAATCTTTTTTAGCTTTGAGTGTATATGCTGCGCAATATTCACTAATACCAAAAATGACATTTTGATGCAGTGCCTGTGGTTTAGCGTTTATTCGATTTTATAACAGTTTTTATGCGCCCAAAGTATTTGTCAGTCATTTTGGATAACCGATCTGTCAAATAAATAAATAGGTTAATGTAAATATAGAGTGCTGTCTTCTCAGTAGCATACACAGGTGGAGAGGGTGTTTCAGGACAATAAGGTAATTATTTTTTGCTATCAACCATACAGAATATATTTGAGTTGTACAATGAAGCCAAAATCTGCACAGAAACAAATACACAAGAAAACGTACTACACCCCAGAGGAAGGCCTCATCTGGGTCACCATGCCACTGCCCAGATTAGAAGTTTGAGAAGAACGAAACAGTAAGAGACAAAGAGCTGAGAGTAGCCATGTAATAAGATACCCTTAAGTATTTACCTCTACTAGAATATTATAGCTATCCAGGAATTTACATGATGATAATCACCTGTGAAAGAAAATGTCTTTAATTATATCAATGGCGTACATACATTTGTTAAATTTCACTATTGAATATACATTCAAGAGTTTAGCTGACATTTATTGCATAAGTGTAATCGTAAATGAAAGTATTGAATTTTTTTAAAATCTTCATCAAAACTGTATTTATTCAGAGCCATATTTAATAGTGTTTTTTCCCTTTATTTGTGTGTTTGGTTATCTCATGATATTGTTATTTTTTTTTATGGATTTATAGTTTCATTATAATAATAGCAGTTGTGAGTAGTATTTATGGATGTAGTGGTTTCCAACTCACTACTTTACGACCGCTTCAGATTTATGTTCTGCTCAGAGTTGTATTGTCGCATGTACAATGAAATTCTTACCAGCATATCTGGCAGACATACAACACATGGCCACTTTCGTTGGGCATGATCAAATATTGGTGTTTTTCTTTTTTTTTTCCTCCATGCAGCTGTTCATCGATTGTGTTAAGACATTGCAGTGTATTCTGGTGATGTGTTGGCCGTATGCGGTTACTTCCTGAGCAAATACAGTATGTTGGTACCAGTGTTGTGATTCTGTGCTTGCCTGCATCATTCTGGCAGGCTTTTAATTCTGGCACAGTTTCTGGATGTGTGCTTTTAAGATTTGTAAGTAATTGTAGGTGTTTAAAGAAAACCACAGTGAGCTGCAAAATTGCTCCTTGTCACCCAAACTGAGTCACTTCCACTCCCCTTCTCTGTGTTTATCCATTGCTTGTCCTTATTTATGATTTATCACAAATAAAAAAAAAAAAATTCCATAAATAATACATGAATAACAAGCAAAAAGCAGAATCGCATTATTATCCATCAGATCAAAGCAACCTTCCCTGTATGATTGCAATGATGAAAATAAGGATTTTTTTTTTACAAATAATTTTAGACTTTTAAATTAGGCAGAGACAGTTTAATGATATTTATGAATGATTAAAAAGTATGAATAATTTTACTGCTTTCATGATATTGGATGAGTTGTTTTGATCTTTCTTTACAATGTGTCTTTTAGTAGTACAGTATGTCACTTTCTACGCAAAGTAAAAAGCCATTGTGGCCAGCTGTTTATGTAAAGGTTTCCTTGTTGTCTTCAAATGATTGTTTGAGAGAGATATGTTTAATATTTAACTCTTCCCTTCTTTAAAATTTTGATTGCTGATTTACTCCATTTAGGAAAAGTCAATTGAATGTGCATTTAATGAAACATTTGCCATCATTATCCGATATTTAAGAATAAGGGGGATGTGCAGGACTGCAGTAACTACAGGGGAATAAAATTGATGAGCCACAGCATGAAGTTATGGGATAGAGTAGTGGAAGCTAGGTTAAGAAGTGAGGTGATGATTAGTGAGCAGCAGTATGGTTTCATGCCAAGAAAGAGCACCACAGATGCAATGTTTGCTCTGAGGATGTTGATGGAGAAGTTTAGAGAAGGCCAGAAGGAGTTGCATTGTGTCTTTGTGGACCTGGAGAAAGCATATGATAGGGTGCCTCGAGAGGAGCTGTGGTATTGTATGAGGAAGTCAGGAGTGACAGAGAAGTATGTAAGAGTTGTACAGGATATGTACGAGGAAAGTGTGACAGTGGTGAGGTCTGTGGTAGGAGTGTTGGATGCTTTCAACGTGGAGGTGGGATTACATCAGGGATCGGCTCTGAGCCCTTTCTTATTTATAATGGTGATGGACAGGTTGAAAGATGAGATTAAACAAGAGTCCCCGTGGACTGTTATGTTTGCTGATGACATTGTGATCTATAGCGATAGTAGGGAGTAGGCTGAGGAGACCCTGGAGAGGTGGAGATATGCTCTAGAGAGGAGAGGAATGAAGGTCAGTAGGAACAAGACAGAATACATGTGTGTCAATAAGAGAGGTCAGTGGAGTGGTGAGGATACAGGGATTAGAGTTGGTGAAGGTGGATGAGTTTAAGTACTTGGGATCAACAGTACAGAGTAATGGGGATTGTAGAAGAGAGGTGAAAAAGAGAGTGCAGGCAGGGTGGAATGAATAGAGAAGAGTGTCAGGAGTAAATTGTGACAGACAGGTATAAGCAAGAGTGAAAGGGAAGGTCTAGAGGACAGTAGTGAGACCAGCTATGTTATATGGGTTGGAGATGGTGGTACTGACCAGAAAGCAGGAGACAGAGCTGGAGGTAGCAGAGTTAAACATGCTAAGATTTGCATTGGGTGTGACGAGGATGGATAAGATTAGAAATGAGTACATTAGAGGGTCAGCTCAAGTTTTACGGTTGGGAGACAAAGTCAGAGAGGCGAAATTGCGTTGGTTTGGACATGTGCAGAGGAGAGATGCGGGGTATATTGGGAGAAGGATGCTAAGGATAGAGCTGCCAGGGAAGAGGAAAAGGCCTAAGCGAAGGTTTATGGATGTGGTGAGAAAGGACATGCAAGTGATGGGTGTGGCAGAACAAGACGCAGAGGACAGAAAGATATGGAAGAAGATGATCCACTGTGGCAACCCTTAACAGGAGCAGCTGAAAGAAGAAGAAGATCTTAAGAATTATCCAGCAGCCATACCACATGCACTTCAGAACAGGTCACCCACCTGAAGCTAAGCTAAGGAGAGGGCACTCATCCTCTTGTCTGTGTGTGGATCCCAATGCCCCAGTGCAGTGATGGGGAAGCTGCGCTATAAAAATGGCACCATCCTTTCAATGGAATGTAAAACCAATGTCCTGACTCTTTGTGGTCGTAAAAGATACCTTAACAACAGTGGGGTGTATCCTGATGTCCTCAATACATTGCCCCCCCCCCCCCCTCCCCCCCCATATATATATATATATATTATATATAATGAATTGTGCCGAAATAACATACTAGCCATGTGCGCCCAACTACGTTGCGCGTGTTAAAATTGTCTATGAAGGGCTCCCTGTTTAAACGCGGCTGCCAGTCGTGAACTGGGCCCTTCATCGCACAGCATTATGATTTTTTTTATAAGGGAAACAAAATTACAAAAGAAAACCCTTGGACATTGATTTGATAGGAACGGCCTACTCGGAGTCACTGTCCGAATAGTAATTATGTGGTGGTGTAGGCATGTGTAGAAGCATTTCTGCTTCTTTCCGTTCACAATCCGCCTCGTTTTCACGACGCTATCGTTTCCTCTCACGATGTCTTCTCAACCTTTCTCTAATCTCGCAGGTTGCTTTGTGGCAATCCAAAGAGTAAGGCAAAATACACGGAGCAATGGTTATAAAAGGGGGACACACAGGTATCCAGGCTCTTTAAAGCATAAATAGGGATCACTTCCCTGACATGTGAGCAAGCCACGGTACAACTGTGAGACGCGCAGCACTCGCCGGCTACAATGTAACAATAATACTTTCCGGAACGTGCTGTTACGGTGTCATTCATTTTACCCACTGTCTTTCTTTCATTCATATGTTACGTAGGCACATACCTTTTATCTTCAGCAATCTCATTCTCTAACCAGGCCTCAGGAGCTAACCAGCATAACACTGTCCACCACCCCTTCGTTATTCCGGCACATTGTTGACATCCATGAGTAACAACAACGTACTAAACTGGAAGGTGGTCTACTCATGCGTGCAATTCGTGGACAAACAAAGATCAAGATCTAAATAAAGATCTCTTTAGTTAATTTAAAGCACAACAATTTGTTTAGTTTGAATGTCTGTGTTTTGAGGTGTGACTGGCGTACTACAGTCTTCAGTAGTATAAGCCTGGAGGAGATTCTTAATGCAATGCCTATGTTTTAGCTGTCTCTCTACTGCCATCTAGTGCTTCTTCTAATTCATTCGTGGACAAACAAAGATCAAGATCCAAATGAAGATTATATATAGAGATGGAAGCAAAGGTCTGTGATACGGTTTGCATATTAGCAGCTGGAGATCCACAAAGGGAGAAAAAATGAATCCTGTATCATAAAGTAGTTTTTATTCCTGAGCTTTCAGCCCCTACTAGGAGTCTTCATCAGAGGATAATGCTTAGACATACAAGAATCAAAGTGTATGAAATATTTTCTGTGACACTCTCCTTTGAACAAATGTATTTATTTATTTTTAATTAGTAGAGAAAGTCCCCTCCTGATTATACTAAAGTGCAGAGGAGAATTGTTCCATCTAAGTAAGAAATGATGCTGAACTAGCAGTGTAGTGAAGTTTATCACAGTACAGTACCACTTAAGCAGTGTGTTCCCTCAGTTTCACTCCCAAAAAATACACAAAAATTGTAGAGTGTAGGCTGAAGACATAGTCAGAATATGTCTAAGGGAGGCAGATGCTTGAATGTGTCTTTCACAAGTGGATCTAGTCCTTAATCAGTATTGCTAGTTGAAGTCAAAGAAATTTCATGTTTAATTTGATAGCAAATTTCTCCTCTTCAGTATACAAAACAAGTAGAAAGATGATTTTCAGGTGAGGATATTTATCTTATGTATAATACTTTAAAAAAAAAAAAAAAAAAAGTTAAAAAGAAGCAATTTGTATACATAACTTGCATGCATTATTGACATACATATTTTATTTTTTTAGTTTTTTTCAAGAATGATTTTAAAAAGTGTTAATATAGTGTGAGTAAACATGTACAGTATATACTTTATATTGTTAATAGAAAAAACACCAAAAGAGAACAAAAAAAAGTTGTTGTACAACATACCTTTTTTTTAATCTACTTCTCAAAGAATGAATCTGCATGCACACCAGAAATATGGAGCAGTTAGCGCCACAATTATTATTTACAAAAAAAAAATATATTTCATTTTTTTCCCTTTGGGCTGCAAGTCAAGTTCAAGTTTATTGTCATATGTACATAGCACAATGAAATTATTACTCCTCAGAATAGTTAACAGTAATACAATACCAACTAAAAGCCATATACACAAAAACACATACTGTACATAAACAGAATTAAATATATCTATATATATATATTTATATGCAATACATACTATGTAAAAGAATATGTACAGTATTTGTAATTATGACTGGCTGTTCAGTAATCTTATGATTAGCCAGAAATATATTAGTGACATTTTAGATGAATGTTCAGCATGAAAGCAATAATTTAGTTATTGATGTATTGGTATTTAATTTTCTCCTTATAGGGCAAGAACACTTAAACCTACAAAAATATTTTAGGAAAACACTGAAGAAAATCATATACTCAACATACAGCTTACTAAGCATCTTATTTTTCAGCCAGAATTTAGCGTGTGTTTTTTTTTTTCCCCCTGTTTTGATGGTGTGACATTTATTAAAAAAATAAATAAACCCAACACAGCAGTGAAAGAAGACCAGCACTCACATTTGAAGACCCCCTAATTAAGTACTGTACATGCCCATTAAATAGTAAGGCAAACAAATTATCTGCGTTAGAGTGTGATTTTTTTTTTTTTTTTTTTGCAATGCAATTGTTGTAACAGCTGTCACATTCAGATTTAAAGTAGTAAATACGTCTGATAAGCTACTAGGAGTCAAAATTGTTTTAAAGATCCTTCAGTCATTTGTTATTCTGAATGGAATGAAACATTTTTGAGAATAGTTCTTACTTATAATGTATATTGTTGAACATTCCCTATTGCTAATACTGCTGTTTTTTATTCATAATAGGGTCATTGTTCTTGGAGGATTTGTATGCCCTTACTAATTTAAGGAAATGAAAATCCTCAGTGTAATAACCTACATGTCTGTTACACCAGTAACAGCAAAATAGAAATGAAAACTATTGTATATAGGAACAAGTTTCCAAAGTACCGTATCATTTTTTTTCTTCTCCATAGTTCTACACTGGATCAGTGGTGGATTGTTGTCATATTTTTAGTCCTTGGTGTTGCCTGAACACTGAAATGTATGTCATCTTTGCCAAAGTTTATTATTCTCAATATATGCATTTGTAAATTTGAATACTTTGAAGTGGCAAGTTTGAATTCCTCTTTCTGGTGAATATTTAGCATTTGTTGAAGTAAATATTCAGTACTCATGAGAGTAAGACTGTTGAAAATTTTGGCCACCCTTTTTAATTTTTCAAAATATTTGCTGTTCTGGGTAATTGTGTGGATCTCGGTGCTGCTCATACATTTTAATTTTTTTTTAATTTTGTGTTCTTTTCTATGTTCTGTATGCTTAATACAATTTGCTTAGTGTTTAAGTTTAATCTATTTAAAAAGTACTTACAATTTTATAGCACAATCCATTACTAGTCTATTGTATGGCGCACCCCTGCACATACTTATACTCTTGTGGAAACAATTTAGATTCACATCTGGATTTATTTTTTTTCCAAGTGTTGTTTTACTAAATTGCTTAACTATTTTGTGTTTTTCTAGGGCTGTACAATGCATTATAGACTGCTCAAAAAATTAAACAACACTTTTACATCAGAGTATAGCATCAAGTGAATGAAACTTCTGGGCTATTAATCTGGTCAGTTACGTAGCAGAGGGGGTTGTTAATCAGTTTCAGCTGCTTTGGTGTTAATGGAATTATCAAGAGGGGCAACAATGAGACGACCCCCAAAACAGGAATGGTTTAACACGTGGAGGCCACTGACATTTTTCCCTCCTCATCTTTTCTGACTGTTTTTTCACTAGTTTCCTCTAGTGGGCCCTGTGCTCACTGCCCGGCACCGTGGACCTCGATTGGCATTTGCCATAAAATACCAGAATTGGCAGGTCCACCACTGGCGCCCTGTGCTTTTCACAGATGAGAGCAGGTTCACCCTGAGCACATGTGAGAGACGTGAAAGGGTCTGGAGAAGCCGTGGAGAATGTTATGCTGCCTGTATCATCGTTCAGCATGACCAGTTTGGTGGTGGGTCAGTGATGGTCTGGGGAGGCATATCCATGGAGGGACTCATGTGGTGAGAGTACGCAGACAGTTCCTGGAGGATGAAGGTATTGATACCATTGACTGGCCCCAACACTTGCCTGACCTAAATCCAATAGAACACCTCTGGGACATTATTTCGGTCCATCTGACGCTGCCAGGTTGTACCTCAGACTGTCCAGGGGCTTAGTGGTGCCCATGTCCAGATCTGGGAGGAGATCCCCCAGGACACCATCCGTCGTCTCATTAGGAGCATTATTCTCCCCTAAGGGACGTTGTCAGGCATGCATATAAGCACGTGGGGGCCAAACAAACTACTGAGTACGATTTTGAGTTGCAGCAATGAAATTTCGGCAAAATGGACTAGCCTGCCACATCATTTTTTCACTTTGATTTTCGGGGTGTCTTTGAATTCAGCCCTCTTTAGGTTGATAATTTTAATTTCCATCAAGCAATGTGGCATCATTTTATTCCTAACACATTCCCCTGTCCATATCAGTACATGTATTGATATCCAGCAGGATTGTTTTCTCCATTGAGATCTGATGTGTTTTCAAAGTGTTCCTTTAATTTTTTGAGCAGTTTTTTTTACAGCTCCTTGTGATGCACTGCTAAGGGTAATCATGCTTTGTTAAATACTAGCTTTGCTAGTAATTGTCATTTACCCGTGGCCTTGCAGTTAAAGGGAAACACAACAGATGGCACATAACTGTTCAAGGCACGTATTTTGCCAAGTAACAGAAAACATGTGCCAGCTGAAAGGGCAAAGACAATGTGTGGAGTGAATTTCCTGTCAAATATATAAGCCAGCAAAATAAAAGTTTTATCCAAAAGGTACCTCATGCATTTGCTTCAAGCTGCAAGTTACGGTTTAATTCAGGCCCAGTCACACATACTATACAACTTTTTGGGGTATCCACTTAGTCTATTGTTTTGTTCAGCACGGCAGATGGAATACAAGAACATTGGATTTGTTTACACCTGTCTATATATCACTGGGTTTGGGAACTTCATGGCACATACAAAGTTTTGAATAGACTTTGTCTGCTTTTGATTTATTTGTCTGTACTATTTAACAATTACATATAGACCAGGGGTTGCAGAATAAAGTGCTAAAACACTGATGCACCATTTATTTGAATATAGAGTAAATGTTCATTGATATCACATCCTGAAATATTTTATGAATATTATTACAGTAACTGGCAGTGTGACATGGTAGTTAAGGTTTTGGACTTCAAACCCCAAGATTGTAAGTTCAAATCCTGCCAATGATATTCTGTGACCATGAGGAACTTCTTTTATCTGCTCATTCTCCATTTGTAAAAAAAATATAAAAAAATGTAGATAGTTGTAAGTTGCCTTGGATAAAGCTAAGTAATAATCGTAGAAATACTGCAATGCTCCCTTCAATGAGAATGACTGAGACTGTTAAGACTGATGTTCAGTTGATTTTGTAAATTATTGTTCTGAGTGGAATTATTCTTATACTGACATTTTTATTATACATTTGAGTTACTTTAATTTAATTTAGAGCATATACAGTATATTTTTTAATTTTTTGAAATGGCTCACACCTTAAACGATAACTTTAAATGTACAGTACTTGGATGACTGTGTTTGATTTTGGACCAATTCAATGCCTGTAGTGAGATTTCATGTTTAGATGGTAAAGTTAAGAATTGTACATTAAAAAAGCAATGTGAAGCATGTGACATGTTTGAGGGTGTCACCTGTTTGTTGTAAGCTTTTTACCAATCTTTTTATTCTCTTTCATAGCTAAACACAGCGGACCATCTCTCAGTCCTCTGCCAGAGGAGATGAGCAGTGATGGCCCCATTGAAGGGGTTTCCACCCCTTCTCTTTCTCCATCCCCACACAAGGAGCGGTACTTTGAGCAAATCAGCGAGGATGACCCTGAATACCTTCGCCTGCGCAACATGGCCCCACACCTAAGACAGGACTTCAACATGATGGAACAGAAGAAACGAGTATCAGTAATTCTGCAGAGTCCAGTAAGTATGTTCTTACAAATCTTTTATTGCACATTTGAAACAGAAAAAATGTTCGACACCTTCCTTACTGAACTACAGTATATTATGTTTTGGAGTGGTAGGTTTTCCTTTATACTCTTCATTACGTAGACCTTAACAGAAGGGCCCAAATTCTATACCTTTACCATACTGTTGGGTACTGTCATTCAGCATTTTCCCCTTCCTTTCACATCTGTAACCCTATGCAAGTAGAGTACTTGAACAGGCAGGAGAAAAAGTTATAAATGTATTTATGTATTATGGATAGTAATTTGTCATCTTTAAAAATTACAAGTTCATCCATAAATAAAAGCAAATAAAACTTGGCTTTGCTTTTGCTTGTGCTAAATATGTAGTTTCAGACAGCGCATAAACTCATAGTTACACTTGGGTCTCACTGGTCATCTGGTCTGCTCTCTTTTTAGCCAGCTCATTGTGTTACTTTGTACAACTTCCTTCTTCAGTGGCCTGTCCAAGTCACATCTGATAGGTTCATAAATTTAAAAATCTATATCACATTCTCCAAACTTTCTTCCTGGAGTGTGATGTCTCATAGAACGAAAAGTGTAACTACACACCAGGTCACCTTTCCCCCTAACAAAAGGTCTTATCTGATCTGGCAAGTCGTCACCCCAAGCAAGGACAGGCTCATACAGCTTCTTTATATTAACTTTCCTGCATGTTTAAATGTTTTATATATTTTTTAGACATTATTAATATTTTTTATACCTGTATTTAGTCTTTCAGAGAAGAGCTGGAGAGCTTGATTCAGGAGCAAATGAAGAAAGGAAACAATTCTTCCAATTTACTGGCACTTCAACAGATTGCAGACTTCATGGCCTTGCATGGTGCACCAGCCAGTCTGCCTATCTACTCTTCTAGTAGGTACACAAACACACATGGCGTAAAACACTTTTAGTTTTGATTTATTTCAGATGAAAATTTTTTAAACTTTTTTTCTAATTGTATAAATCTTTTCCAAGGTAAGGTACTGTATCAGATAATTTGAACAGAAACAAGTTTCTGAAACTAATCTTCTCAACTGTTGCTTGGTATGCTAGTAAGATGTCCATCCATTATCCAACCCGCTATACCCTAACTACAGGGTCACGGGGGTCTGCTGGAGCCCATCCCAGCCAATACAGGATGCAAGGCAGGAAACAAACCCCAGGCAAGGAGCCAGCCCACTGCAGGGCACACATACACGCACACTAAGGACAATTTAGGATCACCAATGCACCTAACCTGCATGTCTTTAGACTGTGGGAGGAAACCCACGCAGACACGGGGAGAACATGCAGACTCCATGCAGGGAGGACCTGGGAAGCGAACCCGGGTCTCCTAACTGCGAGGCAGCAGTGTTACCCAATGTGTACTAAGATGTGTGCTCCAGAAACCTATTTTACAGTTGCTAACTACAGATGGCTTAATTTCACATATGAAATTAATGTTCATTTCTGGGTTTTTTTTTCCCCTCATCCAAGGTATGACCATGGTGACCCCCATCAATGATCTACATAGTTCTGAACCTGGGACCCTAGCCAAAGGAGAGAAACTAATGCGTTGCAAGTTAACCAGTGTTTACCGACTGCTGGACCTACATGGATGGGTTCAGTTGACTTCTGCCTATCTGACTGTGAGTGAACATTCAGCACTGATATTTAAAGCTTCTTGGTTCAGAATGATGCATAGAATTAGGCAACCTACACCTGAGGTCAAATGCTTATTGAAAATGTATTAAATTGATAAAGGTATATTAAACAAAAGATATACTGGTCTTTAAATGTTTATTTTGTATGAAACAATTGTCTAGTTGATAATGTATTAGGTTGTAATGATGTCACTTAAGTTGCTAATGTTTCAGATGGAAAAATATAAAAATGTTAAATTATGCACTAGTTATTTGGATTAAAGCGCCATATAAAATAAAAAAAATAATCTGAAAAGATTTGCTATAACAAATACTACATAGTAATAATAACACAACAAACTAGTTATTGCTATTTAAAGTTTTCTGATCATTTACTATTTATTTTATAGTGCCTTGGATTCTCAGAATTTTTAGCCCAGTTTTTTGTAGCCAGATGAAAAGTTGCATAGTCCTTTTTAATATGAATGTCCAGGATCAAAGATGTAAAGTGCCCAGTAGTCTGTTACCAGATTGAAAGGCTCTGGAGATGAAACCAGGATGGAACATTAATAGCAACAGCCTGGTAAAGTGAGAGGTGGAAAGAGTCAACAAGGAGGAGGACAAGTGGAATACGATGCCTATAAAAAGTGTTCACCCCCTTGGACGTTTTACCTTTTATTGTTATACAATGTTGAATCTAGTCGGATTTAATTTGGCTTTTTTGAATCTGAGCAACAAAAAGGATTCTTTAATATTAAGTGAAAACAGATCTCTGCAAAGTGACCTAAGTTAATTACATATATAAAACAACAAGTAATCGATTGTATTAGTATTCACCTTCTTCAAGTCAGATTTAGTAGACACACCTTTTGGCAGCCATGTCAAACCTTGAACCTGTATGCAGAGGTCTCTGTCAGCATTGCACATCAGGACACTGCCATTTTTCCCCATTCTTCTTTGAGCCTGCTCAAACTGTGTGAGGTTGAGGGAGCAGCCATTTTCAATTCCAGCCAGAAAGTCTCAATTGGATTAAAACCTCTGAACTCTGACTCGCCACTCCTGAACAGTAACATTGCTGTTTTTAAGCCATTCCTGTACTGCTTTGGCTTTATGCTTGGGGTTGCTGTCTTGGTGGAAAAAAAAATCTCCCAAGGTGCAGGTTTCTTGCAGACTGCATCAGGTTTTCCACCAGGATTTCCTTGTATTTTGCTGTGTTAATTTTACCCTCTACTCCTACAAGCTTTACATGCTCTGCTGGTGTGTTTTTGGCAACATGCAATCGTCAGACATGGCATTTAGTCTGAATGCCAAATTGTACCGACCTTGGAACCATCTTCCAGCTGACTTCAGAGTCTTCAATGTGCCTTTTGCCAAACTCTAGTCAAGACATTGTGTGTGTTTTCTTTAATATTGCCTTTCTCTTTGCCACTCTTCTACAAAGCTGCGACTGGTGAAGCACTCGGGCAACAGTTGCTGTCTTTGCAGCTTCTCCAGTCTTAGCCTCTGTAGTTTGTGACTCCTTCAGAGTTCCCATATGTGTTTTTGTTGCCTCCTTCACTAGTTATTTTTTTTGCATGATCACTCATTTTTTTATGGACGCCATGCTCTACTGTAGTTGTGAGATATTGACTGTGTGATACCGACTCGCCACAAGTTAGACCTTTCAAGGTGCATTAATACTACAATACTCATTGACTTCAGACAGGAGATGTCCATTGAACTAATTATGTGACTTCTAACGCCGACTGGCTGCACCAGTGGTGATTTATGTGTGATATTAAAAAGGGTGAATACTTGTACAATGATTTACATTTAGTTTTTGTGTTTAATTTAGTCCACTTTGAATATATATTTTTTTTTCTCCTGATGAACAGAAAATATTTTAATGTCAGTGTAAAAAAAGCCACTTTGATTTAACGTTGTAGAACAATAAGATGTGTGGACAATAAGGGCACTGTTGCCCCGTGAAACCCCATAGACAGACGTCCAGGACACACATTTAACAGCACCAAGAAGAATTTTTTTAATATTTTCTTCAATACAGTGCCCAAAACACCGCACACTCCACAATTCTCCAATACTTATACACTGATCAATGACAATAACAATACAACAATCCTCCACTCCCAGCAGCTTCGTCACCCAACCTCCCAACTCTGGCTCCGCTTGCTGGGTCTCCAACAGTTCTTTATATATTCCATGACCCGGAAATGTTTCTCCTCTTCTTCCGGGTCAAACACCACATCATCCTCCTCAAACATCCCGGAAGTACTCAGGGCTTCCATCCTCATGACTCTGAAGTACTTCCAGGTTGTAAGAACAGTAGGAGTCCCCAGGTCCTTTATTAGCTCCCCCTGGTGGCACCCACGGCACCCAACAGGGCTGAGAAAATGGACTCCACGTCCCATGATGCCCTGTGGGAATCCGGGGTACATTTACCGTCCAGGGAAACTGCCACCTTGCGTCCTGGGGGAGGCAGTGTCCTGGAAAGGCTGCCCTTCTCCATTCTTCCCATCCTGGGATGTCCCGGCTGGATTGAGCTGCTGGCCGTCTCTCACAGATGTTTTAACTTGTAGTGTTTGGGGGTGGGGTCAAAACTTTTTGTTTGTAATATAATATGAGAATGGATGGGATTTCAGTCTTACTTTGAATGTTAATGTAGATGAGAATAACAATACTTCCCAAAAAAGAACATGCAACAAGTAGGTTTATAAGAGTACAAAAGTTAGGATCAGTGGATCATGGGACATTTAGCAGATTTATATAGAAAATTGTCCACATATACAGACGCTTTAGAGATTAAAGTACTTAAAAAGAGTAATCAAGTATTAAGAATGGTTTACTATCAGGGCAGAAAACATTGTGGTCTAGCAGTGTGTTCTGTGTTTGATTCAAATCAAGATTGAAATGTGTTAATGAATCCTGTATAAATAAATGTCAAAGAACGTTTACTTTGAGATATTTTCCTGGTTGATTTGCTTTGAAGCATTCAGAGTAGAACATTTAGGACAGCAAAAACAAAAATATGCTCATCATGTTACGTAGTTGAGCTGGGACAATTGGGTACAGAGAGAGACTTGTTGACAGTGCAAAATCAAGAGAAATGGGTACTTGACAGCAGTTAGACAGGCCACCCTCCCCAGGGTCTATATATTCAACAGATTCGTTAGGTATAGAACACTTTTTTTTCGGCTTAATCGTTTGTAGTTGTTCTTTTGTTTTTTGTCTGAATTCTTTGTTTATACAAATAAGCATGTTAAAAAACATTTAATTACTCACATTAGCTTGCTTTCTGTCTTTGTTTGTGATGGTTTCCCAATGCTGCTTAAAATGGCAACAGATCGTTTCAGTTTTATTGTACATTTCAGTCTGAAATTCATTAACAGCAACAAACCAATTTTAAGCTAGGAACGTGTCAGTGTAGTTAGAACAGTTACAAATAATAACTAAGCAATATTGTTACAACATGTAGTCATGAGGTGTCACTTAAGAACTAACATAAATTAGCAAAGAATGTGAAAATTGACATATTTATTCATCTAAATAAATCAAAAGAAAATGGAAAAAGTGTACAACATGTGAAAAATATGGGAAAATCTATAGTAACGCCACACACATTCTCAATATTGATTAATTCTTCAATGCCTGAACTGATCAGATTAAACAAGTTCCACTTATGGTGAAAGTTCTGTCCAAATTTTGCCTGGAATTCTGTAAGTAGCCGTAAGTCAATGAACCCTCTTGAAGTTAATCCCTAAGGTCCAGGCAGTCTGAACCACTTCTGTATTTCACTTTTGGCTGCAACAATGTGGCTGCTGATTTTCATTAAATGTTTTAATGTCTGTTCAACAGTTTGAAATACTGTATTATTTGCCAAAAAGTTTATTTCATGTTCATTTCTTTTATTTTTTGAGACTATTATTACTTTTTTATGCATAAATTACTAGCCTAGATTCTTTTTGTGTTCACAGCTACGAGTTAATAAAGAACAAGACCACTTTTTGATCATTCCTCAAGGACTCTGTTACAGTGAGGTCACTGCTTCAAGCCTTGTAAGTATCTTTAAATCATAAGCAACAAAAACTAGGGATAGGGTAGGGGTAAACATACTTTGGACTAACATCTAAACAGTCTTGTGTTAGAAAAAAATTGTATTGTGGTCTTACTTATAAAACTATCCTTGTTTGAGGGGTTACCAGAGAGCTCCAAAAATTGTAGGCATCTCTGTTTTAAAGTGCTTTTTTTAACTAACCTTCCATCCATTTTTCTCTACTATATATAAAGGCTTTTCCATAGTACCAGAGACAAGGAAAGAATGATTTCTGTACTGGAAACTAGTTTGTTGTTGGGCACATTCATTTACAAAACTACAGGACTAATTTTAAAATTGCAGATTAACCTAACAAGCATGGTTTTGGAATATCTGAGGATGCAACTCTGAAAATGCAAACGACATGCAGACAGCAACTGACATGGGATTTGATCTCACTCACCTGTGGCTGTGAGGCAGCAACATTAACTACTCTGCTACCGAATTCTTTTAAAACCTGAACACTAAATTAAAATAAAATATTTCCTTCCCATACACAAATTAGAATTTAATGAAGTCTGAAAGCTTAATTAATATTATCATGGAAGTTATTGCTTTACTGAGTAGTTCATTTGATATTCAAGTTCATGACCCTGGGATTATAGGTTGACCAGATTTTTAAAATGTCATACTTGAACATATTAAGATGCCAAGAGGCATGTTTCTGGTGAGAGAGGGTGAGATCCATTTAAGAGTGGAGGGAACTGGTTGCATGACTTCGCCAAGTGTAAATGGAACATATGTGGAATGATTTTTTTCTTTTCTCTTTTGCCAGCTAGTCTTAAGTTAATTTTTATTTATTGCATTTAATTATTGTTTAGGCACACTTAAAAAAACTGATTTTATATATATATATATATATATATATATATATATATATATATATAAACAAAAGGATGCCACATCGTTTGATGGAAATTAAAATTATTAACTTATAGAGGGCTGAATTCAAAGGCACGCTGAAAATCAAAGTGAAAAAAATGATGCAGTAGGCTAGTCTATTTTACCAAAATTTCATTGCAGCAACTCCAAATCGTACTCAGTAGTTTGTATGGCCCCCACGTGCTTGTATGCATGCCTGAGAACTTTTTTTGGGGTGTGCATGCTCCTAATGAGACGACAGATGATGTCCTGGGGGATCTCCTCCCAGATCTGGACCAGGGCATCACTGAGCTCCTGGACAGTCTGAGGTGCAACCTGGTGGCACTGGATAGACTGAAACATAATGTCCCAGAGGTGTTCTATTGGATTGAGGTCATGCAAGCGTGGGGACCAGTCAATGGTATCAATTCCTTTATCCTCCAAGAACTGCCTGCATACTCTCGCCACATGAGGCCAGGCATTGTCGTGCACCAGGAGGAACCCAGAACCCACTGCACCAGCATAGGGTCTGACAATGGGTCTAAAGATTTCATCTCACATGATCTAATGGCAGTCTAGGTGTCGTTGTCTAGCTTGTAGAGGTCTGTGTGTCCCTCCATGGATATGCCTCCCCAGACCACCACTGACCCACCACCAAAACCGTTCTGCTAAATGATGTTAAAGGCAGCATAACATTCTTCATGGCTTCTCCAGACCCTTTCACATCTGTCACATGTGCTCAGGTTGAACCTGCTCTCATTTGTGAAAAGTACAGGGTGCCAGTGATGGACCTGCCAATTCTGGTATTCTATGGCAAATGCCAATCGAGCTCCATGGTGCCGGGTAGTGAGCACAGGGACCACTAAAGGACGTTGGGCCCTCAGGTCACCCTCATGAAGTCTGTTTCTGATTGTTTGGTCAGAGACGTTCACACCAGTGGCCTGCTTGAGGTCATTTTGTAGGGCTCTGGCAGTGCCCCTCCTGTTCCTCCCTGCCCAAAGGAGCAGATACCAGTCCTGCTGATGGGTTAAGGACCTTCCATGGCCCTGCCCATCTCTCCTAGAGTAGCTGCCTGTCTCCTGGAATCTCCTTCATGCCCTTGAGACTGTTCTGAGAGACACAGCAATTCTTCTGGCAATGGCATGTGTTGATGTGCCATCTTGGAGAAGTTGGACTACCTGTGCGACCTCTGTAGGGTCCAGGTATCACCTCATGCTACCAGTAGTGACACTGACCATAGCCAAATGCAAAACTAGTTAAAAACAGTCAGAAAAGATGAGGAGGGAAAAATGTCAGTGGCCTCCACCTGTTAGACCATTCCTGTTTTTGGAGTCGTCTCATTGTTGCCCCTCTAGTGCACCTGTTGTTAATTTCATTAAGCAGCTGAAACTGATTAACAACCCCCTCTGCTACTTAACTGTCCAGTTCAATATCCCAGAAGTTTCATTGACTTGATGAAATTCTCTGATTAGAAAGGGCTCCTTTAATTTTTTTGAGCAGTTTATATATAATACCTTAAACCCTGAGGTTGTGGATTCAATCCTGCTACTAACACTGTGTGGCCATGATCAAATCACTTCACTGATATGTTGTAAATGACCTTGGATAGTGGCATCAGTCAAATAAGCATTAATTAATGATATTATAAAGTCGCAGGAGCTGCTTACTCTTGAACATACTATGCATAATTTCACGTGATTAAAACGTTCCTGTATTAGATTAGTTCCTGCTTTTGTTGATGGTCACTGTAAAACACCATTTAACAGGAAAGTGTATTTTGTTAATGAAATGGGTAATCATTAGGAGGAGGGGGAGGTTGGGAGCATGCGCTGATTACCTCATGTTGCCGCACACAGCACACAGCAAACTGCCCAGATTGAGATCTGAATGCAGCCGTGCAACAAGTGACACCTCAGAACCATACTGAACAGTGTGAGGGTTTTTTTTTTTTACAGTGGCTGGAGTGTCAATCCTGCCACCAACCGGCAAGTTGGAGGACCTGCTTGTAGGGTTGGGTGCAGATTAACGTCATACACGGGCCGTTCTAAGGGGTCCAACGGTGTAGTCATTTCTGGCATTTTTGGAAGTCAAATAATGTGAAATTAAAGTATTAATTATTATCATTATTAGATTATTATGATTTTCATTTGTTTATGCAATTTACTCAAGTACAGTATTTATTTATTTATTTTGTCAGTTGTACATTTGCAAATGTGCATTTATATGCAAAGCAGTGTTTGAAGTGGATATACAGAAGTTGCGATACCCTATGTCAGTGTGTGTCATGAGTGACCATTGCTGGGGTGTCAGCACATGAGGGAAAGAAAAAATGCTCTTTCAGTTACTGAGATGTGCTGAAACCAACAATGTCTGCCAAAACGCCTCACAGTGCTGTGCAATCTAACCAAGGGGGAATCGGCTATCTCCCTACCAGATCTACCACTCACATGGAGTCAACAAAGCAGAACTGATAACAAAGATGAGTGCTGGTAGTCAACAGCAAAAAACAGTGCTTGCAGACCACTGAGCTTGGTATTTTCCTTGAGTTTCACCAAACTCCACCCCCCTTAAATAACAACGAGATCACATCTCCTTTTTCCTGTCCAGGACACTGTCCTATCTGCAGTTGTCCATCTACCATATTGGTTACTGATGCTATTCGTGTGGTCTATTAATCACTTCTGCTACATTCTTTATTAGCACAACGCACACTTTCAGTGCAGAAAAGAACACAGAAGTTAGCATAGTATTACTAAGTATCGACTAATAAAAAATGTATCGACAAATAAAAGAGCACGTGTTAGCTAATTTTCCTTTTTCTACAATGTCACCAAATTTCATTCAACTACATCAATGCTTTTTTGAGATTTTGGGGTATTTAGATTTTTTATTTGGAGGGAGAAATTTACCCCTAAATATTTATATATCGAAACGTCCTTTCTTAGTGGTTACCTATTGCACTAGATGTACCATCCTGCCAAATTTCAGCTTTTTAACTAAACCTAAAATAGTGTTTTGTTGTTGAGTGAGTGAACGAGTCGGTCAATTTTGCATTATATAGGTGTGATTACAGATTATGTGTTATTTTACTTTTAGTGTATTTCTAAATATGTACAGCAGTGTGGGTCTATTCATGCATTACACTAAGAATAAATTAAGTTTAATGCAAATTGCAGATTTTATTATCTTAATTTCATTTTCTCTTTTTGTTGGGCTGAAAACTGGGCCAGTCTGGCATATTCTAGTGACTGACAGAGGTACGAGGGCATGCAAAGTTTCCCTTAAAACATGAATATCTGTTCAGTTTTCCTGTTTGGTATTATGCTGTATATATTGTGATATTCAATAAGCATCTGCTAAAGCAATTTCAGATCTCACTCTTCTGTCACACAGCATTTTTTAAGACTGTTCTCTTCCACTTGGTCTGCACTGTCATGGAGGGTAGTATACTGTATATGTAGTGTAGCCTTGTGCTTAATAATAACCCTAACCTTACCACAATCCTGGACAAGATAGCTTCTCTACTTGCACATCATATAACAATTGATATTTCCTTCTTGCCTACAATCCTTTTCTGTTGAGCATATCACTCTACAGCCTTTCTGACTATGGCCCTTTACTGTCCAACTAGCCTACAGATATTACAATCAATGAGAATCTGTTTATACTACAGCTAAAAGGATATACTCCGAACAATCATGGAATTGAAACACTGTTTGGTATGCTTTATAATGTTTTTAAACCATCATGAAACATTTCCCCCTCTAAGCCTTGTTCTGCAGTAACCTGTGTATAAGGTATGGAATTCTATTCCACTGAGCCTTACTTTTCCTGTGACACTGTATGAATGAGTGGGTTTGGGTAATGAATGAAGCAATACACTTGCCACGTTGAATTCCATTCTTGTTTGCTTTGTTAATGTGTGCTGTGTAAAATATTCTAGTGTGATGGTTTGCGCTGCAAACAATTGGTTGTTGGGATAGATAATTCTTTGCTGAAGTGTCTTCCCTATGGAGTTTGAATTGATACTGAGAAAGTTTCACAGTTGGCTTGTCTGGCAGTAACAAATTCAGAGGAGATTTTCTTTGAGGACACAGGACACACACATGTCTTAATTTATGTGAGTTATGCATAGTTTAGAGTGTAGTTCTCTTCCTGTCATGACTGGGAAGTTTGATTTGAACAATGTAAGGGTATGCTGTGTTCATATAATGTAATTATTTTCAGTGTTCCCACTTGTGACATCTCACTTTTCCACTTTGTTGCATTAAAGTTGCTGCTGAAATGCCAACTGGTCGGCACAAAAAGTGATTATAGAAATAAAAGCAAATGCATTAGGTGTGTATCACATTGCTTCAAATTCAATTTAGCTAGAAAAATTCAATTTCTTGCTGATCTGGTCGTTTTTTTTATTTCATATTAGCCAAAGTATCTACAGTAACAGTTCCCAGTTTTATCTGTATAATTGTTTAAGGTAAGAAAGCAAATGCTTATGTTTTTGTGTTTTTTTTTTTTTTTGTGTGACTGTGCTGTCATTACTTTCTGAAATGCAAGTGTCCTGCTTGTCATCTACACTCCTTCTTAATCAATTTCCTACTTGCAATAACTCAATGCTGGATTGGAATGATGAGCACTACTTGTTTGTATTTCCTGGTTTATTGTGGTTTCATAAGTATTAACGGTGGATTACACATCTACATGGGAAGGCTTTTTGAATAACGAAATCTTTGTTAAGACCTGTAAGATGGGCAGAACTACTGCTTTTTTTGCGTTATTCCCTCTGTTGAATATCTTATTCAGGATGAAGCTTTTGAAACTCCACAAACTCTAGAGGTTAAGTTGGATTGACTTTAATAGTGTGACAAATTGGGGCTCTCTTGACCCCTTGAACCCTCAGACCACTCGTCAGACACCAGGTAAAAGTCCAAATACTTGATTTACTAGGACAATGAAGTGCACAAAGCACCCTCTCCTCCACAATACTCTTACACAAATCAATACTCACTAATACAATAAACAATCCACCACTCCCAGACACGTTGCCCTCCTACCACCCAGATCAGCTCAATGCTCTGGTGTCTCTCTGTCTTTTATAGTCCTTGTCCCGGAAGTGTTTTGCCCTCTCTGTCCACGTGACTAGGAACACTTCCAGGTCAAATAAAAATCCTTTTTCTCTACCCCGGAAGCACGTCATTCCCCTTGTCCATATGTACTTCCGGTGCATAGGGAAAATAGTCACTGCTCCTCCCTGCAGCGCCTTCTAGTGGCCCCATGGTATCCAGCCGGGCTGTAAAGGAAAACTCCAATGCCCACAATTCCCTGCTGGCATTCGGGGCACCTCCATGCTGCAGGGAGGGCTCCACCTGGCGGCGTGGGGGTATTGGCCGGGATGAATGGCCGGCCATCTATCACAATAGTCATACAAAATTCCATAAATATCTGCTCAGTACGTATGTGTTTTGAAGAAAGGCATGGTTTTTTTGGTGTTTGGCCTTCCCACTACAACCACTCAAAGAAATTCTTTAAACCCTATGAAGTCTATATTTTAAATATCACTGATGTAAACACAGACTTTTGTGAAAGCAGATATAGCTGCGTTTGAGTGATGCAATTGGTCCCCCATCACACCCCATTGAATCACCCAGTTGGAATGTAGCCCTCACAGTAAGTTGGGCTAGACAAAAACAATATACCAAGTTTGTTAACATCAACTGAACCATTCTGGTTTAATAATGGCAGCTTTGGATTTGCACCACCCTCATTGAAACCCTGTTTCTTGATGGAACTTTTCAAAGGTCTTAAAGTGTAGATTTTAAGTTGTACCCACATTAATATACTTGTAAACTTTCATGAACCTTCGACTCAACTGTTTTTGTTTGATGCATTCACCCTGTCGAGCCCCCCCCTTACCATACATTTCAATTACCCTTCGTGACTACATTTTTGAAGTACCATGTGGACTGGTTTTTAAGTTGGTTCAGCTTTATTATATATGTAATATTTCATGAAGATTGACACTATTTTGAAAAGTGCCTGCCCCACTTCAACTCGCCACCGTGATCCAACTTACTTGCAAAGCTTCTTGAAAATCAATAAATCCATTTTTAAGTGATTGGCAAACAAACAAACAAACAGAAAAGATGTGATCTTAAGGCTAAAATGAGTGTGTAAAATGTATAAATATCATTACATCAAGTGGGAGATTCACAACATAGACAAAGGGTATTATGATTTAATTTATATAGATTACTGACAGAGATGAGAGGTCAACATTGTGTAATCACTTGGCTAATTCCAATTATTGCTGTGGATGTGAGACTTTCATGTGAATTTTCCCTAATTGACTTGTCTGTTCCATACCAACTGAATGAGGCAACAGATCATTTGAACCATACAGCACAAATCATCTTGAAGATGGCCAGTATCTGCTTCTCAAGACAAATGAAACAAGAGTGTCTGTGCTTGGTTTCCCGCTTCAAAAGGGAGTTCTGGGCGGGTGGACTTGATAAGATAAGCGGTTGTTATCTTACCAGCTAAGGCATACACTCTGTTGTCAGTTAAAGCAGCGCAGAAGCACATTTAGCTCCTACATTATTGGTAGCTTTGAATTTCAGTTTGTATGGCTTGTACTCTAGAATATCCACCAAAGCTATTCCTTCTTTATCCACTTCCACAGTGAGCAACTGCTACATCGGTTTGCTTTCTTCTCATATAGTACTCTTCACCAAGAGTACCGGTCCGCAAATCTCCAAATATACTATAATAAAGGAAAAGTGAAATGCACAATTATAAAAAATATTTAGACATAAACATACATATCAAGTTAGATAAGCAATAATATAGAGATCCAAATGTTATTAAAGTTATGCTAATAGAGTTTTCAGCTAACAAAACATGGTCAGATTACTGTGGAGAAGAGCAAAACAAAAACTAAAGTTAACAGCCTTTCCTAAAGAAAAACATGTAGGGGTTACCATTATTATACTTGTTTAATTGACTTTATGCTGTGAAGGGTATGTCTTAATAGTTTGATTTTAATTCCGACTTGTTTGTGTTTTCTTCCTACTTTCCTAGGTTAAGGTCAATATTCTTGGAGAGTTGGTGGAGAAAGGCAGCACCACATTCTCTGTGGATACCAGTGGCTTTCACCTCCATTCTGCCATCTACTCAGCAAGGCCAGATGTGCGCTGTGTTCTTCACCTACAAACACCTGCTACTGCAGCGGTATGATTACAACATACTGGACACCTTTACTAGCATAAAAGCAAAAATCTTGATTATCCAAATGTTTAATGTTTCTGCTTTGTAGTCCTACTCAGTTTCCTGAGTAATTTTATGTTATTTTCACATACATATTTTGGAGCCAAATCCCCTCTAATACTCTCCAAATATGGCAGTGTACCTTTTTACCTAGTCATTTGTACCTTCATTTAATTAAATTATGCTATCCTGGTTCTTAAAAAGTGAAAAGTACCCATTATAAAATATCCCTTCATAAATTTTAAAGTTTAATTCATTGACAGGTATCCTCTATGAAGTGTGGAATCCTACCCCTTTCGCATGAAGCCTTGCTGATTGGAGATGTGGCCTATTTTGACTACAATGGCTCTATGGAAGATGAGAATGACAGAGTGGAGCTCCAGAAGAGCTTAGGGCCCACTGCTAAGGTAAGACTTCAATCGAAGGAAATAGTCACCGTGGAGACAGAAGCTTTTTGATTTCAATGGAAAAGCTAATGTGAATTTAAAAAAATATTTATAAAATGATTTATGCAAAATTGTTTATGCATCTTGAAAGTTTAATTTGATTCTGTCAGTTTATAAAATGCAGTGCTTTCCACAAATCTGGATAAAAATATTTCTCATTGTGGTAAAATGTTGTAATATACATACCATTCATTACCTTATATAAGTATAATGCAGGTTTTATAGCCCTTTTCACCTTTTTTCCCTTTTCTGTTTCTTGGACATACCTTACGTTTTAATATCGTTTTGTAAATTCTACTTTGCAAACTTGTAAAGTAGCATAATCTATTCCAAGTTATTAAATGGTTTGAATCAAAAATGGATGGACCCTTGTAATTCAGTCAATTATTTTATCTTCTGCTTTTTCCTGAATCTTTCTTGACAGTACATTTATCGCTTCTTATATTGATGTATCAGTGTAAGACCATAAACGTACCTTATTTATATAGGATCTATTAAAATGCAGCTCACAAGCAGAATTTAATATATAGTTTAAAGACTATAAAAATCTAGATTTAACTTTTTTATAGTGAAATTGTCAAAAAAAATTTGTTCCCTAATTTTGATGAATACATTTAAAAGAAAAAAAAATTTCCCACTTTGTGTCAGCATCTTAAATTTAATACCAGAGAGAGTAAATGGCACATGAATCTGCCTTGACTGATACATTTGGCAATATTTAATGGACCAGTAATGTTTGCTGTTTTAGAAGCTGAGAGTGCAAATGTGAAATTAGCCTGTGTGTTTTGTGTATTTTATTTATTTCTGTTTAGCAGTTTGTTTGTGTTTTTCCATTATTTTACAGTATAAAGAAATATTTTTTTCATCTTTGGTATCGTGATTTAAACAAATAATATGCTTTGAGTTATCTGTTCTGTCATGCATTCATTTATTGTGTCTTTCGTATTGTTCTTTGCAATTCTGAGATCTCCTTCTGCCAGCTTTAGGTAATATTCTCCCATATGACCTAATTCTCATACAATAACATATGTTTTATCACAAAATAGATGATTTATGAAACTACCCAAGAAGCTGTTTTTGCAGGTTGTCAATCCAGTCAGATAAAGCAAGTCATTTTGTGCTGTTAAAAGGACATGTTATGTAATTAGATGGCTTGTTCCAGTTTGCGTCCTGTCAGATCAGAAATTTCTTCAGCTGTCAAGCACTCACTTAAAAACTGTAAGAAAAATTAAAAATGTGTGGTGTTGATTCATATTAAGTGATCATAAATATCTATGGTTGATTCCTGCTTAGCACCTAATTCTTCCAGAAAACATGATGGCCAACGTGTTTCTGTATTGAAATAAGCTGGTTCTGAAAGGTACTACATAGTCTGAACAATAAAGCACTAAACACCCTACAAGTGCAGTAAATGTATCTCTACTGTGCTGTATGTTATTCAGAAAGAGTCCGTCGTGAAGCACATCAAAAGTCTAAAATGACAGCTAATGTCACATAGCCTCTCCGACAGATGACCCTGTTAGTTAGTTGTGGAGTAGTTGTTTAAAATTAAATGGAAATATAAAAGTAAACTTAATAAATATTTTAACTGTCTCAGACAGTCATGGCGGCACTTATGCAAAGAGAAATTATTACCTTACAATTCTGGAAATCTATAATTGCATAATATTAAAACAAACATTTCAGTGTACATGTCTGTACCGTGTTGTCATTTTTGTCATATCTTTCATTTTTAATTTATATATTTAGCATTACTCCTGTGACATCATTTTGTGATATTTCTGTGGATGCAGCACACTTGCCTGGTGCGCTGTTTGTTCTTTGTATGTTGTCGGACATCATCACTGCTAGATTATAAAGTAAGACTGTGCACAGTGACAAGTGTCTGAACATTAAGACATTAACTCTTTCAGGGCGGGTGTCGACTTTTGTGAAAAGGAGGGTTTGACGGTGGTTAACCAACTGTAAACGGTGACAAAACCTGCCGTTATGTTTTACTGTAGGTGGACTCTTTTTGCTGTAAAGAAAGTTAATTTCATCGATTTGAATGACATTCCCTGCGCTCAAGTGAGCAGCGAGGAGTAAACAGTGGCAGAAATGGCATTGACATCTGGAGAGAGATTGAAGCAAATGCATAAATCAAAATACACTGTGGATGAAGTTTGCATATTATTACTGAATTGGACTCTTTTACAAGTGATCAAAAACAAATGTGAGGTACCAGCAATCAGCTGATCATAGTCCTGAACAGGTTTGTGTAGCTGATGCACCTACAGCAGCGCTCATCTGGAAGGACCAACACTTACAATGATAAGAAGTACAAACCATATTGCGATGCACTGCGCCTGCCGCCTCTGCCACACATTTCTGCCGAACTTCTAGCCACAGTGTGCAGCAACAGAAATTTTATGTTGATTTCTGTGTGAAATCATTGCTTTGTGTGCTTTCAGAAAACTGTTTGTTTTTTTGTTTTTTTTTTTTTGGAAAAAAATATTCAACCCTCAAAGAGTTAAAGAAGTGCAAACAAATATATTATTTAGGAGTAGAATTCTAAAGTTATGTTTCAGCTTTGACTTAAAGAACACAGGAGACTTGACAGACTTGTTTGTTTAGACCTTTGCTTTCACCGGCCTAATTGTCCTTTTGAAAATCCTTTAAAAAAAGACCTTAACTGATCTCTCCCACTTTTAACTGTCAGGACAATGTCTCTGTCCTACATGAGAACAACAGATTTACAGTTTGTCTCTATATATTTATTTCCACCATTTTGGATGTGACATGAAAAAATGCAGGTACTGACAAAAACAGTTTTCAAGAATATTTCCAAAATAGAAACCAGACCACAACTATAAAATAAGTTTGTTTTAGTCTTAAGAAATTATTTTGGTTAAAGTCAGATATGCCACTCTTTGTTTATTTGTTGTCTACAAACCAGTTAACAAAATTCAAATTTTGGCTAAAAATAATGCTCAATGCAGAAATGAACTCTGTCTATATGAGTCTTAAACCCTGTTTAATGATGTTACGACTCACACACTTGCTTACCTCAAAGCACCATAAAGCACTCCCTTCACCTTCTGTCTTTCCACACACAGATTCTTCCTATCCTGGTCTTTTTCTGTCACCATTGAACATTTGCCCCAGCTTATTACCTAACTTTAAGCCTGATGGGATCTTCAATTGAGGATGCAGTAGGTGAACTGCCCTCCTGCCAACCTCCAATACTTGCCAGGTCTCCATGTTGTCTTATTGTAAGGGAATAATTCCGTCCAGCACACATCTCTCTTTGTTGATCACCTTTTGTGTCTACTCCCATCTGGGACACCTCTTACTCTAACACACCAGCCCTTGATGGTTCCCTTCCAACCAATGCCATGACAACATGTGCTTCCCCTGACAATGAATCATGTCCCGCTCTCTTTTTAAGCTCTGCTGGATCCCCGCCTTGGTCCATGCCACCTTCTCCTGCCAGGCAATACATTCCCCGTTAACCAAACCATCACTAAATCAAAAGCAAAACATCCATCTATCCATCATCCAACCCACTATATCCTAACTACAGGGTCATGGGGGTCCGCTGGAGCCAATCCCAGCCAACACAGGGCGCAAGGCAGGAAACAAACCCCAGGCAGGGCGCCAGCCCACAGCAGCAAAAGCAAAACAATTAAGACTAATTAAGCTGCTGCAAACATTAAAGTAATACTGCAAAAAAACGGCAATCCTTGCTATAAACAGTAATTTCATTTAGCAGTAATTAACCTCAGATTTTCATTTGTTTGTGTAAAACACCAAATTAAACAGTCTACAACTTAACTTTTTAAATCTTTCTGTTGTGGGGCTGATTTGCCTACCTATTCAGTGTACTCTGTGTAGTCAAATCATGTTCTTAAACAAAATGAATTTTTGTATCACAGGTGCTGTTGGAGTTTCTTTTAGTTAGAATTCCACTATTCTCTGTTTTCCTATACATTTCTTTATATACATGACACTTTTCTCCCTCTGTCCAAAAAAATGTGATGCTAGGTTGACCTGATAATGAAACTTGTATTTGTGTGAGTTAACTTATTTTAAAATTCTTGCTGCTGCTTTTTATCTGTTCTTGCTAGGATAGTCTGCAACTCCGGAATGTGACACTGAATTGAATAAAATGGAAGCAGACAGTGGCTGGATATAATTATACTGCAAAAAAATCAAGAGGCCATCACTGGCTATTTTAAGAAATGGCAATACAAAAAGGGAAAGTAGGGTATCCTATGCTCACATGTGTCTCATTTAAATTAAATGATCAAATCTCAGTTAAAGGGCTCAAATCACAATCACCTACTGAAGTAATTAAATGGTTCTAATACAGTTGATCATTATATCTAGATTGGATTAATTTCAATATTCATATGCTTTTTAAAAGAAATGCCTATTTTCTAAATGCCTTCAGTTGTTTACCTCATTTATCATATATTACGCTTATGTTTTGCCTATCAGGCTGCTGCGTTGCATATCCACGTGCTGTACTGTATATACTCCAGACCACTGTGCCCTTTCATTCAGACAGAAGAACTAATGTCAAGTTTAAAATGCCTACCTTGAAGACACTGCATAAAAGAAAAATTATTTTTGTAAAATTCATAAAATCAAAAATAACTCATCTTTAAATCAATTTTGCTTCCATAAGAATACATTATGTTGTAAATAATGTAAAATATCAGTTTAACCCCAGTGTACACATTTTCAATCTAAGCAGAGAGATAAGATTATATATACAGTAATAGTCATTTTTTATAATAGTTATATATAATAATATCTCTCTATTATAAAAAAAACCTTGGAAGGTTGGAAGGAGACAAGATGTGTTTTTCTTGCAGACACACTTTGATTGACCCACGAGACGAGTCTTTGTGCCAAGAGATTTAAACACATCTGGGGTCGGAAATAAAAGACAAAGAGTAGATGACAAAGTAGAATGTCAAGAAGAACTCAAAAACATTGGCACGATACACATGCAAAGCAGGCTAGAGATAATGGAAGCACAAAAATTTGAAAGTCTCCAAAAAATGATAGTAAAGATCACATTAGCACAATCAAACAAATTATTAATCGGTGAAATAGCAGAACAACGAAAAGAGATTTTATATATATAT
>JANRMT010062796.1:71779517-71812168 GCA_026402145.1 Polypterus bichir lapradei
TATATATATGTGTATATGTATATATGTATATATATGTGTATATGTATATATGTATATATATGTGTATATGTATATATGTATATATATGTGTGTATATGTGTATATATATATGTATATATGTATATATATATGTATATATGTATATACACACAAATTGATTCTATTTAAAAGCTTAGTTGCAGTGTTTTATTAATATAAACTCTTCATCTGCCCATCTATTTACTGAGCCTGCTTTATCCAATTTTATAGTTGCAGGGTGCTAGTGAAACTGTACATTCTGTAGATATTGTATCTATAAAATCCGGCATGCACAGAGAGTTTGAAAGGGGCAGGAGCAGGTGCTACAGTCAAGTTAACAAGACCCACAAGGTCCGGGTTTGTAAGGGAATTAAATAATTCACTGCAGGCTTGCAACTTCAGTTAGATAGAGCTTGCATTTCTGTGCACGATTGCAAGTATCGCATTGATTATTTGAAAATCCTTCCTGGTTTAACTTAATAAAGGTAAAATCCTGCTGCTCCTTTAAGGCAGAAATGTCTTTTGTTATTGCTCCTTTAACTCTATTATGGATTTCGTTCTGAAATAAAAAATGCAGGATTTCCATTTACTTTGAGAGCATAATGATGTGACTTTACCAATCAGCTGAGCTGTAATCGTTTTAACTTTTCTCATGCACCTAAATAAGTTAGTTAGCAATGATAGCAAATTTAATTGCTTTTTAATGCCACTTCTTGTATACAGTAGACTCAATAAACAATTGGAAATTTTGCATTCATTTTCTGAATGTAATGGACATGGCTACACTTTTTCATCAAACAGTCATCCATATTTTTTACTGGCTTATCTATACCAGTGGCTCATGTATAAAATTGACAAATTTGCTCCATATGTTTATTGAAAAATATAATCTCTTTAGTAATTGTTTCAAAACATCCACATTGGCCAGACAATGATGTGTCTCAGCTCATAATACTTTGTAGCACAAGGTAGACCACTCTGAGGATATGATTTTTAAATTTGTTAAGGGAAGTGCCTATATCATGGAGTTGAGTGGTTAGTAGGCTTACAGTATTAAAACTACATACTTCAATCAGCAAGCACTAAATTTGTGTTTGTTGGGATTTTGGAGCCAAAGGAATATTGCTTTTAGTTGCTACACTGCCATCTCCAGTTATAAGTAATCACAGAAAGAATTGTCAGTCCAGTTAAATATCTACTTCTAGTTTACTATGTAAGCTAAGCAATAATGTCTTTATACTTATCTCAAAGTTGGAACACATTTATAAATAAAAAATAAAAATAAAAAAAAAGCAAGGAGACGTAACATTGAAGTATCAGGAGATCGTGACATTTGAAATTTGACACTTGAAATTTGCATTGATGTGTGATCAGACGGACTTGTCAATTAAATGTTACAGTGTATTAAGTAATTTTATCCAACTAATATTTCCTTCTACTATAGACTGATGCAAACACGAACATCAATTTCACAACAGCAAATAACACAAATCTGACTGTGTGATTTTCTGACAAACTTGTTTTGACAGTTATGATGTTAAAAAGCTTTAAAGAGTTGCATAAATTAACATATCCTGAACAATCTTCGTATTCACCACTTTATGTTGCACTTTATAATATGTTTATTTTTTTATTTTTTAGCATTGATTATAAGTAGTATGTATTGTTTGGTTACTGAACAGAAAATCCAATTTAATACATTTAGCAAATGCACTTGGTAAGGTAAATAAGTGTAGTCCATGATGATCATATCATTCTTTAGAAGTACTATGCTGGAGTCCTCCCTCTGTCACCAATGAAGTCAGAGTCAAGAAGTGCTAAGACTCACCTTCAAAAACAGGCCTTGAAAGTAGCAGTTAGAACAAAGGGGGCAGGTGTGCAGACACTCTTAACATCTCTCACATCTCCACACATGTCTGCATTTCCACTTTGAATTCTGCTCCATCAACATTTCGGGCAACACAGTTGCGCCTTTCTGTGATATCTGTTGATGCACTAAAGGCTAATGATATGTGATCAGATGGGCTGACACTATCTATCGAGCTTTAAGTATTTGTATATGTATGTACTGTATATATACATTTTGGGAGATCTGCTTTCACTACACAAAGTGATACAAAAGTATGTTTGTATTCTGCATCTTGTATTTTTGAGGGTTTTACAGTAATTATACTTAGCTATTAATGTTTTCTAAAGGTACATTGTAATAGTTATGGTTGCTGCCTAATTTCTACTTTATTTTGCTATTTTTTTAAACCAGGAGAGGAGGATCAGTCAATGGATGAAGGTGTTACCTCTCCTACAAAAAGTCCATCAGCTGTGGTGTCTAAGAGCCCGATTCCTTCACCAACAAAGTCAAACGGAGGTACGTAAAGGTGATGATTATATAAGATTGCACGGTCCTAAGAAGACAGAGATTAAATTGATGTAAAGTGTAAATGAAAAAAAAAAGAGTTTGATTTTAATTACTTAAAAAACCCATAAGAAAGAGAGAGAAAATTAAACAACATTTCAATAGAAGATTAGATCAAAATATTTTATATTCCAGTGGTTTACCCTTAAACTTGCATGTTATTTTTTATGCTTGTGTAGGATTCCTAGCTGCAATAAGGTGCTGGCAGACGGTGTAGCCCTGTAGCTTAGGGGCTGAACTGTAAATATCTAAGCTGCAAGTTCTGTTCTCTTCCCTGACACACTTTGAGCTGCAAATACTGTGGCACTGAAAATAGTTTGCCATGGTGATTTCTATGAAAATGAAGAATAGATCATTCAATTTATATATCATGAACGATGGTGTTTTATGTCATTTGTATGTGTTCCCCCTCAAATGGATAGTCCAGGGTTTGTTCCTTCCTTGTGCCCTATGATATCTGGGATTAGCGTCAGTCCCCGAACTAAACACAACCCCAGGTTAGAAAATGACATGACTATTTACGCCACGGTCCAAGACTGAGATAGACCAAAGAAAGTTACAAGTCACAATCATACAGTTACTTAAGGGTGGCACAGTAGCACAATGGTTAGCACTGCTGCTTTATAGATACAGTTTTCTACTTCAATTCCTGGATGTTGTCCATGTAGAGTTTGCACATTGCCTACATTCCCAAACACATTCAGGTCTGGTTAATTGGCATTTCCAAATAGTCCCCAATATATGTGTAAGTGGACACTATAATGGTCTGCCACCATGCTGTGGACTGTTTCCTGCTTTGCACCTGGGATGGACTTAAGCCCTTCGACCCTGCCTTGGATTAAGCAGGTTCGAGAATTGCTGATTGACTGACAGTAATTTCACATTTTGAACATTAGCGTCCTTTTTGACTCCTTCAGGATTAGACCGTGAGTCTGTTTGACCTGCAACCTCATAGTTTACAGTCAGGTGTCAAAGTGCACTATCAAATCTTTAGTGCTGGAAGGACCGTAAAATAAGATTGTTCTTCCAGTTTCTTGACCATTCAGTACAAACATTTATAATCATTTTGGTGCAGGAGGGGGATTCCCAATTATAATTTAGAGTGCATATCTGTGTTGTCCTGTCTTCATTGTTTTGTCTTGTTTTGTCTTCCATCTGTTTCCACCTCTCTTTCTTCCTTCCTTCCTGACTTTACTGTTAGGAGTTTCTTCTGACACTGAGTTCTTGTCATTGTAGTAAGTATGAAGGACCTTTTATGAAATATTCTAGAGTGCTTGCTTGCAGAAGAATTTTTATGGCTCCACTACCCTGTTTCTTACTTCCTCACATAAGACAGATCTAAAGTATGTTTCTCAAAAAATATAAACCAATGTAGTCAGATTAAGTAAAGCAAGACTCACATTTTCTATTTTGTGTGTGAATCTAGTCCAATTTAGTTCACTTCCTTTTAGGTACATCTATACTTTAGGGCTTTGCCATTTTAATATCTATCCAGCATATTTAAACATGACTTAGCTTCAGTTAATTCTTTTCTCCTTCTTGCTGTTGTGTAGCAGAATCAGAGCAGCACAGATTTCTTCCAATATTGTTTTTTTTTTGTGTCAAATACTAAAGTGCATGTCACATTGCTACATTTCCCTATGCATTTTCTCTTAACGTTTTTTTTTATCTGCATGCTTTTATTATTGATTAATATTACTAACTATAAAAGAGAGAATGACAAGGAAGGAATAGATCAGTTTTAAAAGGATGAGGACTCCAGAATGATTGAACATGCATTATATTTTTGACAACTTGAAGTTAGAGTTCAATTAAAAGTTATAGGTAAAATCTTTATGAAGATCTTTCAAGTAAACCTTCATCTTCAGGACAAAAGGAGAGTCTGTAAGACGATTACTTTTGCCATCCTAAAATTGTTAAATGCAACTAAATTCTAGAATGTATCCTGTCATAGTAAGTTTCAAGTCAGTCATTAAAGCAGTGTCTTTCTTGCTGCGCGTTTTTAACAACAACAACAGCATTTATTTATAAAGCACATTTTCATACAAAAAAATGTAGCTCAAAGTGCTTTACATAATAAAGAATAGAAGAATAAAAGACACAGTAAGAAAAGAAAATAAGTCAACATTAATTAACATAGAATACGAGTAAGGTCCGATGACCAGAGTGGACAGAAAAAACAAAAAAAAAAAAAAAACTCCAGACGGCTGGAGAAAAAAATAAAATCTGCAGGGATTCCAGACCAAGAGACCACCCAGTCCCCTCTGGGCAATCTACCTAACATAAATGAAACAGTCCTCTTTGGATTTAGGGTTCTCACGGAAGGACTTGATGATGATGGTCACGTAGACTTCTGGCTTTTAGTCCATCAATGTTGGAGCATCATGATGCTTTGAGTAGGTGGTGTTGGCGCAGGCCGCCACCACAAAGAAACCGGAAAAAGAAACAGAAGAGAGAGTAGGGGTCAGTAAGGATTTTAGAGCCACCATGAATAGTTATTATGATGAATTGAACATACAGAGTATCAGGATTACGTTAGAGTGAAGTTATGAGAAGGCCATGTTAAAGTAATATGTTTTCAGCAGTGTTTTAAAGTGCTCCACTGTATTTGCCTGGTGAATTCCTATTGGCAGGCTATTCCAGATTTTAGGTGCATAACAGCAGAAGGCCGCCTCACCACTTCTTTTAAGTTTAGCTTTTGGAATTGTAAGGAGACACTCATTTGAGGATCTAAGGTTATGATTTGAAATATAGGGTGTCAGACATTCCGATATATAAGATGGAGCGAGATTATTTAAGGCTTTATAAACCATAAGCAGAATTTTAAAGTCAATTCTGAAAGACACAGGTAACCAGTGTAGTGACATCAAAACTGGAGAAATGTGTTCGGATTTTCTTTTCCTAGTTAGGATTCTAGCAGCTGCATTCTGCACTCGTTGCAAATGATTTATGTCTTTTTTGGGTAGTCCTGAGAGGAGTGCGTTACAGTAATCTAAGCGACTGAAAACAAAAGCATGAATTAATTTCTCAGCATCTTTCAATGATATAAGAGGTCTACCTTTATATGCAATGTACAGTATATTACCATGGAATCGACTAGCAGATTACAATAAGTAAACTGCAAATCCACTGATCAGCACTCTCAGGTTTTTTTTCTTCAGGTAACATTGCAGGTTCCGTTATTCTAACAAACAAAAGACGTTTATAAGTAGCATTTTTAAAGATGTTCCTTCCGTGTAATGTTCCTGTTTAAATAACTCATCTGAATCTAAAGGAACACTGGGAATCAAATGTTTGAGACCTTTCCTTTGGGGATAAGCTCTGTGAAACTGAAAATCAGTGTGCAGGACAAAGTACACTTTGTAATTACCACTCTATTCATGAAAGTCTGGCTTAAGGGAACACGGTCAGGTGCAGGCAAGTTGAAACTGGAGTTTGTTGGTAGTAGTTGCACATTGCATTAGGCATATGGGAAGAAGAAATGAATGTGTAAAGACTGAAGTGAGAGAAAATGAAAATAATATTCTGCATGTTATAAGAATGAAATAAACCTCTACATTAGAATAATAAGATTCAGCGGACTAAAGATTTTGTTTATTATTTTGGCTTCTTGGGCTGCTTTTCCCTTTGCTAACCACTTTTAATATGTGTGTGTGTGTGTGGCAAAATATCTTAGTATGTAATTTTCTTTTACTAATTATATGAAATGTTACCAACATTGCCTAAAGAATGTCCTGCCAGGAAAGTTTGAAGGTCTGTTTAACAAATATTTAGTTGATTATCAACATCCATGCTCACAGAAGTATCTAAATTGTAAATGTCTGAACAGTTTTATATAGAAAAGAAAATATGAAAAACTACCTGAAACAAAATATAACGTTCAAATGTTTTATGCTCTCATACACCTTAAAGCCTGTTGGCTGCTGGTTGTGTTCAAAGTTCTTGCTGTGCGGAGCAGTTTTTCCACTGAAGAACATCTAGACAAATCCATTCTATCTGGCCATTGAGAGAAGAATTCTTCGGTTTGATGCAAGCTCTAGGTTTTTACATTTGTTCTATTTTTATGTGTTTCAGCATTCATACAGTCCTGGCAGGTAACAATCTTTAGAAATATTTGTGTACAGGCAATTTGTTGCATTTTAATGCCTAACTTCTAACTACTTTGCTTTGATGCAGACAGTTAATTATTGAAGTTATCTGTCCAATTTCATTCACCATCATAATGTGTATTATATAGTAATGGTTTTCTCTCTTTTTGAAACTCCATTATTTAGAAAAAGACTCCAAGATGACAGATGTTTCCACTAAACCATTAAAAGACCAACAGCCAGCAGTATTTAATGGAAAGGAAGAGGACCAGGCTGTAGATGAAGAACTGTCCAAAGGCATGAGACAACTTTCAACACAAAGTGAAAATGAAAATGAACAGACCAAGAACAAAACTGAATCCGTAACCAGTGGCCCACTATCCCCCGAAGGCTCTCCATCGAAGTCTCCGTCCAAGAAAAAGAAAAAGTTCAAAGCTCCATCATTCCTAAAGAAGAGCAAAAAAAAAAAGGAGACAGAGTCATGAATTGAACAAGGACCACTGGCGGATTTCGTCCATATCTGGGGCCTATACCTAAGAGCTGTTTACACTGTAGCTATGGGCCCTTAAAGTTCCTAAAAGTCTGAAAGAAATACAAGCAATTGCATATTTGAGATGATTAGTTAGGCAGTACTTCACTTATGAGCACCCTGAAACTGGTCACACCTTACTTTTGGGGCGGGAGGGTTTAACATGGAAACTTGCACACTTTGTACTTAAACCAGACTAGTGATGTCAAGAGAAAAAACAAGCTTTTGGGTGTCATGTCTGCACCCTTGGTTTCATTTTAGCTATCTAACCTGCTTAAATGGCTTTGAAGAGCACTGCCATAAACCTGTTAACAGCCACGGAGAGCACTGCACTTTTTATATCAATGTGTGTTTATATATAAAATATAAAGTGAATATATATAGACATACTAGTACACATACCATCCCTTGGAATTGTGATTCCCAGTAGGGTGACTTCTGCGTGAAGTTTTTCTTTTTTCCCTATGTCTTTGTGGTTTTCACAAATGTTGTTGCTTTCTTTTTCAACCCAAATTATTTTTATTGGGTAGACTGGAGCCTCTAACCTGGCCTGATGTGAGTGAATTGGTTTTTGCTTGACTGGGGTTGACTCCCATCTTGCACCATTTGCTGCTGAGAGCGTGAACTGGAAAAAGTGAGTGCAGAAAACTGATTAGTGGATGTAAATACCCAGAATCACTTGTTCAAATATGCATTTAATGCAGGATATCCATACTTAACAGGTGGTTTGTGAAATTGTAGGACCGCTAAGTACATACAGTATACACGCACTCTTGCAACTCCTTTTCTGTTTGTTAAATTATACACAAAAGCTAATTTATTTACAGATTTGTCCTTACACAGTGTCTACAATGTTGTCTCCTGCACCTTCACCTTTTCTTTCTTATTTCTAATCATTATAAGGACAAGTTTTGCTTATTCATTTGATCAGGGAAAATATTTCACAAAAATCATAGGAAAAAGCAATTTTTTGTAGTAGACTTTTTAAATAATGTTTTGATATAATTGTTATCTTAATGCTTATTCTTTTATGTTCTGTTAGGTATAAATTGCTGAAATTATTTCATCAGCCTTTTTCTGTTTCACACGTATTTTGGAATATAAAATCCTTACACTTGCTCATCCTTTTTGCAATACATGCCAGATGCTTAGCGTTGGATTGCTTTTATTCTTTTCATACAATGGTTTGGAAACCACCTCCCTGTTAGATTTGTATACTGAATAATGGAATAATGTCCAATAAGGCCCCTCACTTCCTGATAGAATACAAGAGAAGCAAGATTTCTTGTAGGTTCCTCATCAGTTGAGATAAGGTGTAGGCTGTTAAAATCCCCATATCTAAAAAGCCCTGGGTAACATTTATAGCTACTAAGATGTCTAATTTTCATCAGTCAAGTACCTGTCTTCATCTGCTGTGCACACAAAGCTTATACTAATGAGGGAGTTCAGCAGTTGTCCAATGTAGACATTCTTGATCCTGGAAATTATTGGATTGAAATGGATCCTTCTGCTGGCCCTACAAAGGTGGAAGTGCTGGCCTTAGTTCCCATTTGCTTTGCTAGAGTGGATTGTGATGCTGTAAATGATGTGTGTAAGTTGGATTTTGAGGCAAGCTGATGTGGTTAAATAAGTAGGTTTTTTTTTTTTTTTCTCTTATCATTTTTAAAGGAACATTAACCCATTAAACTGCATATCTCAATGGCGTGTCTCTTCAGAAGAAGCAGACCTACTGCTCTTTGCATTTTAGTAGTTCCTGCCAGTCATGTGAAAATTTGTGGATAAGTGGGTACGAAAGATGGATGGATATGATGATTTGTATGGAATTTGCATTTTACCCTTTTGCTATAAATTGATGCAGTTATTACACAGCGCACCATATCTGCTGATTGGATCATTTTATAACACTGTATATAACTGCTGTCTTTACATGGAGTTGGGCAGTGCACTGTCTATCACGGTCTTCTATGGTGTATTATAGAACCTGATTGGAGGTCATGTAAAAACAATTTAATTGTATGTAATTTTTTTTTTCTTTCTGTAATACTTTTTGTGGAGTGACATTATTGAATTCTGTGTCTAAATAATATACTTGCACAGAATGTAATATAGTGCTGTATGGGGAAATGGGTGAAAATTTGCTTGGGCTTTGTTAAAGTGCACTATTAACATTAGAAATTATTTAGCAAAAAAATCACCCGAAGGTGCAGGAATATAAAGGCACTGTATTAAGTTATTCAATTTGCTATCTTAAAAGACACGTGACACTGAATAAAACAGACCAAATTAATAATCAAATGCTACTGTGATATCTAACAGAAGAAAATACAAAACCCTGTGTTCCGGTCAGTCATGGGAACAGTCTGTAGTTAGCGCTATATCGCCAAGACACACTGCCAGCTGTAAATACAAGTAAGTTGAAATAAATATGTCATAGCTGTTAAGTAGATAATTAGAAAAACAAGTTGATGCTGTGGCAAATATAACTGTTTTTGAAATGAGAATACGCCAGCATGGTCACTCAGATCTCAATGCATCTCTGGAGGTGACTAACACGCATTCTTAAAACATACACGGCTGCCGGATTATACACAGTTGTTCACATGCACTTAATTCTGGGTTCTACATGATTGATCATTTCTTGCTTTAAATTCATCTATATTCTTCTCATACCAATAAATGCTAACTGAGATGGCTCCACTTGTATAGCCTTATCATTCTGACCACCCTGTTTCCTCCTTTAACTATATAATACAGTAACTCTCCACCCAGAACTTAACTTGTTGGCTTTGTCTATTAATCAATAAAAATCATTTTTGTTAAAGCAAGCACTGACCTTATTCAGCCTGTTTACACTTTTTCCATCTTCTTGGCCTCAGCAAAGTGACTAACATGATGCTATGTGCACCAGTGTGCGATAAAGGCTGAGCATTAAACTTATTTTTGTCTGTAATGAGAACTATAGTATAATAATAAACTGGAGTTTTATTTCAAGGGGATACTGCAGGTGTCACCCAAGCCTGTCAAAGTGTTATTTATTTGGGTTCAGTCTGTGTAGTATTGTCACGTAACTGAGGCACCATAAGAAACCCTTAAGTAGCAGAGAGCTGGATAGCATCCATGTGTGTCATTTTTAAACAATATTTGTCTAGTACAAGGCAGTGGTGCACGTCGAAGTGTGTGAAAGGGGAAAAATGAACAGGCATCTCTTTAATGGATTATTTGGAGGCTTCCAGCAAATAACATTTATTTCTATAGCACATTTTCATACCGAAGGGGTAGCTCAAAGTGCTTTACAAAATGTCAGAAAGAAATAGATGGAAGAAAAGAAAAAAAAAAACATTAGATAAGAATAATGATGAATAAAAAATATAAAAAAAACATCAATACACACAAAGTAGAAATATAATTGGTAGAAAGGCAGTGTCTTTATATCGTAGTGTATATGAAGACTCTAAAGATAAGTCTGATGCTAATAAAATAAAATAAAAACCCGGAAGAAGTTGGAGAAAAAACAAAATCTGCAGATGTTCCACGGCCTTAAGTGCAGCATGGAAAATCAAATATATTAATTAAAAAAAACTGGTAAGTGAGAAAAAACTTTAAAGAGATAAATGCTTCAGACATTCTTAGCTACTGCATGTTGCCATTATATTCATTGATTGGTTTTAAATGTAAGCAAGATGGCACCTCCTTCATGGCAAATGTAACACCAAAGCGCTATAAGGAGGCTTCAGCTGGGTTAGTTGTCTAAATGCTTAAACTCAAACAGGAAGACAATTGTTTATAGTGTCTCTTGGATCTTATAGAGGGAAAAAAAAGATTTCTCCTTTATAACCGCCAATGTTTTGTTAAATTCATGAACAAACAGTGTGACTTGTTGACTTAATATGTTTAAAGAAGTTTAGGCTGTTGAACAGTTTCTTAATCTCATTCTCAGCTTTCACTTTGTGTCAATATTTAAATGGTTTTACATTTTATTAGCTTCAGAGAATTCATAGCATACAAATATTAAGTGTCAGACTACTCACAGTTCCTCCTACGTGTTTGATTAGACATTGTTCCTTAATCGTAATGCTTGTTTCACATGAATTAGTCATTAACTTGCACAGGGCATGTATAATTCTAATGTTATATCACAAAAACCATGATACTTGGGTTTTCTTCCAGCAGGGTTCAGGAACTGGGAGCATAACTGAATAAGGGTATGGAAACAGAGGAAAGAAATACATCAGTTTTTAGCTGTGAAAGGGTTTGATGGTGATCCTATCCTCACTATAGAAATTTCTATATAGACCTGAGTATCCCAAATATCTCATTCTCACACAGACTAATCTGTTGATTTAAAAATCTTGATCGAGCTTAAATCTTCACTAGGTATGTGCCAACAGGCACGGAGATGTTATGCATCTTTATGCATGATGACACTACTCCACATGAAAAAAGCAGGAGAACACTCACAAGGGTCCAGGGAGTGAGTAAACGATAATTTGATTTGCCTTCTTAATTCCATTTTAAAATTGCCTGGATTAGTTCACCACGACTATAAAAGGGCACGTTCCACAGAAATATCTCCACTTAAGTGCCTTGAATGGTCAAAATAATGGATGAGGATAAACAAAAACACCACAAAACAATAAAGACCTAGCGGTTCCTTTCAGATCTGAGATGTCTCTCCTGCCAGTAGTATACTGGTAGCGTGCACACTTGTTAACCTCCCTATCAAATTCTCTCCTTTTGCTCTGTTCACGGTGGTGCGGTAAGCAGGCCAGCATTGGCAGCCTGGGTCACCCCTGCATAAAGTTTGCAAGTTCTCCCCATGTGTGCGTGGGTTACCTCCCTCTGTCCAAAGACATGCTGGTTAGTTGAATTGGAGACACTAAATTGGCCCTTGTGTGTGTGTTTGTCCTGCAATGGACTGGTGCCCTGTCCAGAGTTTGTTCTTGCCTTGTGCCCTGTTCTAGCTGTGATAGGCTACAGCAGCCCCAGCAACCCTGGTCTGGATTAAGTGAGTTCGAAATTTTACTCTCCTCTCCAGCAGTGTTTATCCATAGCAGATTTTTTCTTTATCTGCATTGACTTCTTGAAGGGATTATTAACTTACCTAACTAAAAAAATCTGTTCCTCTGTAGCAATTGACTAGTGCCACATGTAAGTTCACAAATCAAGTTCGAATCACATAAAATCAGCTGCCTGGCATCAGGTCATTGTGATACCCTCTGACGTCACCATCATTTGACAAGTACAGACGTAAAAATGTAAACATTAAGTAAACCACATGCTGTCCAAGAAGACCTATTGGATCGGAACTGCCTAGACATGGAAACATCAACACATCAAGTTTAGAGTCAAAAGACATTTGATGGTCAAAAAGGAAAACCCACCACAATTGAGACTGAAGTTTCAGAGGCTGTCCACCGTGCAGCCAGGAGTTTGCTAAATAGCATATAAAGCAAAAAGATAAGAAAACGTATGCATGGCTGAACATTCAGGTGTGTTTGGGGAACTGCTTTGCTCATATTAGTTACAGCAGTTTGACTAATTTCATGGACGAATATAATATAATTTGTTATCACAATTATATTACATATTTTTATAACAGTGTGCCGTATTCAAAAGCAATGACTGTGATTAAATGCATATGGGTACATAAAATATTTTTTACATTATCAGTTAGCTGAAAATTATTTCAAAGACAGCAGATTCCAACTCAAGTGATGAAAAGGTTCCTGTGCTCTTGTTAGTTGCTGTTGGATGTGGAGGGCCTGTGGCTAATTGAAGTTCAGTTTTCTTAAACATAACATTTTTCAAAGAAGTACCTGATGAAGATTTAAAATCTGTTGTGAAGCATCAAACTAAAACTGTTGGCTGCTTCAGAATATGGTAGACTGCAGATTAATGTGGATCTTTGCAAATAGATTATATTTATAATAGAGAAATATTGAATCACTATAATATTTAGGCAATGCAGATATGAGTTTATTTTTAGTGAAATACTGAGTATGGGTTATGTCACTGAGTGTCTTTCATGCATTTCCGCATGAGTTTAGTTGTTTTGTTTTTTACTTCTATAAACATGAACCACTTCAATTTCAAGGAGCAGGAGAATTACGCTGCTGTGACTGAGGGTCTCTCAAGATGCAATGTACCCACAGAGATGAGCACAGGGTGGCGTTGAGGAAGATGCAGCCAGACTATTAGCTGATAACAAGACCTACCACTGCATTCTGGTACAATAAGGGACAGTATTTTGTATGGTGATGAATAAGCAAACAATATCATTACTATCATACAGAATCAATAAACAGTATCATTGTTCATGAATTGAAAAAATAAATACAAGTCTCACATTGTGCTTTCTTTATATGACAACATCCAGCCATCCAACCCCGCCTACATCTGACTCCACCCCATCACTTCAGTGTGAACAACTGCAGGTGTTTCACTGTTCTACTGTGAGGAGCAGCTTTCAAACATCTCAAAAAGATACACAAGTTGAAGTAAACTGATCTGTATTTGAAGTCACATAACATATTTATCTGTTTTAAGACAGATGAATTTGTAAACTTGCCAATGTTTTTCATTGAAAAATCTGGAAATTTCAAAAACAACGTAAAGCATGTTGTATTTGCGAGATGTCCATTCAAAAAATGAAAATAAAACTGTCCTAAAAAATTTCCTTCAAAAGTGTGCCAAAGTCAGTCCAAGGGGAGCCGTGTTATTTCATACAATACGATACAATACAATTTATTTTTGTATTGCCCAAAATCACACAAGAAGTGCCGCATTGGGATTTAACAGGACCTGCCTTTTGACAGCCCCCCAGCCATGACTCTCTAAGAAGACAAGGAAACACTCCCCAAAAAAAAAACCCTAGTAGGGAAAAAAATGGAAGAAACCTTTCCAGGTAGGTTGGGCATGCAGTGAGTCTCAAAAAGAAGGGGTTAAACACAATACAATATACAGAACAGAACAAAAGTAATCCTCAATACAATATAATAGTAAAATAAAAATTATTATAAGTACAGAGCAGAATTTAACAGTAGATGAAATCACAGAATATGATTTGGGGTTGTTTAGCGCCCTGGAGACCTCAGCCATCAAGCTGCCTCCTCCTGATGGCCATTCCATAGCTGAGTCAGCGCTGGGCCAGCCAATTTGATGAAAGGACCCCTCTACCCAACGATTCCTGCAATCCTCCATCAGAGATGACATGCAGACAGATGGACAGACAGACATGGCTATCACAATAGCTGCTTTTCACTTTTTATGCAAATATACCTAAAAAAACAAAATTCTTCTAGATAAGAAATTAAATTGAGTACATGACAGAAAATAAAGCTGAAGAATGTTATAAACATTTTAATAATAAGTAAAATTTATGAGGCAAGCTTACTGCTTATTTTGCACCTGGCTCTTAATACAGAGGCCGCACTACTCCTCCTACCTCTTGATTCTTCCTTCTGCTTCAAAATTAACAAACTCTATGCTATAGGGCAGATATTAATTGCCTCTTGTGGCAAAGCAAGTATAGGGTCCACGGTGGTGAAGAATTTTAAAATAAAAATGGTATGGCTCAGGCTCAGGTGTGTTCAATGGGAGGTGAACTGATTGCTTGTTAGTGTGTAGCTGTGATTAGTTCAGCTGTTCTCCATTGACACTCCATGGGTCATTAAACAAAGCACCTGCACCTGCACCTACATGGTATAAAGGAACCTGAGCAGGATAGACAAGAAATTAAAAAGGTAAAGAAAAGAGGTGGGATATAAATTAAGGATGAGAGTTAGTTTGGTGTAAGAGAGACTGAAAGAGAAAAACCAGGCATGTAAGCTGGAACAAAAGTCAGGAAGCTTGGTGGTTAGGAATTGGCCTCGCTGTGAGGAAGAGGGATGGCACTCATGGGGTAGGATGTGCAGCAGAAGCAACCAATGGGTTTCAAGAGATCGCCCTACTGATACCCGAGAGAGAAGATAGTGGGATGATGGAATCAGGCTTGGGCTTCCCAGTGGTGACTGGCTGAGATGGCCGGGATGCAAGCTGTTTTAATGGTTGACCACATAATAACAGAAAGAAAAAAAGTCACTGAGGCTGATGGGAAAAGAAATGTAACCCAACTTTATCTCCTTGGTTTTATACTTGATTTTAGTCCTTATTGGAATTTATTTATGGATTTATTGAAGACTGAAATTTACTCTGATTGATGAAGCATGTTTTATTGGTATTATTTATTCTTGCCACAATTTAACTGTGCCACAATTTATTTATTTATTGGACAGATATAGTTTAAAGAAAACTGCTCAATGCACTGATTTGTACCAACCTTTGCTGTTTTGTGTCCTAGTCATGACTATCAATGTCCAGGTTCAAGGAGGTTATGCCTGCTGCAGGCCAATTGGCTGTTTCAATTCCTGGTGTCACTTCCAGCCATGCCTCAGGTTACCTTTCAGGGTCAAGCTGGTGCAAGTGTCTCCCAATCCCACAGACCTTATTTTCCTTTCAAGGAATGGTTCCCCAGATTGCCTACAGGTAACGTTGTTTCTTTCTCTCTCAATCAAAGTCCCAGCTATCTCAGATAGCAGAGAACCACCTGCCACCACATGCTACTCCAGACTTTTAACTGGACTCCTGTGAACCCAAATAGCCTATTTTTCTCTCTCTCTCTCTCTCTCTCTCTCTCACGACGTATACCTCAATTACCTGCCTTCAGTCAGCAGACAGCCACCATTCTCGAGGTGGGTCCTTCCACTAACTCAAGTGTGCTGAGAGAAACCCATAAACTTTCTTTCATGGTATAAAAACCCATGTCACATACTCATGCCAATGGAAGTGTAACTTCTCCACCATGTGGAGTGCTCTCTGCCAGCAGCACAGTCAAGTAAATTGCTTAGGACTACCGCTCTCTAGCCAGCTCCATGTCATACTAGAGTGTATCACCAGGTGAAATCCATGCCTTCTCCAAAGGTACCTCTGCTCCTGACATGACATGTCACTATTTGATTATGACTTTCCTTACTCATATGTTTTTGCAGCCAGCAAATATAACCATGGATACTGGTCCCAGCCCTGGGGTGACACAGTTTTTGAGAACAACTAGTTCTTTCCAAAGCTTCCTGCCTGTAGGTGTGTTGCCTGTTTTGAGTTTCTAATTAGTCTCCCTTTAACTTGCATGTAGTACTTGCCTGTGGTAAATTGTTATTTCAGTTTGCCCAGTTTTGAATTTTACATTTTGGTTTAATCATTTTAAAAATTCATAGGCCGCCACCTATAAGTAAACTGTGGGGGCTGTGATTCTAACATAGGATTTTTGCTTTTATTGTCTTTATTTTTTATTTTTTGCACTCAAGCTAGGTCATTAATTGAAGTACGCCTCCACAGTGCCTCTGGCTCACTCTCTCCAGGTATCCTCCTCCGCTCTTTTATTTGAAAGACATGATGGCTTGTTCTTGTTTTCAGTTGAATTGACTATGTGGATAATATTGATCTGTTATTGTAACTGCTATGCTGTATATTCGTAAAAATGCCTAAAAGAGTCAGGTTGACCTGAACAGAAAAGTGACTTGACAACAAAAAAATACTGTGATAAATTATGAAGTAAAAGCGAGGGTGGCATAGTGACACAATGGTTAGCACTACTGCATCATGAACTCCAAAGACCAAGGCTCGGCAGCTGCTCATTATTTGCCTGCACTTTACACAGACTCACACAGTGACCAGCTTTTCATAACTTTCTTTTTTGTGTAAGTGAATTACCACTGTACAATTTTCTTTTAAAAAATTTGAGAATCGATAATTTGTTCTAGGCAGCATGGTAGCAACGTGGTGCTGATGCCTGGGTCCACTGTCCTGGGTTTAATACCCATGCCTTGATATTAAGTTTTAGAGTTAATGGCTATTGTGTCTGTTTGTCTGATATCAACCTCTGCTAAGGGTAGGAAATTCATTATTGTTAATTATTTAAACTGTTTCTGAGGGACATAATTCTCTATTGTTTTTATATAAGATGCAGTTTTACTGTTCTAAAAATGCAAAACTACAAAGCATTTCTTGCATAATATAATGTATGCAGTTAAACAGTTGTGAAAATAAAATTCAGTGCAAAGCTCCAGGCTATAAATATTGTTAAGGAATTCCAACTAAAATGAGGACACTGAGTACAAATAAAGTACAAATATGCATGCTCCTTTCTTACCATTTATTTATACAATTATAGTTAAAATTTTAATTGATCGCATTTTGGTAAAGTAAGGTAAACAGACCTTAACTGTGATTTACATTTGGCTAGGGGTTCAGTCCTATATAATGAGTTCTGTATGATTCAGTATAGCTGATACAGCACAGCACATTGTATGTTTGTTTTAAATGAATTGTTCAATAAAAGTCAAATAATACTGTAGTTGCTTTACTTTGATACCTGAGAAGAATATTCCAAATGACTCTAATTTTTGACCCCACAATGTCTCATTGTTGTCCATGTGGACTATAAAGTTCTTCCTCTGCTTGCATTAAATTCTTCTTGGGGACTGAGATTTTCACCCACTTCTCAAACAGTATACCGAAACTGTTAAAGAGGCAATTCAAATTGGATTGATCTGAGTGGTTGTACACTGTAGTCAACTGGCCTCCAATCGTGGAAAGATGATATGCATGATAACTAAAGAAAGCAGTTAAGAAAATTAAAAGATGGATCAAACTTAAAATCAAAGCACTTTTAGACAGCATATACACAATGAAAAAGATCACCATAGGGGAAGAGCAGCTTAGTTTTATGCCAAAATAAAAATGTTGGTAACATAACATTATTTTGGCTACCAGAAATGCAGATTTGCAAAACTGATGATTTGGTTCCCAACACTACCATTTCTTGAATTTTGCACCAAATTTTGAATGCCCTTACAATGCGTGAGATGATGCACAGATTTATACATTTTCCCCACCACTCCATGTCAGGTAATATTAAAGCAAGTTGCTTTCATGCAAGTTGGGATGCACATAAAAATCATTACCCCAAATGTGGACAAGCATGTATATGTCAGGCTCTTGGGGCATTGATGAAACAGAGCCTCGCAAAATTTAAAGGAGGGTCCTGGAGAGGGACATGGGAAAGTGCAGTGGAAGAGGGAATGCAACTTCAGAAACAGCACAAAGAATACGTGTGACTAGTTCAAGTATAACTATTACTTTATAAGGCATTTCCCATGGCTATAATAGAGGGAAACGGATTCTTCTGAAAGTACAGCTGTGGATCATTCATTGCAAAATAAATGTGCCCATTATCAGGCTTAAATCTTTTTATTTTGGTGCTCATTACAGTATTATTCTTGATGTTATTGCAAATAGCCTTGTTCCACACATCACTCTAAAGTACTTCATAAGAGTGTCATAAACCTTCTGTTTGAATGTATTTACATCCTTTTGATCAAGTATCTCGGGGTCTTGTTCACGAGTAAGGGAAGAATGGAGCGTGAGATCGACAGGCGGATCGGTGCAGCGTCCGCAGTGATGCGAGCTCTGCATCGGTCTGTCGTGGTGAAAAAGAAGCTTAGCCGTAAGGCAAAGCTCTCAATTTACCAGTCGATCTACGTTCCTACCCTCACCTATGGTCATGAGCTATGGGTAGTAACTGAAAGAACAAGATCACAAATACAAGCGGCTGAAATGAGTTTCCTCCGCAGGGTATCTGGGCTTTCCCTTAAAGATAGGATGAGAAGCTCAGTCATCCGGGAGGAGCTCAGAGAAGAGCCACTGCTCCTCCACATCAAGAGGAGTCAGATGAGGTGGCTCGGGCATCTGATCAGGATGCCTCCTAGATGCCTCCCTGGTGAGGTGTTCCGGGCACATCCAGCCGGGAGGAGGCCCCTGGAAAGACCCAGGACACGCTGGAGGGACTATGTCTCCCGGGTGGCCTGGGAACGCTTTGGGATTCTCCCGGAAGAGCTAGAAGAAGTGGCTGGGGGTTTCATCCCACAGTCCAAATACATGCAGGTTAGGTGCAATGGCAATGAAGCCTTAGCATTAGTATCACTAAACTACAAAGTGTCATGATTTCCGTGGAAACTACAGAATGTCATCATGACTGTCGTTTTTTCAGTTCATGATATCATCTCAGATTTGAACTCCTACTTCTACTGGAACAAGATTATGCGCTGTGGTGACCCCAAATGGGAGCAGCTGAAAGAAGAAGATAAATATTTTCCAAACCGCTGGTCAGGCTATACATCAGCCAATGGTGAGTCACCAAAAGAATCTTAACAGTCTCGTGAAATTACAACATAAATAGCAAGAGCGCCTATATGAACGGCAACTCTGCACAGTTGTACGCACTTTTTCCAACTAGTGTGGCAAAATGTAAGCAGTCCTTTTAAGGATAGGGAGTCACCTCAAACAGCCATGTAAAAAGCAGAGAATCCATCCACTGCGGTCCTCGTCACCGAACCTACATTGGTGTCAGAAGTGAGACATGGAGAGACCTACAATCCTACTTAGCAGAGCGCCGAATGCTTTGGAGACCTAAAACGAACCTGCTTGGCACTTCGGGGGAGGTGCTGAAGAGTCTCCTGGTTTACATTTATAATCTGGAGTGGAGCAGCAGTACAGGGATGGTGACAGCTGAGAGACATACACCTCTGCAGCTCCACCACCGCTTCTCCATCTGCTAAGGGCCATTAGACCGAGTGCGCGGACACCGGCGGAGTTCTGGAGCTGGAGAAAAGTGTGTTAGATCGAGTTGCCAATGACCCCAAATGAGCTGTGAGAAGCAGGGCCGGTGGTAAAAATGAGCAGGTAAAAGACAAGGTAGATCGTAGAGGTGTTGTGAAGGGAGAGTTTCAAAGCTGAGATCCAGACCTGGATCACTTTTGCAGCGCCACTTCAGAAAAGCAAAGCAGCAAAGAAACTGGTACTGTATAGTGTATCTGCATCCCCACACAAGAAGGTTCACCTGTTTGCCTACAGCTGACCAGCGCTGAACACGCCACGCTGCACAGAACAGTTAACATCTCGATTATGTCACCTTCCAGTAACACGCAGCATCCCTGCTGCGCCATCTGGTAACACAGCGCCCCCAAACCCTGCTGATGTGCCCTTGTCACCTCAGCATGACCGAACCGGGAGAGAAGACCACCCCGCCATTTCAACGAGTTTGCAGGTTAAATATAACAAAAATGAAAAGCTGCCCCAGCTCATGTCATCCTGAAGATAAATGTCATGTCGCGTTTTACGCTTTCCTTAATTTTAGCAAGCGTTACCCAGGAAGTCTGAAGGCCTACCAGTTGTACTCGAGACAATCTTGGACTCTATATACATATATGTATAATTCAGTGAATCATTTCTTCCTTGTGCCCGAAGCAGCCTTCAACGTAAAACCCAAATGTGAACTAAGCGGGAATGTCATTGCATCGACGCAATGTCAGAAATTTGGGATGTTGAATAAATTTGACATCCTCCGTCCAGCAGATGGGAGTATACAGATTCTTTTATACATAACGTAATTTAACTCGCTTAGCTACAGGCGGAACTTTAATTGCGGTGTTGCAGGGATATGTGGGGATTGTTTACGGTGGTGCAGCGGTGGCGCAGCAGTGGCATTTGTGCTACATCGAGCTGTCTCTTTTTATATTTTGTGTGTTTATTATTTATTTGAAATAGCTTGCGCGGTTATTTTGTTTACTTATGGGGAGAAGTCGGAGTCGATCTCCTGCAAGACGAGGTAAGGGAAAGATTTTACCGGAAACTAGAAACAGTTTGTTTAGACCTTTCTAGAACATATTGAACACATTGGCAAATTGGAATGTATTTAAAACTAACCCTCATCTTTTTTTGATGGTAGGCTTAATAATTTTAAAAGAAAAAAAATCCGCATCAGGGCGCTACCTTTCTCATAAATAGATTCAAGTTATCACTGTAAAGTGAAGTTAAGCATCTGCACTTGCGACGTTATAGTACATAGTGTTGTCAGAATATTTCTAGGGTAAATTTATAATGTGGCTTTAAGTTACGAAATTAGATGTTCATATTATGATGTGCGTAGAATACAGCCGCTGTTGTAAGGTAACATTACAGAATCTATGTTAGTATGAAATTAAAATAGCAACAATGCAAATAAGTGGCGTGACGCAACTGTGTCAGATGCTGATTGCTTTCATTACCTTTTTAATGCGTTCACCTGAACACTTGCTGACCATTGAACTTTTTAGGTTAAGGAGTATCACTGTTAAATGCAATTAAGAGTACAAAAATAAAATAAAGCATGTATATTTGAGAACATTTAAGGTAGCTTATATCTAAATGTTTTTCTGACGTATTTTTATAGATAATATTTACTTTAAAATTAATTGCATAGGCTCGTCAACGAGTCTTAAATGCTTAACTGTTTCTGCTGTACACTTTTACCAGTCTCCGTTTTCTATGGAAATACTGGATATGTGTTAACTTGGTTGAATTTGCAATCCTTTTTCTGGCAGTGTGGAATGTGCATGGGCACTTTGTGTATGCATATTTTCAACAATATCTCTTTATCCTACTGCATTGCTTTGAATTTAACCAGTGTCCCTGTAGAGACCAGTGAAGCATGATCTGCAGTGCCCAGGTTTCTAGTACAGGGTGCTTGAGTCTTAGTCTGTAAAATTTATTGGTTAGAAGTCAGGGGTGTCTTAACAGTATGGCTGAATTTTGAGCCATCCATCCCTTAACCTGCAGTTGCTTCGTCCTTTTGGCTGAGGTGTTACCAGCAGCACTGCTGCACTATGGTTACAATCTGAGTGGTTCATCTGGTTGTGGGTGCAACAACATGCTGTAAAATCAGCGCATGCTCCCAACCCCCATCCATAAATCCAGTTCTCCAACCCACTTGATCCTAAGCAGGGTTGTGGGGAAGCAGGAGTCTAGTGCAGCAAGCATCTGGTGTAAGGCAGGAACAATTCATGTACAAGGCGTCGGTCCATTGCAGGGTGAACACATACACACTGGCCAATTTAGCATTGCCAAGCCACTTAACCTGCTTGTCTTTGTACTGTAGGTGGCACCATGGGGAAACCCACACAAACACCAGGAGAACATGCAGGCTCCATGAAGGAAGGACCTGAGATGTGAACCCTGTCCACCTTTTCGTGAGGCAGCAGTGCAACTACTGGCCTGTCTTTGATATTCAAATACTTAATATTATTAATATGCAGTCATTCAAATACTTTGAATTATTTGGCAAAGGATACCCCACAGGAAGTTTCTCGCATTGTGCAGGGATCTGCTACATCAGAAAAGCAGCAAGCCAATGAGCAGGGTATTGCATGGTTTATCTTTATGTAAGTGCAAATTCAAATCCTAGTGCATTAAGAAATTGCTGTTATTTGTTTTTTCGAACTTGTCTAATTACACATGGCTAATATTGGCAGTACCATTATCTGTTGGTCACCAAAAGACACTGTAGTTTTAGCACAACTTACTTTCAGTAAAGAAAAGTAGAAATCTTTATTCTTTAGTGTATTAAATTGAAAATGTTTAGGCAAAGTAATCATCTGTAGATCCCTCCTCTGATCCTTTTCTCCGAGCATCACAGCCTGACTGTCCTGTTTCTGAGGATGTGGCTGTAGTAATAATCCTGTTGGAACTGGTTGACCTGACCTGACCAGACTCAACCTCACTATCTACAGAAATGATAGTTTATAAAGCCTGCCATGTACTGAAACAGTTATTTCTAACTCTAAATAAGGCGTAACAATCAGTTTAAGTAGGTTTACTTCCCATGCTCTTAATAAAAATAAGGATGGGATATTATACAATTAAATAAAAGAAACAAATGATACCAAACATACTGTACATCATCTTGAATATGTATCTACATATAGTACTGTAACAAGGCATTGTCCCTTTCCTGATATCCTCAGTTTTTGCAAACTTTACACAATAAATTGCCTGTGATCTTCTGTGAGAATACAGTATTAGAGAAAAGGAACTGGGTGAACACAGTAGTTTTAAAATCATTACTTTCTTTATTTAAGGCACAAAATTATCCAAACACCCCTGTCACCCATGTGAAAAGTAACAGCCCCATAGTTTCAATACTTGGCTGCAGCTGCTTTTAGCTGCAGCATTTGCAACTAAATGCTTCCTGTAATTTAACATTTTTTAGAACTGCTTTAATTCAGACACACTGGTAAGTTTTTCCGAATATGAGCTGCTCATTTCAGGTCCTGCCACAGAATCTCTACTGGGTTCAAGTTGGGGCTTTGTTTCTTCTGAGCTGTTCAGTTGTTGACTTGCTTTTGTGTTTTGGGTCATTGTCCTGCTGCATAACCACACTGCACTTCACGTTCAAGTCATGAACAGACAGCCTTCTTATGAATAGTGATAAAGTGCAGAATTCATGGTTCCTTTGGCAATGGGAGGATGTTCTTTTGGGATGATCTGTGACTACTTGAAAAAGTTGTTGCTTTGCTTTTGGTGTAATTCTGGCAGGCAGGATTTTCCTGGGAAGTTTGATTGTTGTTTCTCTATTTGGAGATTACGGTTTAGTGAAATCCCAGAGCCATAGAACTGGCTTTGTAACACATTCCTGCTTGTTAATCTTTAATAGTGTTTTCCCCCTCTGTCTCTTCTGAAATTTCCTTTGATCAAGACCTACTCTTCTTCTTGACACCTTGTGGTGACCACTTCACTCTCATGGTAAAGGTCAATATATGGTGAAATTTAGATTTCTTCAGGGCTAGCAGCAGTTAAGTTTGGCTGTATTCAGTCAGCTGAGTCTAATTATTAACAAACGTTGGTCAACTGTTTGAGTGAGTAACAAAGGAAGCAATAACCTTTTCACACGTGATGTAGGTGTTAGATAACTTAAATATATAAAAAATGTATTAAGAAAATGCTTCACATAATTAATACCTGTCATATAGTGGAAAATAACTTCAGTAATGCATTTGCTAGAAACAAAGCTGAAAATTTTCTGTGCAGGATGTAAAGAGCAATATGATAATCATGAACTACATGATTTATCTCACCATGTGCACATACTAAATTTATTCACTAGCATTTTATTTTCTGTATCTGAAAAATAAATATAACATGAAATTAATACTTTAAAACTTAAAACATTATAGAATTTTGCCACATGAATTTTTGTATGATATTTTCATTTGTGCACATTTTTTTTTATCGCTGCTTTTGTATCAAGGCAATTTTAAAGTTAGTTTTGTCAGTATGTCACTTTATCAGGTTTGTGATATTTGTTGTTGTGATCTCAACGTTCAAGAAGTCCACTAAAATGGCCTTTATTCCTTTTTTTCCAAGGTGCCTTGTATAAGTGATCATTGCTTAGACCTATGTAAACCAAGATTATTACTGCAGTTAAAGTCATTCAATGTATAACATGAGACTGGGTCACATTCACCTCTAAATCATTCAAATACGTAGTATATATGCTTTCACTATAGTTCTTACATTTAGTTACAGTAAAGAACATTGAGCAATGCAAATTAAGTGTTTATTAATTTTTTTCCAGCAATGAAGTACCATATGTTGTTTTAGTAGTCCCACTAACTATACAGTATGTCTCAGTGATTGTGCACTCCTGGTAGGACATTTCATGTTGTATCATTATGTTTGCCTTACATTCAAAAGGCAAAAACAAAGAACACGTAAAAAGAATTGGATTTTTAAAACCATATGTATTCCACACCAAGGTCCTTTATAAAATTCAAAACAGCTTAAAACTACAGTGGTGTGAAAAACTATTTGCCCCCTTTAACAGTGGTTTGCGTCTTGGAAATCTGCCATACAGGCCGTTTTTGCCCAGTCTCTTTCTTATGGTGGAGTCGTGAACACTGACCTTAATTGAGGCAAGTGAGGCCTGCAGTTCTTTAGACGTTGTCCTGGGGTCTTTTGTGACCTCTCGGATGAGTCGTCTCTGCGCTCTTGGGGTAATTTTGGTCGGCCGGCCACTCCTGGGAAGGTTCACCACTGTTCCATGTTTTTGCCATTTGTGGATAATGGCTCTCACTGTGGTTCACTGGAGTCCCAAAGCTTTAGAAATGGCTTTATAACCTTTACCAGACTGATAGATCTCAATTACTTCTGTTCTCATTTGTTCCTGAATTTCTTTGGATCTTGGCATGATGTCTAGCTTTTGAGGTGCTTTTGGTCTACTTCTCTGTGTCAGGCAGCTCCTATTTAAGTGATTTCTTGATTGAAACAGGTGTGGCAGTAATCAGGCCTGGGGGTGGCTACGGAAATTGAACTCAGGTGTGATACACCACAGTTAGGTTATTTTTTAACAAGGGGGCAATTACTTTTTCACACAGGGCCATGTAGGTTTGGATTTTTTTCTCCCTAAATAATAAAAACCATCATTTTAAAAACTGCATTTTGTGTTTACTTGTGTTATATTTGACTAATGGTTACATGTGTTTGATGATCAGAAACATTTTGTGTGACAAACATGCAAAAGAATAAGAAATCAGGAAGGGGGCAAATAGTTTTTCACACCACTGTATGTGCTCATGCATGCACTTTAAGTGACTCTCTGTATCGTCCTGCCAGTAGTATGGCTTAAAAATGCCTTTTATGAATTTTCATGATCTAATCATGACATAAATTTGGCCTTGTTCCTGAGTGATGTCTTTACTATAAACCATGAGAGAACACAGAAAATGTAACTTCAGTTAATGTGAACTTGAGGTACTACTGACTAAAGCTGAGAACCTCAAAAACATTAATTTTTTTCTGTTTTTTTGCTGGATTCACAAATAAAAGATAGCAGTGTGCCATCATGCAGTGCCCCAGACCACCACCAGTGTGCCGTGGGACCTATGTGATATGTGTTGATTGATGAGGTGCTGCAAACATAAAAAGAAGTAATTCAGGCTCCTAACATCTTATGTCAAACAAATAAAATAATTTTGCCAGTTAGTAAATGTCAGTGGTGCAGTATATGCAAGTCTTTTTACATTCACTGTCTTTGAATTGCTATTTCGTTAATATCCTGAGGAAGAGGGCCTGGGTCATCCATGTGCTCATCTTCATTTATCTCGGGTGGCAGAGGCATTTGATATTTTTGTGCTATGTTGTGCACTACTACACAACCCATTACAATGTGGCAAGCTTTTCTAGTGTTTTATAGCACCATGCCACCCAATGAGTCCAAAAACTGGCTTTCATTATGTCTCTTCTTTTGTAGTGTTTGTGGGTGGCTGAGTTGTATGAGGAGTCGGGCTGTGAAAATGTACACATTATTACCTGAAAAAAAATATATAAAAGTTGTTTGTAATGTACTAAGCTAAATTCAAACCTATCAATTAGGCCAGGACACCAAGAAGTTAACCATCACACACAGCATGACCCTGTGAGGTGCTTCCCACACTACTATGTGATACAATAAAAAAAGCAAATTAATTCTGTGATGGTGCCTTTATTGCAAAATGTGTACAGTAAATGTGCGGATTACATTAGGAAAATCAGCAATCACTGCAAATTGAAGTGTATATGGGTATCTTCATAATTGTACAATCTCATACAGATGGCATGACCTGGCTCAGGGAGGACTGCGAGATTCCTGACCATTTCAGCCAGTTCATACAGTTGCCAAATACCCCACGGTTGTTTAAACCTGCAACATAATGAGGATTGTGCAAGTTCTGTGCGATAGTCTTTGTAATGCAGGCTCCAATTCACCACAAATCCCCAAGAGGACAGCTCTAAAAAGTCTAAATATGCTTATAAGTCATTTGTCATCATGAGCCAAAAAGTCATCAGAATCGAAAAAAACTACTACTGACAATACAGGGCTCCAGATGGTGACTAAAATGGTCGCCAATGTGACTTGATTTTCTATTTTGCGACTAGTTTTTTCATTCCAGTCGCCAATGGCGACTCTCTCAATCTAAGAAGAGTTTTAAATTTAAAGTAGCAGAAACGTTTTTTAATTATGTGCGAACACTCTCAGCCCACGTCTGCCTTACCTATTACACTACCACGTGATTAAAGCCAAACCGAAGTGAGGCATCATCTGACACGCCTACTCTTCTTCAAACGACATCTCGCTAACTGCTGCGGATAGGGATCTGAAATAGAAGAGAATCGGGCCACGACTACTCCTCGAATTCTGTCCTAACTTTCCATGTAACACGCGAAATGGCCAAACGAAAAATTTCTGACTCTTTCTCAATGCCCACTCATCCAAATCTTGCCTTGTCTACTTCTGAATGAACCGAAGATAATTCAGTCAGTGGGTTATCTGAGGTACAGCCACCGGCGTTCGGAAATGTACAGTTATTAAAGGATGACAAATCCGTCCCGTTAGCAAAGTCTTCTGCGTCCACGGCTCCGACGCCTGGAAGACAGTTTAAAGCTGCTTGATTACAGGAGTTTGCTTGGTTACGGTATGACAAGGGAAAGATGTATTGCAGCTTTTGTGCACAAGCCGGACAAGAAATTGCTGGTAAAACAGAATTCATTTGTGGTACGAGCCATTTTAAAAAGGAAACTGTGAAAAAGCATGGTGAGAGTAAGAAACACAAGAATGCCAGAGACTGTGTGATCACTAGGTCTGCTCCTCATGACACCCCCGTAGCAAAGGCAGTGCAATGTGCTTGTGAGAAAGTGACAGAAAATGAGATGAAAGAATTAAAAATAAAATTCAATGCAGCATATGTGATTGCACTGGAGGAAATACCGTTCACAAAGTTTAAATCTCAAATTCTGCTGATGAAGAAGAATGGCATGGATGTGTCAAAGACATATGATAATGATACAGCATGTGCAGAGTTTGTAGGTTGCATTGCAGATTAATTAAAAAGTAATGTGCTGGAAGAAGCTTTAAAGGTAAACTACATCTCTGTTATAACTGATTGTGGAACAGATGTCTCGGGGAAAGGCAATGTCATCACATACTGTAGGTATGTATCTGATGGAACACCTAAGACTCATCTAGTAGGTTTGGCTGAGATTGATTGTGGTCATGCAGAAGGGATTCAAAACACCATTAAATAACTGCTTCAGAATGCTGATCCAACCAACCCAAATTGGTGGTTACATAAAATGAGTGCTTTTGGAGCAGATGGTGCAAGCGTGAACATGGGTGCAACAGGGGGAATGGGGCACTTTTCAGAAAAGAGGTAGGTGAACATTCTCTGTCTTTCCACTGTCTACCCCATCGGCTGGAACTGGCAATGCTAAACACACAATGGTCCATGCCAATGACTGAAAAATTTTATGACCTTCTACAACTAGTGTGGAAAACGTATAATTTCAGTCCCAAAGGCAAGCGGGAGCTGAAGGGTATAGGAGCAGAGTTAGGATGCACAGTACGAAACCCATCAGCAAAAACTCAGTGCTGGTTGCCACACATTTATTGGGCACTCTCAGTTTTTCTCCATTCAAACTATGCAACAGGCCAGGGGCAGTACACTGCTGTGCATCATCATATGGAGCACCTTGCAGTCATGTCCAAAAACATTAGACATAAAGGGAAGAGCCAAAAACATTGTTCAGCAAATGGAAAGCCTGTCTTTCATTGCCTTTTGTCACTTTTTACATGACCTTTTTTCAGAGGTCTCAAAGCTGAGCCTTTAAAAAAATTCTCATATACTTCGTCAGGCAGTTGCTGCAATTGTGGGCTGTGTGGTAACAATTAAGGGATTGGAGGAAAATGCTTTGAGAGAAGGGAAGCTGCAGGAATACTTACAGCACATAGGTTCTCAGCCTGAAGGTTCAGTACAACAGGAAGGGCCATCAACAAGCAGGAGTGAGAGGGCTGCAAGTAGCCACACAGTCATAACCTTCCAAAATGTTAAATTGAGAGGCCCCCAAAATCAGGCCACATTCAGAAGTGATCTAAAGGCCGCAATTGAAAAAACGGTTGACATCACTGTTAAAGATTTGGAGATCAGGTTTGCAAACATGATGTCAAGTGTTACACAGCACGGACATTCAAAGGGATCAGAAATTATCAAGTTATTTTCAGTGTTTTGTCATGATGTGTGGCCAGAGGGCATTGATAGCTTTGGCAAGTGTGAGATAGACACACTTGTTAAATGGTACAGGGAGCTCTTATCAAATAATGGCTGTGATGTCACAGCTGTGCAGAAGGAATGGCAAATGTTGAAAATATTAGTGAAGGGTCAGTTTATGGATAAGACTTACGGTGACCTTTGGACAGTGATGCTGAGCAAGGAGCCGTTTTGTACAGATTTTAAAAATCTGCTTCACTTAGTCGAAATAATGCTGGTGCTTCCGATATCTGCAGCTCAGTGTAAGCGAGGATTTTCAGTACAAAACAGAATAAAATCAAAAGTGCTCAACTCCCTAAGTGTAGAAACACTGGAAGACTTGGTAAGGATCAGTACAGAGGGCCCTACACTTGAACTTTTTGACCCAGAGCCCAGTGTAAAGTGCTGGTTGTCAGCCAGCAAAAAAAAAGCGCAGACCAAAGTATACTGGCTGGCCTAATGATGCTGGCATTGTAATGGTTAGTGACAGTGAACTTGAAGAGTAATTAATTTCTTTATATTTGTACACTCATTGCGAAATGATTATTTCAGAAATGATTGTTTATAATGTTTGTTATTGTGTTAATTCTTGTGTTATTATGTATAAGACATTTTCAGTGTTTGTATTTGTAGTGTTCCTTACACATGTTGCGTATAAGACTCTGGACTTGAAGTATTGCTTATTAGTAAACATTTGCACTGTTCACATTTATGTGTCATTTATTCTTCTGTTGTTATTATCTATAAGACCTTGCAGAGGACACTAGTAGGCAGGTCAAATAGCTCAGATAGGAGAAAGGAAAGGCAGTGTGAGGTAGACCGAAGAAACAAATAAACAATACAAGTAAATATTATTTGTTTATTTCACATTTGGCATGCGGTAGAGATTATGGCTCCCAAGAAAAGCATTTGGCTCCTAAATATTTTGGGTTTAGGAGCCAATGGCTCCCAAATTTTCTTTTTCTGTCTGGAGCCCTGCAATATCCTCTATAAGAGCTAACGCTGCCATTGCCAGTTCGGTCGTACAACATATAGCACATCCTTTTTATAGATGAAATAGACGGGCTACTCACTAGACCTATTAACATTTATCATATGCATTAAACATTACTACAACCATTGAGTACTGCTGTATTGAGAGAACATGTCAGGTTATTTGATATATTTAGTTGAGTAACATTGTAATATGACTGACACGTAATTGAAATGTGCAGTGAAACAGTAGAACTTACAAATGGTCGAAATTTCCTATAACATTAAGCCAATGTTCATGGCAAGTTTGTGTTTTATAAGTTCCGAATTTTGTGTAAGAAATGGCTTGTGCATGTTTCCGAATATAAATCATAAGGTCCCTTATATTTCCTTCACCATGCAGTATTTAGAATAGCCTGATATTGTAGTTGTTGTAGCTAGAATGCACATTTATATTTACACATGTATTAAATGTGGTTATCCATTTCTTACCACCTGTAAACGGATCTGACCACAAGTGCATTTACTATTGCAATCTGATGGTGATCAAATCACCAAAGATGCATATTGATGCCAGATGTAAAGGAGGTGTTGTGCTAAGGAGTTTTAAATACAAAATTATACACAAAACTTGGAAAATTTGTACTAAAATTGTCCAGGTCTTGATTTAAATAAAAAGTCTCCTTAACCTGTGTGTGGCATTCATAACCTCTGTAATACACTGCATTCTACCCACCTCACCTATTTTTATTGCTGCAGTATATGTAAGGGTCTTCACATTCCTAGGTATTTAGTAGCCAAGGTGTCCCACCAGTAGAACACTGCCATATTTTAAAATTGTTTATGTATCTTCCAAAAAACATACAAGTAAATGAAAAACAATAATATTTTTGCATACCCAAGGGTGTCTTCTTTTAAGTAAATAGGTTTTCATGTTGTTTGCTCTATATCATCAGTAAAATATGTGATTTGCAGATGTGTGTGCCGAACCAAGCAGCTCGTCACAGCTGAGTGTGATGGTGTGCCTTCTCCTGCTCATTAACTTGCTCGCACCAGCTACTTCTGCCACCTGCCTTTTTCTCTCTCTTCCTTTAACCTAATTCTTCTTTATTTCCCCAGATCATTCTTTTTCTTTCTGATCTTGCGCTCCCTTATTATATGACATGGTGTGGTTGCAGGTACGATCACCTGATTGCTGCCCCAGACTGATGAAAGAGACAATCGGACCGCCCGCATGTGCCAGCAGAGTAACGCTTGGGCAGCTGACCGCCTCACACAGAACCCAGAGATGAGCTGTCTTCTTAACACTATCTGTACTACCCAGCGCACCTAATTATTTACTTAAAACAGCCATTTTTCTGAGCTTCTGACTTGCTATACAATACTGAGTGAATCTATCAAAGACCCCACCTGTGTTGAGCCGCATACAGTGAAAGGCTCATTACCAATGGATAGCAGAGGCTCAGAGCATTCCAGTGATGTGTAGTTGGCTATGATTGGTCATTCATATTACATGTTACCAGGCTATGGTATCGGTACACAAAACCTTGGACTCCAACTCTGACTACTCATTTTATGGTACCACCAACTCCAACTTCTCAATTTGTAATTTAAGCCAACATATGATATGAACCAAAAGATTGGGGCCACTCAGAAATATTCATGTTTTTGATAGATATTGGTATCTTTTTTTTTTTTATCAAGATACATTGAATTGATTTAAACATTTTTTCAAGATGTTTATAGTGTGTATAATGTTGTTAATGCTTGAAATGGCTGATTTAAAAAAAAATATATATTATTCACATATGGCTGCAAATCCCCATTTTCAGCAGCCATCCCTTCAGTCTTACTGGTAAACTCCCTTATCCTTAATTACTCATTATTACTGTATATGCTAAATGGTTATTAGAGAAGACTTTCTAAATGATATTAGCTCTGCTGAAACCTGTTTTTCTGTTCACTTGGGTTGTGAGGTACTGGCATTGATAAAGTTCAGTTCTCAGTTTAAAAATGGCCAAAATGAAAAACCTGTTTTAAGTATGACAGTTTTCAACTTGCATGGCAAATATGTGCTGTTTATGTTGATTGGACACTCTGTATTGTCCTTTTTGTCAATGGATGGGGTGTATTTGTGTGCGACTAGCTCTGGGGCCCTGTCCAGGACAGTTTGCTGCTGTGTGGCCAAGGCTGACAGGAAAGGCATTGCCTTTAACATTTTGTAATTATGTACATATAATTAAGTGGTTGCTTTGGAGTGATTTATATAGTGTGTGTTTACGTGCACATATCCATCTATCTATCGTCATATAAATAAATATATATAAAATATACTGTCTATATAATGTTGGCCATTTGGGATGCCCAAAGCATGGAATGACTGGGGAAGAGTGTACTTTTAAGAAGGTTTTTCCCCTGGACCAACAGAGGGCAGCCCTCTTGGCTTGCAGTGGGGCCGTGGGTCATGAGCATAGAAGCACACCCAAAAGTGCGGCCAGAGGGGCCAAAGTTGGGAGGAGCAGGACAAAGCAGGAGGCACTGTTTTGGTGTTGGTTTACTGTGTGTCTCTCTGCCTGTATGTGTTGAGTTGGGGTGGCTGTACATGCCCCAGGGTTTCACTATATATATATATATATATATATATATATATATATATATATATA
>JANRMT010062796.1:71812178-71850629 GCA_026402145.1 Polypterus bichir lapradei
TATATATATATATATATATATATATATATATATATATATATATAATTTTACCTATTAAAAAACGTTTTTGTTTTTTTTTTTCCTTCAAAAAATGATCATTGACCTTTGCAGCCCCTCCATCCATTTTTTTCCCCTTTCTTTCTTAACCTCTCCCTGATAATCCTTCAGAACTTTTCGCTCTTTTAATCAAAAAACAGCTACCCACTGTTTTAGATACAGTGGGATGCAAAAGTTTGGGCAACCTTGTTAATAGTCATTATTTTCCTGTATAAATCATTGGTTGTTACGATAAAAAATGTCAGTTAAATATATCATATAGGAGACACACACAGTGATATTTGAGAAGTGAAATGAAGTTTATTAGATTTACAGAAAGTGTGCAATAATTGTTCAAACAAAATCAGGCAGGTGCATAAATTTGGGCACCACAAAAAAGAAATGAAATCAATATTTAGTAGATCCGCCTTTTGCAGAAATTACAGCCTCTAAACGCTTCCTGTAGGTTCCAATGAGAGTCTGGATTGTGGTTGAAGGTATTTTGGACCATTCCTCTTTACAAAACATCTCTAGTTCATTCAGGTTTGATGGCTTCCGAGCATGGACAGCTCTCTTTAACTCACACCACAGATTTTCAATTATATTCAGTTCTGGAGACTGAGATGGCCATTCCAGAACGTTGTACTTGTTCCTCTGCATGAATGCCTTAGTGGATTTTGAGCAGTGTTTCGGGTCGTTGTCTTGTTGAAAGATCCAGCCCCGGCGCAGCTTCAGCTTTGTCACTAATTCCTGGACATTGGTCTCCAGAATGTGCTGATACTGAGTGGAATCCATGCGTCCCTGCACTGGCCACACAGCCCCACAGCATGATGGAACCACCACCATATTTTACCGTAGGTAGCAGGTGTTTTTCTTGGAATGCTGTGTTCTTTTTCCTCCATGCATAACGCCCCTTGTTATGCCCAAATAACTCAATTTTAGTTTCATCAGTCCACAGCACCTTATTCCAAAATGAAGCTGGCTTGTCCAAATGTGCTTGAGCATACCTCAAGCGGCTCTGTTTGTGCTGTGGGCGGAGAAAAGGCTTCCTCTGCATCACTCTCGCATACAGAATCTCCTTGTGTAAAGTGCGCCGAATGGTTGAACGATGCACAGTGACTCCATCTGCTGCAAGATGATGTTGTAGGTCTTTGGTGCTGGTCTGTGGGTTGACTCTGACTGTTCTCACCATTTGTCGCTTCTGTCTATCCGAAATCTGTCTTGGTCTGCCACTTCGAGCCTTAACTTGAACTGAGCCTGTGGTCTTCCATTTCCTCAATATGTTCCTAACTGTGGAAACAGACAGCTTAAATCTCTGGGACAGCTTTCTGTATCCTTCCCCTAAACCATGATGGTGAACAATCTTTGTCTTCAGGTCATTTGAGAGTTGTTTTGTGACCCACATGTTGCTACTCTTCAGAGAAAATTAAAGGAGGAGGGAAACTTACAATTGACCTCCTTAAATACTCTTTCTCATTATAGGATTCACCTGTGTATGTAGGTCAGGGGTCACTGAGCTTACCAAGCCAATTTGAGTTCCAATAATTAGTTCTAAAAGTTTTGGAATCAATAAAATGACAACGGTGCCCAAATTTATGCACCTGCCTGATTTTGTTTAAACAATTATTGCACACTTTCTGTAAATCCAATAAACTTCATTTCACTTCTCAAATATCACTGTGTGTGTCTCCTATATGATATACTTAACTGACATTTTTTATCGTAACAACCAACGATTTATACAGGAAAATAATGACTATTAACAAGGTTGCCCAAACTTTTGCATCCTACTGTATTTACTGCTCTTTTAATTACCGGTAATTCCTTTTGAAATTATTTATTAGATAAATTGCTAAGTGATCTGCTCCATATGTCTTCAGAACGACGTCGTTCCCGTTCCACATCTCGAGACCGGGAGCGCCGCAGGCGTGAGAGGGAACGTTCAAGGTCACGAGATAGAGAAAGGAGGAGAAGTCGGTCACGGTCGCCACACAGAAGAAGGTCCAGGTAAGGCAAAAAAAAAAAAAAAAAAAAAATGCATTTGATACCATATAGCCTTATGTTTGGCTTAATATTGCCACTTTATTTCTAGGTCCCCGAGAAGACACCGCTCCAGCTCCCTTTCTCCAACAAGACAAAAAGACAGACGGGAGGATGAGAAGGATGCCAAAGAGTCCAAATCTGTGAAAGAACATCAGATTTCAGGTTACTAATCAACTTCTTATATGATTAATTAAAAAAATAATTGTAATCAAGCATAATTTGTTACCATATCTTTTGAAGCTCTTCATTTGTAAAGATTGATGGAGTGTTCTTTTGATATTTTCTCAGTATTTTTAATATTGTATGGGATGCAGTAATGCTTCAGTATTTTAAAATGTAAAACTGGTGGGCATAGTGCCAGTAACAGACTTTCATATTTGACCTTCTTGGGTAGTGGTCTAATTGTAGATTAGGTTTATGTCAGTCACTGCCATGGTATAATTCCAGCTCTTGTGATCCTGAGCAGAATTGCCAGGCCAGAAAAGTTTGTGTGATAATAAATAATCATACAGAAAAAAATGGATACACAAGAACAGTTGTGGAAATTTGCCCAAATGACTGTATGTGCACAGCTGCCCACTGCAGGTATCAAAGCTAGTTTAGTTAATCAGAAGCTTCTATTTTGAGCGACACTGTTTGTAAAGATTGGTAAAGTGTTATTTTTTCTTTCTTTTTTCTGGATCTTTAAAATTGTGTGAGATGTAGAGCTGCTGCAGTATTTTAAAATGCAAAACTGGTATACATAGAGCAACTAGTGGCACTTTGTACTTCTGCAAAGTATGTCTTTAATCCTGTATTATTCAAGGTATTTATCCCGATTTCTACACAGAAATATAATTATTATGTATAGATAATAATCACAAATACTTATAAACAGAATGGAGCCAGGCAAACAAGCTCGATTGAAGGCTGTGCATTTGGGGGATGTGGGGTGTTTGTAGGGTTGGAGGGGTTGCAGATAATTTGTGTATGAGCTTACATAAAACAGTGTTATGGTGCCATAACCAATTCCTGTAGAAACGGGTGCATGGCTAGTACCAATCCTGGATGGGGGACAGGATACACTTCTGGGCATTCATGTAGTCACACTTGACTTGTAAAGAGTTGCCAGTTACTCTAACATGCACATCCTTTGCATGTGGGGAAAAAGCTAGAGTGCCTGGGTATATATAAAAGTGTATTTTTATAATGATTTGCATAAAACAAACTGCTTTTAGTAAAAAGAAATACTGCTGACATTTTTCTATGCACACACAGTGTGAAAGCTATATATATAAAAAAAAAAAATCTTAAATTGTGTTTAACATCTTACCGTGACACACCAAGTATTCCTGAAATATCATGTCAGTTTAATCAACTGTGCAAACAATTTGCCATGATAAATGTGTTTAGACTTCTAAGCATAAAGTTATTTATTGACAATTACTAATTAGTGCATATAGAGCAAGCAAAGAAAAGACCAGACAGGAAAGTGCAGATTTTTTTAACGTGATTACCATATATTTAATATTTCAATGCCGCCTGTAGCATTCTTAGCATTCTTTTTGTCTGTTTATGTAGACTTGCAACCTATACTACACATACATGAAGCAGGTTAAATGACATTTAGGAGAGTTACAAGTTCACCACCTCTCACTCCACATCAAATATTGTTTCACCATATTAACAACTGTGGGGGAGCAATTAGACAGTTCACTGAATGTCGCATTTCTAAATCAGTCCAACGCATCCTAAAGGCACTGCTCAAAGTAGGGGTAGTGATTTTGAACTGCAAAAAGTAGGGGTGCCCTCGTTAACCTTGTCCAACAGACAGCAAGCCTTTCATTATGATAAACTGTACAGCTGAAAAGTCTCTTAAAAATATGCCTATTAAACATGTGTGTTGCATTTAGATAGAGCACATTGGGAGAGGGAAAACCTTTCAGTACACTCAGATTGGCATTTAAAGTTATCAAACGTGAACAATATGATATTGCAGTTGCTGTGTATGCTCTTTTTTGTTCAGTATTACAATGGTAGTGTAGGAGTCAATTTAAACTTGAAATAATTGTCAGTTACGTTTGTGAAAATATAAATTGCAAAGTATTTATTCAAAATAAACTGCGTGTCACACACAAACACCTTGTGAATAGGACTGATGTTAAAAGATGTGATAATGAAAAACATTAGAGCAATCTAGACGATAACAGGCCGTTCAGCGCAACAAAGCTCACCAGTCCTATTCACTTAATTCTTCTAAAAAAAAAAAACATGAAGTCTAGTTTAAAAAATCCTAAAGTTCTACTGTCTACCATACTACCTGGTAGATTATTCCATGTGTCTATGGTTCTCTGTGAAAGGAAAACTTTCCTAATGTTTGAACGAAATTTACATGTAAGAAGTTTCCAACTGTAAAATAAGTCTTGATCCACTGTACTGTACACCCTGTAGCCTTTGCAGTACAGGACTTCTCCACTATTCACTACAAGCATTTTAACAGTTTGTACCCAGACATGTATTCTCATCCAAGAATCACATCTAGGCCCATAAGAGTAGTATCATGCAATCTCAGAATATTGTAGGAACAAACATTTTTTCTTCCTAATATACAAAGTCCAACAAGAAAATAAGGTAAGACATAAAAGACTACATGTGCAATGTAGGGATTCACACAACATCAGAGAATGACATTTCTAATTAAAGCTTTCTTTTTGGCATATGCATCATATGTTTGAAACCTAAATTAATGTATAGGTGCACTAAACAAGTACTCGAGCAAGGTAATATGTAAAGTAACAGCACATTAATCAGTCTAGTCTGGTTACCTGACTCAAATGAAGCAGGCTTCCATATAAATTAGATGTATACAATGATTAACGTTTCATAGCAGTTAACCTCAAAGTAATTTGGGTAGCTGGTAGTAGGTGTCCAGTTATCCATGTAATACTAAGTGCACACAACATAAAAAAAGTAGTAAATATTTCTTATAGTTTCATTAAAAGTGGTCATCAGGTTCAACGAAAAAATTCATAAACTTCAAGGATTCCAGTGTTAAATTGTTTTAACTTTAGCCTTCCACAAGCTTCTTAGAGTTTTATCTTGAACCAAACACTTTGGGTAGCCTTACACAAGCTTCTTACAGTAAGTTGATGGATTTTTGGCCCATTACTTCAGACAGAACTGATTTAACTGGGACAGGTTCATAGGCCTCTTTGCTCGCACATGCTTTTTCAGTTCTGCCCACAAATTGTAAATCTGATTTAGGTCAGGGGCTTGTGATGGCCACTCCAATATCTTGACCTTATTGTCCTTAAGCCATTTTGCCACAACTTTGGATGTATGCTTGGGGTGGTTATGGTCCATTTAGAAGACTTATTTGTGATGAAGCTTCAACTTCCTTGTTGAGCTCTTGATATGTTGCTGCAGCATACCTGCATTATTTTCCTTTCTCACAGTGCCATCTGTTTTGCAAGGTGTACCAGTCCTCCTTCAGCAAATCACCCCCACACCATGATTCTAATCTAATATTTTTACTTCCCACCTGTAATACATTAAATTTTATCTGCCACAAATCTGCCCAAACCTGTATTCTGTCAAAGTCCCTATAATGATTTGGCAAATTTTAGATTTGCCATTGCACCTAGTTTGATATACATCTACAAACTTAACCAGCTTGTTGTTTATGTTCCTATTACTACCATTTATACATTAACCCTTTGCTCTATGTACTTGAGGAAGTTTTGCATGCTTCTACCTGAATTCCAATTTCTTTAAGCTTGCTGTCTAACCTGATATGTACTATCTTACCAGAAGCTTTCTGAATGTTAATATAAATAATTAACATCGTAAACAAATTTTCACATTAAATGTAGGTTAATGTAAAAAGGAAAAAATGAAAAAATATGCTTATGGAGCTAATAAATGTGCAGGATTTTGTACTAAATACAGTATCCCAAACACTAGAAATAACATAACCAGGAAATATCTGATTACATGAGCAAAGAAGTAGTTTCCTAGATGGAATGATCACTTGTTTATTGCTGAAGTGGTTGTTGGTGAAGAAATTGTTTAAGCAGATTGAACAATTGATTGAACTGACATCCACTAGTGGGGCCTTTTCTCACAGCCCATCACCGTGCAACACGATTGGCATTTGTCAGAAAATGCCATGATTGGCAGCTCCATTATTGGCGCCCGTTTCTTTTCACAAATAAGAACAGGTTCACACTGACCACATGTGACAAACATGAAAGAGTCTGGAGACACCAGGGTGAATTTTATGTAGCATGCAACTTTATCCAGCATGACTGGTTTGGTGGTGGGTCAGCAATAGTCTGGGTCACATAGACCTCCACGTGCTAGACGATGGTACCTTGCCTGCTGTTTACCGGCCCTGGGTACATCCTGCTGAAGGACAATGCATGGCCTCATGTGGCTAGAGTGTGTAGGCAGTTCCTGGATGACGAAGGCATTGATGCCAATGACTACCCCGCACATTCCCCTGACCTGAATCCAACTGAAAATTTCGGGTGTTGTGTATCAGTGCAATTGTGCTGCCAAGTAGTGGCACAGACTGTCCAGGAACTCACTGATGCCCTTATCTAGGTCTGGGAGGAGATCCCCCCAAGACACTTTCCTCCGTCTCATCGGGAGCATGCCCAGACGTTGTTGGGAGTGCATACGGGCAAGTGGTGGCCATACATACTACTGAGTCGCGTGATGAAATTCACACAAGTTGAATCAGCCTGTGATTTCAATTTTTAATTTTTGTTCTGCTGTTCAGTCTAGCCCTCACTGGGTTGGTGACTTTTGGTTTCCACTGGAAAAGATGGCAAGGCTACAGCAGCTCGCAGCGGCCTCTCCAGACCTGAAATGGTGCTATTTTGTACTATTTTTGTCTCTTAGCCTGACCCTCTGTAGTAAATCGAAATTGGAACAACCGATGTTCATGTCTACTATCACCAGACACTTTTGCTTTACAGAAATCACCCAAAATTCAGCCCAAAGAACAAACTGCTAAAGAAGCTACATTACCTCTGTCTGCCAGGAGAAACCAGGCCTTCAGAACCTCAGTGTCGTCTGATACTGATGGCCAGAGGGGCACTCGAAATTGGTGGGCAATGATGCAGAAGCACGAAAGTAGACAAGAGTCTACCAAGCTCCTCCCATCCATTCTACTTTCAATTATCTGGTCCCTGGACAATAAGCTGGACTACATCTGACTTTGACAGACTACCCAGTGTGAGTTTAGAGTCTTGCGTCTTTGTTTTCACTGAGATGTGGCTCCACTAAAATGTTCTGGACACTGTGGTTCAGCTGGACGGGTGAGCTGTTTTTCGTTGGAACAGAAATGCTGCTTAGTGCGGTAAGGCTTGTGGCAACGTGTGTTTACATCAACTTGAAATGGTGCAAGAACTCATGCTAGTATCTAGCTACTGCTCAGTGCTGGTGGAGTTTGTGACTGTTAGATGTATACCTTTTCATTTACCACGGGAATTCACTACTGTGCTTCTAGTCTGAGTTTACATTCCCCAACCCAGCATAAATACTAAGGAATTGCTTTGTGAACTGTACAGTGCTATCTGTAAACTGCAGAATTCTCACCTAGATGGACTTTTTATTGTCGCTGCAGATTTCAACCTTGCGAATCTCAAATCAGTGCTCTCTAAATTCCATCAGTATGTGGACTTAGCAATTAGAGAGGTGAATGTGCTGGGTCATGTTTACGCAAAAATTCCTGATGTGTATCAGGCGGAGCCCTGCCTCCACCTGGGCTATTCAGACCACTTCTCTGTTATGCTAATTCCAGCATACAGACCACTTGTCAGGCAATCCCAACTGGTTCTGAGGCAAGTGAAACCCTGGTCAGCAAGAGCCATCTCTGTTCTACAAGACTGTTTTGAGCACAGTGACTGGGATATGTTCAGAGAAGCTGCAACCAACAGTGACTGCAACAAGAAGTACACGGTATCGGTGACCAGCTACATCAGCAAGTGCATTGATGGTGTTGTTGTCTCCAAGTTAATCACAACACCCACAACACAACGCCCTAACCAGAACAGAAGTCATGGATTACTGCAGTGGTGCTTGCGCTTGAAATCTGGAATGAAAAGTTTGTTTTTCCAAGAGGAAGGTGCCCAGAATTCTGTGCTACACCTTTGGGCACATGTGGCAGGGCATCTAGCTTATCACTAACTACGGTATAACATCACCAATCTGTGGCAGTGATGCCTCCCTTCCACATCCACTGAACAACTTCTGCACATGGTTTGAGGTGTGGAACGACGTGGTGGTGAGGAGGACAACCCCTCCTCCCAATCACCAAGTACTGCGTCTGACCACGGCCAGCATGAAGATACCTCTATGCAGAGTCGACCCACAGAAGGCTTTTGGACAAGACAATATCCCTGGCAGGGTGCTCAGAGGATGTGCAGACCAGTTGGCACGTGTTCTCACAGACCAACATCTCCTTGAACAATCCCATTGTTCCAACGTGCTTCAAAACTACCACCATTGTTCTGTGCCGAAAAAGTCCTCAGTGTTATGCCTCAACGGCTATCATCCCTTTGCACTCGCACCCATCATCATGAAGAGGCCCATTATGAAGCACATCAAGACCCTGCTGGACCCCCCACAGTTTGTATACTGCTGAAATGTGAGTAAGTAAGTAAGTGAGCATTGTTTATTTTAGGTTTAATTCTAAGGCAATGTGAAGTAAATGACACACATCTCTTAATACCGTCTTATTTGCCGAGTGATAATACATAAGTATATAATAGTCATCCTCAAGATGTTTAAGGTCAAAGTGCATTGAGGAGCTTTACTGAAGATTGTGGGTGGGCAGAGATAAATAAGTTTATTTAACTTATTTATCTCCTAATACAGGAGGAGAAAAAGATGCCATATCAAAATGTATATGTATACACTTATTTATCCATATCATTTTTGTTTGTAACCTCCCAAAAGTAACAGTAACGGGAATTACTAAGGAGGTACTTAGTGATTGGGAAATTGTAGATGGAGAATTATTGCTTTGTAACTATCGTATTCTAGAATTGTACACAGTAACGGGGATTGTGGAAGACAGGTGAAAAAGAGAGTGCAGGCAGGTTGGAAAGGGTGGAGAAGAGTGTCAGGAGTAATTTGTGACAGACGGGTATCAGCAAGAGTGAAAGTGAAGGTCTATAGGACGGTTTTGAGACCAGCTATGTTATATGGGTTGGAGACGGTGGCACTGCCCAGGAAGCAGGAGACAGAGCTGGAGGTGGTAGAGTTAAAGATGCTAAGATGCTCACAGTCATTAGTCAAATTTGAACTGTTTAACTCTCAATCCATCTGCAGTAAAGCCACACTGATTGAAGAACACATCAGGGAGAAAGAACTTGACTTTATGTGTCTGACAGAAACATGGCACCAGCCAGAGGTTTACTCTGCCCTAAATGAAGCCTGTCCTCCTGGCTACAGTTACTTGGAAGCAGCTCGCAGCACTGGGCGTGGTGGTGGCTTAGCTATCATTCACCGTCAGGATTTGGGGTTGTCCCGTATCTTAATACCTGCAACATCCTCCTGCGAGTGCCTTGCATTTAAATGTAAGCCTCCATTTCCCATGACTGTTCTCCTTATCTACCGGCCTCCAAAACCCAACTCTGCCTTCATCCCGGAAATGACTGATCTTCTCAGTGGGGACTGGGCGGTCTCATGGTCTGGAATCCCTACAGATTTTATTTTTTTTTTCTCCAGCCGTCTGGAGTTTTTATTTTGTTTTTTCTGTCCCCCCTGGCCATTGGACCTTACTCTTATTCGATGTTAATTAATGCTGATTTATTTTGTTTTCATATTGTGTTTATTTTTCTATTCTTTATTATGTAAAGCACTTTGAGCTACTGTTTGTATGAATATGTGCTATATAAATAAATGTTGTTGTTGTTGTTGAAATAATTCAGCGGACAGGGCCATAGCCACCACCCTCCATTGGGCTCTCTCTTACCTGGACAAAAAGGACACGTACATGCAAATGAAATTCATAGACTTCAAGTCTGCATTCAACACAATTATCCTGCAGCACCTGATGGGAAAACTAAGTCTGCTAGGCCTGAACATCTTCCTTTGCAATTGGATCCTAGACTTTTTGACTGAGAGACCTCAAACAGTCAGGATTGGAAACAGCATTTCCAGCAACATTGCAATGAGCACTGGTGCTCCAAAGGGCTGTGTTAACTTTACTTATTGATGACACAGGTTGAACCACGTCATCAACTTAAGTGACGACATGACTGTGGTGGCCCACATCACCAAGAATGATGAATCAACATTCTTAGAAGAGGTGCAGTGGTTAATGGACTGATCCAAAGCCAACAGTATGTCTCTAGACAAAACAAAGGAGATGGTTGTTGACTTCAGAAGAACTAGAAGTGACCACTCTCCGCTGTAACATTGATGGCCCAATCATGGAGATCATCAAGAGCATCAGATTTCTGGGTGTTCACCAGGCAGAGAACCTCACCTGGTCCCTCAACACAAGCTCCATTGTCAAGAAAGCCCAGCAGCATCTTTACTTCCTGTGAAGGCTAAGGAAAGCCCATCTCTCACCATCTTCTACAGGAGGACGATTGGGTGCATCCTGAGCAGCTGCATCACTGTCTGGTATAAGAGTTGGTCTGTCATGGATCACAAGACATCTGGTAAAAGGTGCCAAATCGTTTGGGCCTTCACTACCAGAATGTGTAATAGTGTCTCTCCTCAAGCCATAAGACTTGTAAACGCTCAGGGACTGGACTGATAGCACATACACACACACACACACACACACACTTTCCCACTCAACTAAATCATGTCATTATATTTATTACTACATTTATAATTATACTGTTACCATCTTCCTGCTTTCAGTATCATCTTACATCTGTTCCTTTTATTAAGATATTGTTACATTTTGGCACTTCTGCATTTTTTTTTTGTGTGCCTTTTTACAGTTTATCATAAATGTGTACTGGTTGACCCTGCACTGTCTTCTTTTGTATCGTTGTCCGTCTTTTCCCTGTCCTGCAATGTTAGAACATGCTTGCATACATGCACTTTACATTGAAATATGTAGCTTTTTCTGTAGTCCTGTGTTCTATGTAGCATCGTGGTCCTGGAAGAACGTTGTTTCGTTTCACTGTGTACTGTGCTAACTGTATAGGGTTGAAATGACAATAAAAGCTATTTGACTTGACTTAGCTTTATTTCTCTGCAAAAGTAGTCATTCATAAAGCCTTTATATGTTTACTGCTTTTTGGAAAAAAAACGAAAAAAAAAAAACAATTTTCCTCATTAAATAAACACAAGCCACTGACAAATTATTTTATGTGTAACATTTATTGAAATAAATCAGACAAGTGATAACAATACCTTTGGACTCCTATGAAGGATTATAAGTATGTGGGAACTAAACAAATTTTTTTAGCAGGGGACTGTCTTTGTTTCAGTAAATTTTGAAGTACTTAAACTACTCTTACCCGGAGGAGCAGTTTCAGATAATGGGATGAAATGTTCAACTATTAATCTCATAAATTAAAATGTATTGAAGTATTTACTGAAACTTTGTATGTTAATAGTTTGCAGTACTTAATACTATTATGTTTACTAGAGGAAGACCTGCAGGGAAAAACTGAAGAGGAGATTGAAATGATGAAACTGATGGGATTCGGCAATTTTGATACAACTAAGGTGAGAGATTTGTTTTTACAACTACAGCATATTTGAGGATTTGCTTTGCAGATAGGGTGACTAAATTGCTCCACAAACCTGATGCAGGCCCAGTAATAGCATCAGGCTCATATGTAAACAAAATGAAAGCTGCCTTCAGTTAATCAGTAAAAATATACAAATGGTTAAGTCTTATTCTTCACTTTTTAATGTAGCTAGCTGTCTTGAAATTCCTAAGCATGCAGTCATTTTCATTTTAAACTGAGACTTTTAACCCATTTGATATGGACAGTTAACTGGGGATGACAATGGTTCCATGTGTAGCTTGCATTTAGTGGTTTTTGAGTTGGGCAAAATAAAAAATTACATAATTTAAATTCCTGACAAACTGTTTATAGTTAGTTTTATACTTTATTATGAATTATGTACTCCCAAGTGTAAAATAAATGAAAATTTATATAATTGTTCGGCAAAATTTATAGATGCTTCTGATGTCCTTAGTGACTGTTTAAAAATGAGGTTTATATAATAGGAGTCACTGAATGTAAATGTGCAAAAAAAAAAAAAAAAGTCACATTTTCCTCAGGACAAATGATGTTCTATCCATTCATCCACCTTCCTCTTATAGACTTTTCATTTACACCAAGAGTTGCCAAAACAGAACTTATACAAAACACTACAGTATTTTTTTCCAGATGAAATAGATTCTTTAAGAAATCCATTTTGTTTTACAGTCTGTTCAATAAAGAATTTAGATCAGCAAGGCTCGTATTAATTTGAAAATATAGTAAGTGTTTATTTGATGGTTTTTTTATATAAATTTGTGTGTTTCTTGGCGACCAGCTTTTCTTGTTCTTTCTTTTCCAAGGAAAAATTACCACTGTGAGTTATTCTTTCATTAATTTGGAAAACCATAGTTTAGCCCTGGGCAAAATTGTAGTGCAGTGGTTTGGAATGCTGCTTCATGCGTCCAGTGTGCCTCCTTCATCTTTTTGCTGTTTGTGGAGTTTGCGTGGGTTGTCTTCCAGGTATTCCAGTCTTTGTTCTATAATTCACAAATACTGTACATGCAGGTTAGACTGATTAGAAACTCTACATTGGCCCCGTGTGAATGATGTGATATAGTTATTTAATCCTTTATTGCAAATTGATTTTAATAGCAGGAGTTATTTCTAATGGACCACATTTATGAAGTCAGGCTGTTGAGTAGTTTGTTTGTTTGAAATCATTCATTTCTTTTTAAAATTTGCTATATTGATATATGAAATAACCTCTTTTCTTGAAGTGCCACATCCTCCCTGAAAATTATGTAAAGTAGAACATTTTCTTGTGTAAATTTAACTTTACACGAGTTGGTGTTGGAATATAAAAATAAATTAAAGGAAAAGAGTGTAAAAAGAAAGTAACACACCACACTTGGTCATGTCCTTTGTGCAAGATGAGCCTCTCATCCTTTTGATCTATCCTAGTCACAGCTGCATACAGTCATGGCCGAAATTATCGGCACCCCTGGAATTTTCCCAGAAAATGCACCATTTCTCCCAGAAAATTGTTGCAGTTAAAAATGTTTTGGTATACACATGTTTATTTCCTTTATGTGCATTGGAACAACACAAAAAAACAGAGAAAAAAAAGCCAAATCTGACATTTCACACAACTCCAAAAATGGGCCGGACAAAATTATTGGCACCTTTTCAAAATTTTTGGTAAATTGTCTTAGCATTAGCATTCAAGTATATGATGCTCGTTTGAACTTACCTGTGGCAAGAAACAGGTGCTAGCAATATAGCAATCACACCTGAAGCCAGTTAAAATGGAAAAAAGTTGACTCAACCTTTCTGTTGTGTGTCTGAGTGTGCCACACTAAGCATGGAGAACTGAAAGAAGAGCAGAGAATTGTCTGAGGACTTGAGAACAAAAATTGTGGAAAAATATCAACAATCTCAAGGCTACAAGTCCATCTCCAGAGATCTTCATGTTCCTTTGTCCACTGTGCGCAACATAATCAAGAAGTTCACAACACATGGCACTGTAGCTAATCTCCCTGGACGTGGATGGAAGAGAAAAATTGATAAAAGACTGCAACAAAGGATAGACCGAATGGTGGATAAACGCCCCAATCAACTTCAAAACATATTCAAGATGTTCTGCATGGTGCAACAGTGTCAGCTCGAACTATTCGTCGACATCTGAATGAAATGAAATGCTATGGCAGGAGAGCCAGGAGGACCCCACAGCTGACACAGAAACAAAAAAGCCAGACTGGAGTTTGCCAAAATGTACTTGAGGAAGCCAAAATCCTTCTGGGCGAATGTCTTGTGGACAGATGAGACCAAGGTAGAGCTTTTTGGTAAAGCTCATTATTCTACCGTTTACAGAAAACGGAATTAGGCCTACAATGAAAAGAACACAGTACCTACAATCAAACATGGTGGAGGTTCTAAAATGTTTTGGGGATGTTTTGTTGCATCTGGCACTGGATGCCTTGACTGTGTGCAAGGCATCATGTAATCTGAAGACTACCAAAAGATATTCGGGCGCAATGTAGGGCCCAGTGTCAGAAAGCTGGGTCTGCATCAGAGGTCATGGGTGTTCCAGCAGGACAGTGACCCCAAACATACCTCTAAAAGCACCCAGAAATGGTTGAAGACAAAGTGCTGGAGAGTTCTGAAGTGGCCAGCAATGAGTCTGGATCTAAATACAATTTAACACTTATGGAGAGATCTCAAAATTGCTGTTGGGAGAAGGCGCCCTTCAAATCTGAGAGACCTTGAGCAGTTTGCAAAAGAAAAGTGGTCGGAAATTCCAGTTGAGAGGTGTAACAAGCTTGTTGATGGTTATAGGAAGCGCTTGATTTCAGTTATTTTTTCCAAAAGGCGTGCAACCAAATATTAAGTTGAGGTTGCCAATAATTTTGTCCAGCCCGGTTTTTGAGTTTTGTGTGAAATGATGTCAGATTTGGCTTTTTTTTTTTTTTTCTTTTCATTGGCTTTTGTTCCAATGCACATAAAGGAAATAAACACGTGTATACCAAAACATTTGTAATTGCAACAATCTTCTGGGAGAAATGGTGCATTTTCTGGGAAAATTCCAGGGGTGCCGATAATTTCGGCCATGACTGTAACTGTCTACCATACTTTTGAAGTTTATTACAGCAGTGTCAGCAAGAAGGAAATGCCCATGGCACACTCTTGCACTCTCTCATCCCTACCAGTGCAAAAAGAATCTCATGTATGCTTGCTTTAATTCATTCAATCTGCTGTAGAGTGGTGCTTGATCAAGTAAGATGCAGGCTTTGTGCCACTCTCATTCTCTGTTTTGCACATTGCACATAAATCTCCCTGCTGTACTGTAACACCCTTTCTCTCTCTCTCTCTTTCACACCCCTATGTGAGATGCTGTCAGAAAGAACAAGATGCAGCCCTCTCATGTTCAAACCTGTCTCACCTAACGTGGCATTTAGAATTTCTTTTTCTGTCATTCTCTCTCTTTTCTCATGTCCAGATGTCAACTGACTCTGTTTTTTTAAACAATGCTCTGTTTTAAATCTGAATGTTTTGCTGATTCTGTTTCATCCAGTCCTAGGTCTGCTGAGTGGGCTGTGTACAATACTTGGTGAGCATCCTCATTATATACCAATACAGATAAACTATCACAACAAAAATTGGCAAAAGAACTCTGCAAAGAAATCTCATTTATATTTGCAAAAGTGTTACTTCATTAGGTTCCCAGAGTTCATTATAAGATTGAGTAATAAATGAAATGATACATGAAATCTGGGGACTTAGATTCTACTTTACCAACACAGCCTGGTGCCAGTTATGTTTATTACCATTTTCTTTGGTCTTTGTTATATTTTATGGTTGACTCCGTTCCAAATTTGTGGAAAGCACAAATGGAATATCTTAACAATGTGCATTTGTTAATCATAATTACATTTTATAAAAACAAAACAAATGAGACTTTTAAGCATTCTGTGTTTGCTTTCACAGGGCAAGAAAGTGGATGGTTCTGTCAATGCTTACGCTGTGAGTGTGTCCCAGAAAAGGAAGTACAGGTCAGTACCTGCAAGTCTATGAAGATAAAGCCATCTCCCATCTGCCAATTGGCCTAGCTTAACCCCATCACACCACCTAATTCACTTTTTCTACATGTCTGATTTAGTCATATGCAAGAAGACTGAGCTCTTTTTGTAATTCATCTGAGGATTTAGGCTTTGAAAGAAAATGAAATATGTGAAATTTTCTAACCATTAATTTAACAACACATTGCACCTCTGATTATACAGGACTTTGGAAAATTTTGATATTTTATTTTTTGAATTGCATTTAGATGTTATTTTGTTACAAGATGAGTATCATTTAGAAACTGCACATAGAGGCTTAAGGTTTTTTCCTGACCCCCCCAATGTAATGTATTAATACAGTAGCACATGTCTGCAGCCAATTAGCACGCTTTGAAGCATCTTGTTGGGCAGGTGTACCATTGCAGGGTGCTCAGAAACCTCATTGGTTGAAAATGATGTAACATGTAGAAGAAAAAGATGATGTAATCTTTTTTTTTTTTTTTTGGCTTCTCACAGGCAGTACATGAATCGTAAGGGAGGCTTTAACAGACCTTTGGATTTTATCGCTTGAATATTTACCTCTGAAGATTGGAAATAATTTGACTGTTTAAATTTTACTTTGTGTTTATTCTTTTCATTAAATTTGTAAATACTTTTTTATTTTGTGTGATTATTTTTGTATACAAATCACAGCAGTGTTTCACTACAATCCAACATAGGCAAAAGTGCATGACTATTTCTTCTCCTCACTGAAAGTTTTGCTGTTTTCCTGAATGTTATTTATACAAAAATCTTTAGTGTTTTCATTAAACATTAAGGTGGGTGCTTGTTTGTTTTTTATTTATTTTTGCAAACATTGTGAAGTGATACTTACTGAATTATGAACTTGGTCAAACCCCTGATTGATTTTTGCAATTTCACACATTTTCAATTTTTGAGATGTGCTCTTCGAATACCTGGGGCTGTGTTGGGAGTTTTATATTGTTTCCTCTCATTAAATTCTCAGGATGTTTAGTTGTATACTACGTGACAATAGCTTTTACATTTAAATGCCTGCATACTGCAAGCCATATAAATGCAGTATGCAGAGCACAATTTAAAAATATATTAATTACTAGATCAGATTGGAGATATAAGAACTGTATTCAAATATAAACTGTAAGATCAGTTTTACATAGCTGGAAAATAAAATAACAGGAAAGTCAGAAAACGCAATGTTGGCTCTGCAACACTTGCCACATCATTGTAGTTTTTTTTTTTTATTTTATATAAGTACACTGTAGTTTCAGCAGTATCTGTAGTAATTGGTGTATACAGCCTACAGTAAGGCTTCACAGTAACTTAATTTTTTGTATATCTCTTTGGAATCTTTCATTGCTTTTTAAATGTAGTGCAAAATGAATGTCTTAGTCTTTTTACACTGTCCCATGATTTTACTAGATGATATTAAATGAATAGCAAGGATATTAGAATCTCTTCACAATTTGCGTAGACAGACGAGATCTATATGTAGGACTGAATAGAAATATTACAGACTGAATTATTATCCTGTTGTCTGTGATGAACACCTATTAACTTTTTTTCTACTTAAGTATTTAGGTCACCACTAAAGTAAACAGTTTTGATCTCTGTAAGCATTTTAATTATTGTTGAGCATATTATGATTTAATACCTTTTACATACTCAAATAAAAATGACCAGAATCTTTACAGGCTATTTCTTGCTGTCTATTTCTGCCATGATGGAGCATGTCCTCTTGAACTATCCTTTGTTTATATACTGTATGTCCAGTACTCCCAACTAATTTGTATTGTACTTTACAGCTTTGTGTTTGGATATTTGATGTATGTATACTTGCAAGAAGCAGTGTATCTGGATCTGTTAGGGCTTCATAAACAAGCAAGCCAAAGTCAGAAATGATTAATTGCCTGATGTTCATTTTTAAATGGAGTATGAAATGACAGTCTCTGTAAACATTTCGCATCTACATGGTGCAGTAGATTTTAAAAATGGTAAGTAAATTACATGGCATCTAGAATCCAAAAAATGTCTGAATTACACACATAATGTAAAACTTATTTATAAAGAATTTATTTCGTTATTGCTGCATGCTGTGATTTTTTGCTTTATTTTAGGAGATGCTATTTATAGTTTAGAATTAGAAGTACATTAATAACAGTAGACAGAGGTCACCACATTGAGGTGTGTTCCATACAGACATTGCTTAAGTATTTTTCTATGCAAAATTGAGGTGACATATCAGGACCTGGAGTGAGTCTGCATAAAACTATATTATGTGTTGTGTCCAGAAAATGAAGGAGGTTATGGTACTTTTTATACTCTTTCTGAAATCTGCCAAGGATACTAGTTTTACTAGTAACTGTGGTGCCACATCTGTTTAACTACTAGTTCTTGAAAATATTCCTCATAATATAGTTGGGGGCAACAGATAAAATATTCAATGTATGAAGATTATATCCATGTACATTTCACCATTCAGACTTACAGCACATGATCTGAACTAAGCCTGTATTTGACAGCAAGTCTGAATTTGACTTTTACTGAAAAAAGTGACATTGTGTAAATTGCATAATCTGTTCACCACAGACCCCCCTCCCCCCGTACATTCATTGTTCTAGAATAAACACTGAGTAATGTTCAATTTTAAACCTTTTTACGCGCAGAATACAATTGTATTATACAGTTATCTACAAAACACAAATAGGTATGCAAGAAATGGCACTTATGTTATAAATGTTCATTGTTGAGATACACTTAACGATGACGGTAGGCTTCTTTCGAAGTTAGCAATGCATGATGGAATAGGGATAATCCGTATGCGTTAATAGCATTATAAAACAGAAAGAGAAAGAAGATGTAAATTACACACATTTATCGAGACTTTCGTGACCTACCCCAAGCCTAAGCTTTTTTTATATGACAAAATATCATCGAATGATGTACATGTATTGTCTGTCCTTTTATGAAGTGTTTCGATAGCATTAGATTTAAAATAAGTCCTGCACCGGTGTTTTGAACCCACGCTGATCTCACGTTTTTATACCAGTAGACACTACCCACAGGCTATACTGCCAAATAAGTCTATATTGGCTTCCGATAGCTTCGGAGCTACTTCCGCTTCAAACGGAATCTACATTCTCCCAATTAGAAGCTCCGAAACGAGCTGAATTTGCGAGCGTGGGTGAAAACGATAACCAATCACTGCTGCAGTGGTAAGTCGTTGGGCGGTAGTCTGGGTGTCTTCGGCGTGCGAACCAATCAGTGCAGGCTTCTGTACAATTTCTGCGCAACAGGAGATAAGGATAAACGGGGAGGAGTTATCAAAGCAGATTGCCAATTGTCAACATCGAACACACACATTGTTCGAGGAAGGGGAAAGGTGGGCGTGCAGAACACGTGCATCACTGGGATTCTATACAGCACACGCACACACGCAATTTGGAGCAGGAGGGGCAGACCAAAAGTGGCAGTTTCCACTTATTTTTTCCTGACGCTAATGAAGTCGAGGCGGAGTATCGTTTATGCCCTGGGAAATTAATATGATTGACAGAGAATTTTGACCAATGGTAATAAGAAAAACTCGGTAGTCGTCCTATAGGTTTTATGGGTAAAAAGGGGAGGGCACTTTTTTTTTTTTTTTTAAATAAACAAACCGCTCTCTTACTGCTGTCATTTCAGTCCGCGGAGCTATAGTTGGAGGTTGCCTATAGGGTTAGGGTTTTATGCATTAATAGCGTTATTTTTTTTTTTGAGAAAGCAAATTTGGCTTGTTTTAGAACAGTTTTCTTCATTTTTCAAAATAGATATTTGTAGAATATTTTTTTACTTCCGTGAATATTACCACTGCTGTTGTTCAATTATATGAATATTTTATATGAATCTGTATATGTGTGAACATATACATACATAGATAGTAACATCGTTGATGAGAAAATTTGACCAATATTATCTGTAACCTGAATATGTATATGGATAATTTATATATATATATAAATATATATTTAACTGCCGATGAGTATATTTAAGCGCTTATTTTTCCTTAACGTTATTAAAATCTAGACCGTTAAATATACGTGTTTTTTTTATACTTGTGATCTTACTCGTGAAACAGGATTTCAAATTCAATTGGCACTGGAGCTCTCAGGCGTCAGTTTTATTTTGTTTTTCATTTTGCTTCCTCTTCGCTTATCACAAGTTTGACGATTAGCTTTTTTGTTTTGTTTTGTTTTGTTTTTTTTATATATCAACAAAAGAGGAAGAAAGGGAAAAACCATCGATCATCTAGCCCAAACAGTCGAGGAAACGTGCTGCTGTTTTTTTTTCCTTCCATTATTTATTTATTTTTTTTAAAACAATTTTGACCCTTTTTTTGCTGGCTTTATTGTTGAAAATGGCGGCGATTGAAATGGTGCAGATGTTACTGGAGGCTGCCGACTACCTGGAAAGAAGAGAGAGAGGTAAATACTTTATAAATGCATAAGCAATAAAAATAACGTAATGTTGCTGCTGCCAAGGCTTTCTATCATAATGCAGGGAAACATTTCTTCCAAATTAAATATGAATTGAGACCAAAGATCTTTTTAATTTAATGTTTGATTTTTATTATTGCACAAAATATTTACCTGAGTAGCAACACTAAAGGTAATTTATTGCGAGATTCAACGTTAAACCTGAAATTTGCAATTGTCATTTGGATTCGAGTGCACGTGTATTTACAAATAGCTCGGCTGGTGCATGATCATGTTCGTGTGTCCATTGCTGCAAATGAACTCGAACCGGCCGCAGATATCGCTTCGCGTGTATCCACTGTATTGTTTCTGTTGTACATATTGACACGCATGATCGGTGGTCGTTCCCGATCAGGGGTCGCAATGTTAAAACTGCATCTCTGCGCCCAGCGTGTTGTGTTTTCACTGTTGCAATGGGGTTTACTAGAGTTCAGATGACATCAGCCTCCTTCGCTGGGAGCTGCTATAATATGTATGGGCTCAATGAGCAGCAATTGATTGTTGTATCTGTTTGTTTATGTAGCCGGTGGCTTTCTGCACCATGCGCTTTCACCCCACTGTCAATGTTTGGGATGTCTTGTCAAGGAAAATATAGTTTCTCTTTTTTTAAAAGTGTCCATCTCATTATTTATTTGTAGAAGCAGAACATGGTTACGCCTCCATGTTGCCCTACAATAGCAGCAGCGGCGGCGGCAAAGAGAGAGACAGTGCCAAACGAAGAAATAAAGCCAAGAAAAATTCAAGCAGCAGGTATTTAAGTATTCAACAGATTATTATGTTGTGGTTAACCGGTCCATATTTAAATCAAACGGTACTCCTTATTGACCTTTTCACTTTACCACGATTACATGTTAAATGTGTGTGTGTTTTCATTCAGCGGTAAGTTTCATTTGACACATGCAATTGAACATAACTGAAACTCTTAATATAGATATTGTGTGCGTTGCTTTTCGAGTACCACTAATAATGTGAAGTTTACAGGAAATTTTCCACAATAAGAAATGTATTTATCCAGGTGGCATATAATTAAATGGCAAACCTATGAAATGGTGTGTGTGTGTTAAATACTTTCAGAAAAAGAACAGAAATGCTCCCTTAAGCAATCTTGAGTGGAATCAATACACTTCTTCTTTGGGGTACTCTTTTTAGTATTAAACAGCTAAAATGATAAAGGTACAAATGATCTCTTGTATTGCATTGTTTTTAATCTGCATTGCAAGACTGTTATTGTCAAACTGGAAGAATGAAATTTTCATTGCAGTGGATGAGTAGGATCTGATGAAGGTTCTTTATAATAAAATCTTCATATAGCTGTACTGAAAATACTTGATCCACTCACGTGACCCTGCTTGCACCTTTACTGGCACATTGTAATTTAAATTTATCTTGCCCACAACACAAAGGACTGAACAATATTCAAAACTGATGCACAAAACATTTGTAGAATACAACAGCTGACACAGAAATCATTCATATTATGTAAGGAAAAACAGCACTGGTTGATATTTTTTAATTATAGTCTGGGTTCAATTGGTAAGTCTCGGTTAATTATCAACCTGAATTCTTTGATATGTGTAGATTGTGGCACCATGAATCAATTGTCCACTTATTTGAGTGGACAATACTGCATTGTTGTGTTTTTTTTTTTTTTCTCCATCCCCTAAAGTCTAGAACAGCCATATTTGTTTTCTTCAAATGTATCTCATAAGTTTTATAGCACTATTTAATAAAATTTGATGATCTAGTGGAAAAAAAAATCCTGGTGTGAAATGTCCAATTCTAAAAGTCCTTCCAACTGGAAAAACAAAATAGTACCCCCAATTAGTGCCAAATCTGCTTTCTTTATGTACAAAATGTATAATGCTATGGAAAGGGCACATTCTTATAGGCCATTGGTATTACTAAGGATGACAGATTTGAATTAAGTCTCACTTACTGTCTATGATCTGTAAGTTTAAAAACCAAAAAGTTTAGACTTGGGATGAGAAAACTAATACTGCCTTTTAAAATTTAAAAAAAGATGTGGAAGTTCTGCCTTTTATATGGAATTTCCAAGTTTGTTCTGAGTTGCCAAAGGTTCCACACCTTGGATGATAATTTGCATCTACAATTTAGATACATGGTATTTAAGTTAAACAAGGAAGAAGTAATGTGAGCAGCTGTGTGGTGCAGTCAACTAGGGCCCAATGCTAGATTTACTACAGGGACAGGTACTGTCACATGAGAACTGAGAGTTTTGTTTTAATCTTGGCTTTTCAGCACAGCATTATCTTCTAAAGAGCTGTTAAGCCAGTTGCACATTACACAACTTCTTCTAGTCAGAGTGGATGTCAAATTTGATGACTGAGTTGCTGATCACATTGCCTGAACATTTCGGATTTCACAACTGAAATTCCACGTCCCAAGAGCCAGCTTCTGTAGCTGAGGATCGGACTGACAAGGTCCCCGCCTTCAGCCACCACCCAGCTCACACTGCACCCGACCTCCTTGGCCCCTCCCATAGGTGGTGAGCCCATGGGAAGGGGGACCCACATTGCCTCTTCGGGCTGTGCCCGGCCAAGCCCCATGGGTGCCAGCCTGGCCACCAGGAGCTTGCCATCGATCCCCACCTCCAGGCCTGGCTCCAGAGAGGGGCCCCGGTGACCCGCGTCTGGGCGAGGGAAAACGCCATCCAGAGTTTTCATTCATCATAGAAGGTTTAGTGAACCGCTGTTTGTCTCGGATTCAGGAAGAACAGTGTGGTTTTCGTCCTGGTCGCGGAACAGTGGACCAGCTCTACACCCTTAGCAGGGTCCTGGAGGGTGCATGGGAGTTTGCCTAAACCAGTCTACATGTGTTTTGTGGACTTGGAAAAGGCATTCGACCGTGTCCCTCGGGGAATCTTGTGGGGGGGTACTCTGAGAGTATGTGGTACCGGACCCCCTGATAAGGGCTGTTCAGTCCCTGTACGATCGGTGTCAGAGCTTGGTCCGCATGGATGGATGGATAAATGGACAATTAAAATTGTACAGAGTAACAAATTACACAACTACACAATGACAGCAGTTTCAAATTTCCAAAGTATTGTGAGCCTGCCCCTTGTTTCTGACGGCAAATAACATAAAGCCTGACAGAACTGTATGAATGTCTTCTACTTGTGGCAAGTGCAGTCGCAGTCTCTGTCCTTTTTTGTTTTCCTTTTTCATTTTGTCAAAGTATGTAAAATATGAGACATCAGGCAGATGAGCCTCTGTTTTGCTTGAAAGGGGTTAAAAAAAAAAAAAAAAAAAAAAACTTGTGTTCCTTTTTCCTTGTAGTTGCATTATATACTTTGTAGTTCCTCTTGAGGGCTCATGCAGCTCTCCATTTGAAGTGGAAAGTCAGAACTTCTGAGTTTCTAGTTAGAATTTTCAAATGGAATCCACCCCCCCACCCCCCGGTATAACGGATTTTCATTTTGGAAAGTTGGGGACTGGTCTGTTATATCCAAGTTTGTCCAACTTCAGATTATGATGCACACTGTGAAATTTAGTGAAAGCTGTAGTATTATACTATTTATTAGGACTCCGGTCTATTTGTGTGTCATTCATTTGGTCATATACGCGGTACTGTCAAACTTCTTTCTATGGATATGCTGCTACAGTGTTTGAATCCACTTGTTAATCCCCCCCCTCCCCAAATGTGATCCATTTCAAGGGTTTAGGAAATAAGGTACAACTCAGGATAAGGGAATAAGTCAGCCAGGCATACAGTGCATCCGGAAAGTATTCACAGCGCATCACTTTTTCCACATTTTGGAAAAATGTTTTTTTATTTTAAATTTAATTTTTTTATTTTTTAATAAATTTGCAAAAACCTCAAGTAAACTTTTTTCATGTTGTCATTATGGGGTGTTGTGTGTAGAATTCTGAGGAAAAAAATGAATTTAATCCATTTTGGAATAAGGCTGGAACATAACAAAATGTGGAAAAAGTGATGTGCTGTGAATACTTTCCGGATGCACTGTATTTATACTCATCAGGGTAATTTAGACTTGCCAGTTGTGCTAATCTTTGGGAGTTGGGTGAAGAACCCATGGAGTATATGCAAAGGGCACAGATGCAGGGACTGTGGTGGGCTAGGATTGAAATTTTGGACTCTGGAGCTTTGAGGAAGCTGTTCTAATAACTGCCTTACTGTACCACCCAAATGTATAATGTCTGCAAAAACTGGTAGGCCACTTATTGTCTTTTACTTTGTAATATTGCATGAGTAAATTCCTCATCTATTGTAAATGTTTGGAATATGATGATATTGAATTTCCATCCAAATTAAATGTGCACATCATCTATCCAGAGGATTCTGTTCGTTCAGCTCATTGCATTTCATAAAACAGGAATTCTCATTTGTGAATGAAATGCATGTTTTTTGGAAGGAAAATATCAGGATCGTCGGAGACCTAATAAACATGCATACTTAATCTGGGTTGGCTGAGCCTTAGCAGACAGGGTTTGAGGTTCTACTGGCTCAATCAGGAAACAACGTATCTGTCTTTTTTTTTTTTTTTTTTTTTTTTAAGCATAGAGAACTTCCATTTATTCACTTTTCTGGGTTGCTGAATATGCACATTATTTATTAAAAATAAAATGCCCTCTTATATTATGTAATATGTTTTACCAATTTATTTTATGATGTGGTGTTCAAATTTATTATCATGTACATATTTATTATCATGTACATACTGCTTCCACCTCCAAACACTGTTCGCTGTTTACCTTCTATCCTCCTGCATGCTGTTTTCAAGCCATATGATTGTGTTCTTGCTCTGCAAGAAAGGGATTCCAATAAATTGGTTCTCGCGTTTGCCAAATCCTGGATTTTTAGTTGTGTTATGTTGTTGGTAATTGTTCTGTCCTTTTTATGTAGCAGCACGAACAATATGCCTGACAATGCCAAAAGAATTACAGTCCCATGTCAAAGGTACAAACTGAAAATTTTCAATATAAGTCGCACAGTAAATGCAGAACTGACAAATGTCATTAGGAACCTGGGAAATTTTAATAGTCACATGAAAAACTGCAGCTTGTCAGTTTGTGTCATTTAATCTTGTTTAATTTGCTGTGAGTGGGAAAGCCTCTGCACCCCTGGTTTGGATTATACTTAGAACTAGTAATACAACCATCTAAATGTAATGTTGTTGTTGTGTGGTGTTTTTTTTGGGAATGCTTCTGCTGATTTGACACATACCTATATTAGAACATAAAACTTGGACTGTTCATTGTATTTATTGTGTATCCCAGTTATAGAATTATGTTCTTGTGCATCTGCAGTGAACGTGTATATAATATACGTTTGCACATAAATGTACAACATTATACATATCTGTATTTTATAGACACAATATACTGTTTGTTTGTGTGTATGTGTCTGTCTATGTATATATACAGGTGCACCTCAATAAATTAGAATATCATCAAAAAGTTAATTTATTTCAGTAATTCAATTCAAACAGTGAAGCTCCTATAGATTCATTACATGCAGAGTGATATTTCAAGCATTTTATTTTTCATTTTGCTGATTATGGCTTACAGGTAATAAACTCAAAATTCAGTATCTCAGAAAATTACAGTATTACATAAGACCAATAAAAAATATTTTTAATACAAAAATGTTGGCCTAATAAAAAAACGAATGTCTATGTACGCACTCAATACTTGGTTGGGCTTCTTTTGCATGAATGACTGCATCCATGCAGCGTGGCATGGAGGCGATCAGCCTGTGGCACTGCTAAGGTGTTATGGAATCCCAGGATGCTTTGATAGCGGCCTTCAGCTCATCTGCATTGTTGGGTCTGGTGTCTGATCTTCCTCTTGACAATACCTTATAAATTCCCTATGGAGATTATGTCAGAAAAGTCTGTTGGCCAATCAAGCACAGTGATACCATGGTCATTAAACAAGGTATTGGTACTTTTGGCAGTGTGGGCGGGTGCCAAGTCCTGCTGGAAAATGAAATCGGCATCTCCATAAAGCTTGTCAGCAGAGGGACACATGAAGTGTTCTAAAATTTCCTGGTAGACGCTGTGGACTCTGGGACCTTGTTTTTCTGATGTAATGCAAAATCTACTTTCATTTGAAAAGAGGACTTTGGACCACTGAGCAACAGTCCAGTCCGTTTTCTCCTTAGCCCAGGTAAGACGCTTCTGACACGGTCTCTGGTTCAGGAGTGGCTTGACACAAGGAATGCGATAGTTGTAGCCTATGTCCCAGACATGTTTTTGTGCGGTGGCTCTTAAAGAACTGACTCCAGCCGCAGTCCATTCCTTGTGAATCTCCCCCAAATTCTTGAATGGGCTGTGGTTCACAATCCTCTTAAGGCTGTGGTTATCCCTGTTGCTTGTACACCTTTTTCTGCCACTTTTTTTTCATTCCACTCAACTTTCCATTAATATGCTTGGATACAGCAGTCTGTGAACAGCCAGCTTCTGTAGCAATGACCTTTTGTGGCTTACCCTCCTTGTGGAGGGTGTCAATGACTGTCTTCTGGACAGCTGTCAAGTCAGCAGTCTTCTCCACGATTGTGTGGCCAACTGAACCAGACTGAGAGTCCATTTAAAGGCTCAGGACACCTTTGCAGATGTTTTGGGTTATTTAGCTGAGTGGAGTGTGACACCATGAGTCTACAACATTGAACCTTTTCTGGAGTACTGAATTTTGGGTTTACATTAGCTGTAACCCATAATTGGCAACATGTAAAGAAATAAATGCTTGAAATGTATCACTCTGTGTGTAATGAGTCTATATAATGAGTTTCACTTTTTGAATTGAATTACTGAAGTTAACTTTTCGATTTTCTAATTTATTGATGTGTGTGTGTTTCACTCACTTATCACTTAATTATTTTAAAGACCTCAATTTTTCAACTGTTAATCTGGTTGTTAAATTTTACATTGTATATTACTTTCATCTGCTCTACAATAACCATCTCTTTATTTTAACAATGTCTGCTGTTGCTGAACAGTACATTTTCAGTTTAGATTGTAGTAATTCTATTGACCAGAGAAAACTGTGAATGCATTTCTTTAAAAACACCTTTGGTATCTGGCAGTAAAATTGAATCTTCCACAGTGGTTAGGTACAGAGGTAAAGATGTGATGTTAAGATTTGCTTTACTGTACATTGATTGGTAGGATTTGTTCGTGCATGATGCCTTCACAATTATAGTAGATTTACTATATTTCTTTGACTTGCAAATTGTGTGCGTTTTTCATTTTTTTTATTTATTTATTTTTTTATTAAACTCCTAATTGTTGGTACTAACAGTCATTTTGAATGCAAATGTGTCTTATGTATGCTGATTGGAATGTAATGTCCATCATTCTTGTTGTCATCCTGAGAGAAAAAAATCGGGAATTTTTTTGCTCAGTGTTTCCACTTTATTCTTCATATTAGCCCTGTAGCATATTTACATGATCTTTGCATATTTGTGGCCATTTTTTACAATTTTAAGTTGCTGCTTTTATTGCAGGGTAATACAGTGGATCCAAAACACTGGCCTAAAGTCTTAGCATGGCAATTGCTCTTGCTTTCCTTCTACATCCTTAGAACAGACATGTTAGGTTAATTAATAGGTGCAAGTTTGCTTCTAGTCATTGTGCCTTCTGTTCTGTTGGGTAGCCACAACTCCCAATCCAGTGGTGGATTCTGCTTACAACGAAGGTTAATGGCTTAAGTGGTTAAGAAAATAGATGGCTGCCTTATGCATGACTAATTAAACCATACAAATTTTGTTTACTTATTAGGTTTGAAATCAAGTTAAGTTTTTTGATCAGATGTGGTATCTGAACTGAATTTTCTGAGATGTTGATGTGAACAATTGAAACAATTTGTAATTGTATACATACATTATTCAGAAAAACTCCTGGCTGTTTTATGGTTGGATGATCATTTAAAGCAATGTAGTATTTCCTAACATATAAGGATAATCAATAGATTGAGAGCTAAACAAATCTGAATTTAGTATTACAAGTTTGCACAGAAATCTTTCAATTATTCCTTGATTAAACCCTTTTGCTTTTCCTGCATTAATGCTGGATACTCCTGCTAACGGAATAATTGTAATTGTAATTACACAGTTGCATCCTGATGGTGCATAGTGTGAGTTAAACCTTAATTAAAAAATGCCAGTGGTTACCATGGATATATCATAGTTGTAAAACCATGTATTTGTCTAAAATGCTTAATTTCTTTGTCACACTAGAATTTTGTGTTTCTCACCAAAATCTACTAATTTAACCACCGTAATTGTGCAGTTGCTGTTTTCACGTTGGGTAACGGCACATGGCAGTGATGTTGTGCCAACTCTAGGGCACACAGATGTTAAATCACATCAGCAAACACAGTTTAGTATAAGTACCTAATGTACTGTGTATAGCCACCTGTTACTAAATATTTGAATGTAATTACATGTATGTCTCATGTTTGCAAGTTTAAATGTCAAGTAATGTACTTTTAATACATTTTTCAGCACCTTAAATGATTTACCGGGGTAATATGTTTTGTATTACAAGAATATTTACAATAAAACAATGACATCCAAGCATTTTAATTTAGTGGATTTTGAAATAGGAAGTCGTAAGAAGAAAGCATTGTAATATTAATACACCACGTTACACAATAAGTACCACAACAAAGTGTAGTATATACTGTAACATTAAAATACTGTACCGCTCGTGTTCTTGCAAGTTAGGATATAGTTATATTAATGCAGAGTGTTGTAATTTGTACATCAACTAAATGTTGAGAGCTATATCAAGTGTTTGTAAATATGGACACCCTGCCAAAATTAAAAAAAAAATAAAATAAATAAATAAATAAAAAATGCTGGGAATAAGATGGCAGGCATTAGGTGAGCTCAAGATTGTCATAGGTTTATATTGAGTGAGCAGTGTAAATGGGCATTATGCAATGTGGATGATTATACTCGATTATACTTATGCACGAGGAACTAAATCAGTGTACAGTATTCTAGCATGTTGGAGTGTAATGTGCACGTTCCACAGTGGTGTGAAGGGTCAGAGTTCAGCATATTTACTGTGTAGATTGCACGACTGATCACAGAAAAGATGAGTCTTCATTTCGTAGTCTGTTAGATTCTGGACTATTTCTAAAGAGGTAACTAATACCTGCTTTATTAGTTATTATTTGTAGGAAGTGAGTAGACAACCAAGGACTGCCATGTCCTATATATCTGCCTTAGAAAAGCTAAGAATACAATTAAAGACTTCTGCCATTTTACACAGTCGATTTTCTTCCTCCCCAGTCTTAAAAGGTTCTGGACTGTTAGAACTCGCACAAAAAGATTTAAGGACAGTTTTTAATTACAATCATATGGCTGCTCAACATGTAAGAATCTTGTAGTACTATGTAGACATAACAGTATAGTATGTGTGTGTTCGTTCAGAAGATTTTTCTATAGACCTGGAAATGCTTAGTAAATGTGTGGAAAGGTTACTTTGGTTGATTCAATAACTCGGTGGTGTCCACATAATGAAAATAACAGAAACGGAACTTTGAGAAGTTCCATAGAATTCAGAAGAGTTTAATTGTAGCTGACAAGAGGAGTAGGAAGTGATTACACCTCAGTCTCTTAAATCAACAGTTTAGCCACATTTGTATAGAAGTAGCAGAAGTGTGAGAGAGCCTGAGGTAGGAACTTAGATTTTTTACTTGTTTTACTTAGCTGTTTTACTTGTTGATTCTATATTCAATGACTCACTACAGAATTCAGGCATTACTGTGCTAATAACGCTTAAGTGAAAATTTATAAAAAGAGCAATAACTGTGCGTTTTCTATCCTCCTTTTGTAGTACATTCCACTTCAAAAGAAACTTTATGTAAAAGCCTTGAGGCAATTAAGAGTTGTAGCAAATAAAATAAGGTGGTTAATGTAAAGAACCCTTCATGCACTGTACATCATCAGACATATATGAAGCACACAAGTATTCATAATTTTGCATAGCTACTATAACAATATAAACATTATGCTTAATAGATAATTAAACTTAATATTTGTAATTTAAATACAACAAAACTACCTTGCATGATTAGGTCTTCTGCACTAATGGAATGATGTCTGGTTGACTGGTGTCACTTAATATTTTCTCTGTGTTTGCCTGTACATGCGAGCTCTGCAATAGATTGACATTCCATTCAGTGTTATTACTACTGTTGCTGCGGGCTGCACAACACAAACCATAAACAAAATTTTTTGTATTTTCTTAAACTAAAATAGATGTATTAAGGGTGTGAACACATGTTTTACTTGGGTAATTAGCTTGTGGACTCTATTGCAGTTATTTAATTTCATTATCTTGCATGTATGTTGACAGTGGGGGAAAAATGAAGAGTGAAATAAAGTTTGACTGAGTTTTGACCTTGATAGACTTAATTTTTTTTTGTACAAGCTGTTAAGTGCTAAAATAACATTATAGATTTCTGTACTTTATTATATTTTCAGAGATCTGTATTGCATAAAGATTTTTAACCACTGGATGCTAGTGCAGGAACATGTGATGTGTCCAGATATACAGTTAAGCTAAATGTTCACAATGTTGGACTGTAAACTTTAAGGTGACTATTTCAGTCTCCACTGTTGACTCAGTGTAACCCTGAGTTAAGTCGCTTAAGATGCCTTTAGTCCACCTGTAAAAATGTGGACAGCTATATAATTATGACTGGTAAATGGACTTGGATAAGAGGGTCACTTAACTAAGTGTATTTGAGGTATTTTTCCTCCTATATCTTGATGATCATGTTAAATCACATCACTAAACTGACCCCAGTATGACTGGGTGTGGTTGAGTGGGCCCTGCAATAGACTGCTTCCTTGTCAAGGGTTGGCTTCTGCCTTGTACCCCATGTTTTCAGGACAGGCACTGGCTCTCTGCAACCATGAATTTCATAAGCAACTGAGAATATGAATGTGTTGGTTTTATACGCTTGCAAGGCAAAATGAAAAATGTCCTCATTGGCATCACGCAAATAACCCAGTATGAGTGTGACCTATGATAGACTGGTGTCATGTCCAGGATTAGTTCCTGCATTGCATTCAGTGCTGCAAATCTGTATTGATGTGTGGGTTTGAAAAATGGATGTTTATCAGTGTATTGCGCTTGCAATAGCACCAGAAGATGTACTAAAACACTGAATTAAAAATGAAATAGCTTTTTATCGGACCACCCTCTATAAGCTGAGTAACTGCCTAACTTTTGCGATAAAAGAAATATGTTGCTGTACATACTTAACGGCTTTATTTCTGTGTGTGACAAAAAAAAAATTAAATCATCATTTTGTAATTTGCTTTCTTATACAGTATATAGTTGAGTAAAAAATTGCATTAAAAAGTTCTATAGTGAATATACAGTATATGTAAATAGTCTTTATGCTTATATAAAGGTTTTTCTGTTTGAAATGCTCTTAAATATTGGAATTAATCTGAATAAGTTCAGGAGCAAGTCAGTTTTGTGCTGCTGGTGAGCAAGTGAATAACTGAGTTACATCACTGCAAAATTGTTGTTCGTGGCGTAGTGGTTTGCACTGCCATCTTCAGACTAATGCCCCAAGGAGAAGCACTGCCTGCATGGAGTTTGCACTTTTTTCTTGAATACTGTGGGGGGTTCTCTGGACACCCCTGTCTGAGTATTCTCACATATCAAACACATGTATGTTAAGTTGACTGACAAGTCTAAATTGATCCTATATGTGAAAGTGGGGATATGTGCATGGCAGTACCCTGGGTTGGACTGTTGCCCTGTGAAGGGTTGTTTCTTACCTTGCCTGTGATTTCCTAGGACAGGCCCTAGCTCTCTTCAACCTAGAATTGCAAAAGTTGGTTTAAAGCATGGATGGACAAAATCACAGGATGGCATTTAACAAGCAAGCTACTTTACAAATGAATGTCTCTGTGAGACAATAAATGCTAATTTTGTTATATAATTTATACTGAATGCTATGGATAAGGAAAAACAAGTTATTTTAGACAGCAAGTCCAATTCAAATCAATAATGAGACATACTAGTGTGCTGTTGTTTTTTTTTTTTTCCTTTTTTTTATGTAAAGAACTGTTAATGGTGTATTGGTCATAATTGAATTGTGTAAGTGTGTGCCCAGTAATGGAGTTGATACCTGTTCAGAAATTCCCATCTTGTGCCCAATGCTGCCAGGATGTTCCCGACTCAAGCTTGAACTGGATAAGAAGATTGGAAAGTGAATGGATGATTTTGCATGATTTTAAAACTATTAATTTAGTACAACATATATGATGTGTTTGCAGTCCCATCCTGACCTGCAGATTTTTAAAACTATTTTTGCTGTGCAGTTCATTGCTTTGCTAAACAAAGATTTTCTTTTTTTTTTTTTTTGTAATTTGTTTTGGTACTTTTAAGCTGGGATTGTTGTTGAGGCAGTAGCTCACTAGTTACCTGCACATTTTTTTTTAAAGGTTTGGATATATGTGTAGGTCATCCAAAGAATGAACCCACCAAACATGGAGGCTCCACCAAGGAGGTCATTGATGAGCATGGAAACCAACATTAGCATGTGCGATATACAGAAAGGCATGCTCCGGCAGGTCATTTGCCTCTCCTGTTAATGAGTTCATCAGTAATGTACTGTGTACCGTACTTGATTCTGTCTGGTGCAGATGACCAAAATAATTGTTTTTTGAATTTTTTTTTTTTTTTTTTTTTTAAAGTAAAAACGGACAAAGCAGATAAGTTTAGCTAAACAATAGAGTTGGGCCTTGCATGTTGAGTCGTGACTTAATGACCTATGTCAAACTATGTCTGTATTAGATACACCCTTGCAGGGTGCCTTTTTGTAGTCTTACCATTTCACATACTGTTGCTACTTCACTTCTAGAATTCTTTAGTGCTTGATACGAGTGCTGTTGGTTTAGTCATAATCCCTTTTCCATCAGATATTCTTTGCTGTGATTTCTATTAATGGTAAATCCATATCGGAGCAATTTAAATCCAAGTTAATCCTGACAATTGTGTAATGTGTCCAATGATCTCCCAAGTTAACACATTGCTTCATTAAATCCTTTGGCTTTCAAAAATTGTCATTGAAAGATAACAGAATTCACAAAACCACATAATCCAATTCAAGGTTACAGGGTGGGGTGGGAGACGTGGGTATGGGGGTTGGCAGTGCCTGCCAGGAACCAAACCATAGGCAGGTTTCCAGTCTGCTGTAATACCAATTCTCACACTCTTACTGGACTAATTTTAGAAATTGACAGTGAAATTAACAATTTGGAAATGCGGGAGAAAAACAACATTGCTTCTAAGAGAATGTGAAACTTCCACACAGGCAACGACAAGGCACAGAAGATGAACCTTGGATATAGGATCCATAAGGCGCAATCATCTTTTTGTTTTTTAGCACTAGCCAAGGTCAAAATAACATTCTGTTAAATTTAAGAAACATTACAATTTTTAATTCAGTGGCTGTATAGAGGAATGTCATTCATATTAATTTTAACTGTATATGGAATTGTGTATTTGTACATTTATACTGTATATGGATACTAAATATTTAGGTCAAATCTGCAATGTAGTGGCATGCTATGTTACAGATTCAGAGGCCTCGGTTTAATTCCTTCACAGTTTGGTGGTGATATTTTTCTCTCCTTTTGTCTTTGCGTGTCCTCCCAAATTTCAGAGGTGCACATTGTTGTTAATGGGTGACTGAAAATCGGCTCTGAGTGTGTTTAGCGTGTGATTGAACTGGTGGCCCTTCTAATGTTAAACTGGCATGTGCAGCCTTGGATAGAGCCGATCTTTTTGTTACCATTTTTAATTTAAAAAAAAAATGGTTAAAAATGAATTATGAGTGGGATTAGATGAAGTGTGTAAACAAAACATCTCAGTGAAGTACTTGAGCCGTGAAGTTCTACAGTAGTCCTCATTTACATTATTCAGTGGTGTTGTTGCTGCTTAAATCTGTCTAGTCACTGTCTGTATGGAGTTTGCATATTCTGAAGGTTTTTCTTGGGGTGCTTGGATTTTTTTTTTCTTCTTCATACTACAGATATATGTATACTCTAGCCAAACTGTCTCCATATGAGAACTTGGTCCTTCAGTGGACTATCTGTCTCTCCAGGGATGGTTCTTACTGTCCAGGGATGGTTCAGTGCTGCCAGGATAGGCTCATTTCCCCCACAGCTATCCTCAAGATTAAGTAGGTTTAAAAGTGGATGGCTGGTATACACCTACCTATACAGTACTCTGAGTATTCTCTCCATTTATTGGCCATGTGGAGCAATGTAAAATGTAAAGGTTGCAGTAGCCATCTTTCTTATTACCTGACAATCAGGGTTTTATTTAGTTTATAGGGCTATTTTAAACTTGTCTGTTCTTGGGAAAATTGTGTAATTTTAAAAAGGGGAACAAGTACTTTGAATCAATCAGTGTTTTGAGCATGATCCTGCCACTGATCATAAATTAACAGTTTTGCGCCCCCATAACACCCTTCCTTATCTGCTTGGCTAATGTGAAAAACCGAGATTGAAGTTACCTAGTAAAACAGTGTTGATATTACTATTGGATATTTAGAATAAAATAACAGACTAAAGTGGACTGAAGCGATTGTTTTGACTAATCCGCATAATGCACAAGGCTGTATCTTGAATGGAGTAATAACAGTGCTTTTGAAATGAAGCTACTTTAGTAGTTTATATTATGAGCTTGTATGCAATAAATCTGTAGGACTGCTGTCTTAAAGGTCCCCTCCCTTTTTATTGCTGGCTGTATCACGTTAACCAAATGCCCATGCTAGTTAAACCCCTTTATGGAATTATTTTTTTTTTGTAGTATATGGAATGTCTTTGCACTTATGATAAAAAGAAAAATCTCATTTAATTTCAGAAAGGACAGAAAAAATAATGGGAATTGTTTCTCTGAATAATAGCCATGCAATGTTGGGTTCTGTGGGTTCAAGCATATATGCAGTAATATTGAATGCTTTATAGGCTTGATTCTTAACTGTGGTTTCCTGTATTATTTCTTTCTAATGTGGGTCCTTGACACCAGTGCATCAGCACTCCATGGCTTATATTTCATTACCATTCGGTACCTTTTCCTTTCATACTTTACTGGCAGAAATAGGATTTATTGCATTAAATGTCAAAGTCTGTGCCCTTATGTTTTAATCTTTTTGTGTGAAGTGCAGCTTTGTAATTGGAAAAACTGACTTGATGCTTTCTAATTTAATGGACAAAATCCTGTTCTTTCTGGTGGTCATCAAGTTGCATACTCCTGTTATCATGATAATTTTAAAATGCTCCTCTAAGTGGTAGTTTATGGTACTTTGGGAGGGCATTCACCAAAAAGGCCATTACATGAAGTAAGATTTGTTTGAAGGAGTTTCTGTTAAAAGTGCCAATGTATAAAACACAATTGATTAATGATGTTTGCTCTTTGATGTAGGTGTATGTACAAAGCTTTGAATTTCAAATTGTGCATCAATTAAGTAAATAGACTAGCAGTATGACCTAGTGACAAACATAACATTACACTTGCCAACCAGATTAGTTTTATTCATAAAGGGGGCAAGGTGTAACCTATCCTGTCAGCCCTGGCTGCTAGATGGAAAACAGCCTAGTTAAAAGTGCCTGAAAGGGCAAACTCACACACACACGGTAAAGTTTGATTCACCAGTCATTTGGTTAAGTACATCAGATAAAAATCAGATTTTTTTCCAACTGTACTGACTACTTACTGAATGATTGTGAGACAATAACTTGCATAATGAATATAGTATGTATTTCTGTTATGATTTTTGGTTGATCTTATAGAATATGAGCTACTTGGGCCAAGTACTTGGATGGACTTTTGATTGCTATATGTTTCCTGTCACCCTTATATAGGCTTTAACACTTGGGAATTTCTGTAACCTCTTTCACACAATATTAAAACACACCCTGAAACAAACCTTGTAGAAATGTTTAACTGCTAACATTCCTTCTGCAACACCTGAACCATTACCATCATTTTACTCAGCCTCACTTGCATCTCTCCTAAGGGGTCAAGTCGCCCAACCTGTTCTAGCCTTTGACTTTGACAGCAGGAGCTGGGCATGTTTGTTTCAGGGAACTTGGAATTTTCTTTTTCTGTTTTTAGACATTCTTGAAACATGCTGTCCAGACAGAGTCACTCCAGGAATGAAAGCCATTTAAGATTAGAGTTACAAGGCAGTGGGGGGAAAAAAAGTTTGCAATATCAGTACACATCTAAGCAAAGAATGGCCGTTTCTAGCCATCAGATTTTTGCATCCCATTTAGTTTTGTTCTAATCAGTGATTTGTTGAAGTAAAAATATATTGATTTGCTGTCTAAATTGTTGAATTCATATAAATTACTCATAATATTCTGATAATTGAAGATTTGTCTTGAGGCCCAATGTTGTAAAACTTTAAAGACGAAAGGAAAACATTAATTTTTATATTTAATATTAGTGTTACTTAACCGAAACTGAATTAGTAAGTAATGCTTGAGATCATGCACCGTTTTTGGGTAAGATAAGATCTATTCTGATTTAATTAATTCTGTAATATGCCAGTGTGTTGTGTCTTAATTTTTTTTTTTTTTTTTTGATTTTATTTAAAGTGTGCATCTCTTTGGTGGATCATGGATCATAAAACTTATGCCTGCACCTTCATTTTCAATCCTGTTTATTCAGTTCATTACTGGGAACTGGTGCATATCTTAGCATTGGGTGCATGGTGGGAATGACCATGGGGTAGCAATCGGTCACAATCAAAGTAGGTCAAATAACAGTCCTTAATTAACCTAATATGCACGTCACTGGGACGTGAGCAAGAAGAACTCTCCTAGACATCAGTGTGAATGTGCATTCTTTACACAGACAATGGTCTGGACCAAGTATACAAAAGTAGAACTCTGAAAATCTGAGGCAGCAATGTGAATTATGTCTCCCTAGTTTAATCATTGTGCTTTTTTTTTTTTTTGCACCATCTGAGAACCATTTATAAAACAATTAAAATGTATGAATAAACCAATATGTACAAGAAAAAGCACGTAAAATCAGCAACAAAAATGCACAGAAAACAAAAGATAACCATGCACAGATTCTGACATTTTTCGTGATTCATTTGTCCTTTGACTCAATTAAAGGAAAATATTTATTAATTTTACTTACCACATATATTTTCTTAAGTTTTGTTTCTAGTTCCCAGTACAGTGTGCTTGTCATTTGGATATATTAATAGTGAGCTTGACTGGACTTTAGCATCCATTACAATCAGGAAAATTTGTGCTATGCAAAGAAAACCAAACAAAAACAGTTTGTATTTTTTTTTCTTGTTCTTGCGTATCTTAACCATCCATCCATTATCCAACCCGCTATATCCTAACTACAAGGTCACGGCGGGGGCGGGGGGTAACTCCTGGAGCCAATCCCAGCCAACACAACGGTGCAAGGCAGGAAACAAACCCTGGGCAGGGCGCCAGCCCACTGCAGATATCTTAACCATTACAATTGTTTTTCCATTCAAATTTGGTGTTATGGAAAATTTTTTAAAAGTTACTGTATTCTTGTATTAACATAAGTAGATATGAAAACTTGTAAGAATTAAACTTTGTGTAAGCTTTAACACAAATCAGGTATGACAAGCAAATAGTTAAATAAAGGCACATGCCATATTTCTGTTTTGAATTAAAGCTTAGCTGAAACCACCAATATTTTATCAGCTTGAACGACAGAGAAGGGGGAGAATATTGGTGGTTTCCATAAAAATCTTGAAAGGGCCAGCTGCAGAATGGAGTCAAATAAGCAGCGAATGAGAAGTCCTCTTCATTACCTCCAAATGATCCATGTATGTGATTGGGAGCAGCTAATGTTTATAGTTCTGTGTGAATAATCAGACCATTGTCTGTGCTGCTCATGAACTACTCTGCTTCACATATGATGCAGATAAGTACCAAAGCTGTTCCCTGCTGTGAGACCTGGCTTGAGTACCAGCAAGTTTATTTTATTGTTGTGAAGAAATTATTTAAAAAATAAATAAAATTTAACTTTGTGTTTTTTCTTTCTTTCTTTCTTTCTTTCTTTCTTTCTTTCTTTCTTTCTTT